>JAUEPR010000074.1:0-229073 GCA_030435655.1 Armillaria novae-zelandiae | reverse complement strand
TATGCCAATAGGATGAAGAGAGAGGAATGCACGCCATGGATTCCGCGGAGTGCATGGGGCTTGGCGAAGCTATTAGCAACGTCACCCTTGGGTTGAAGCCCAAAGAAGGATGACGGACGGAGTCCATGGGATTATGATCTCTAGGATCAAAGGTTAAGTCCAATGGCTATCAGAGTCTGTGGATGTAGAGAGATGGATTATGGCTTGAAGGCCGAAGAGAGTGAGGATGAGAGTTATTGGGCTAAACCAAGTTGATATTTGAACTGAGGTATGTACTACTAAATGTACAGCTTATATACTAGGATGGAGTCCGACGGGTCAGGGTCTGGAATAGTGTAGGTATGGCTAGAGTGACGTGATCTGGAATGTTCTGTATCTAGAGGAGTCGAGTATTCCGTGGACTCCGATATAACACCTACTCGCTACCGTGACGGGATCTAGGTGTGATAAATGAAATATGTGAAATAAGTAAATGAAATATGGATATGAAATATGAGATAGAAACCGGGATTCGGAATCCGACAGATTCCAATGATTGACTTGGAGCCAGTGGAGTGGATGATGGACGTTGTCCATGGAGTCCACGGCATGATCATTACAGTATCCCCCCTTTAGCGTTCTTGCCCTCAAGAGCACAGATCCCGATGGCCGGGGTACCACGTGGAATTTGTGAGTGAGGTATCACGTGATTTTCACCTCTTAACTTGTAACCACCACCATCTCGGTAGTAGGGACACTAGCTTTTTTCTTTCTCCGTCACCTATAACAATGACAAACGAATACCGACGGTCGAGGACGCCGGAAGCGTACAAGGCACTGCCTACTCTGGACGACTTGGACGTAGAGGAACTGCCGGTGTTCTACGCTGGCAGGGATCAGGAGGAGGAGGCTTATCGGAGTGCCGTGGAGGGACACGAAGCATGGGTCGCTGAGCAACTGAAGGCCGAAAAGGCTGTGGCTGCCGCAGAGGCCGCAAAAATGAAGGCCCTTGGAAGGGAGAAGAAACTCCAAGAGTTGAAGTTGAAGAAAGAGGCAGAGGCTGCGGCGAGACGGGCGGAGGAGGAAAGGTTGGAAAGGGAGGCAGAGGAACGGAGGCTTGCTGCAGAGAGGAGGGCAGCAGAAAAGATGAGAGAAGAGGCGGCAGCCGCAGAGGCCGAGACGAAGAGGCTGGCTGTGGTGGAGTCCGAGGCCGCGCGGACGAGACGTCTGCTGCGGGAACAAACCGAGTTGGCGAAGAGGGCCACGGAGGCCGCAGCTGCCGAGGGGGACAATGAGGAGGCCATGGAGACTGCGGATAATGAAAAGGAGAAGGCGCGTGAGGAATTGCGCCGGAGGAGGAAGGAAAAAGGCAAGGCGAAGGTGACCGGAGCCGCGGGTCCTTTGAACAAATGGAAACGGTTAACGAGGTTGGTAGTAGAGGAGAGTGAAGATGAGAGGACCGCGGGGCCGTCGGAGGAGAGGCCTGCTAAGAAGATGAAGGGGAAGGCTTTGGAACGGGAGGAGTTCCACGGTTCCGGTGAGTGGACTTTGGATATTTCTTTTTGGTTTGCTGACTGTTTGGTTAGATAAATGCGGGCGGTGTCGGGCCGACGGAGCCCATTGTATTATGTCGTCCACGATGAGGTCCTGCGAACGGTGCAGGATTCATAGGGCCAAGTGCCTGTGGACTGAGGAGACGGAACCGATGGTGATGGAGGAGGTCGTGGCCTTGCTGCATAGTTTGCATGCAAGGTTTGATGATGTGGAAGAATGGTTGGAAAAGGTGGAGAAGGAGTTGGCGTCCGTCGGAGGATGTGTTGATGATTTAGTGGATGACTTTGAGGAAGGGGACACAATCAAATATCCGTGGGATTTCGTACCGACAGCATCTGAAGAGGAGTGGAAGGTGTCGAGGGAGGAGTTGGGAGAGCTGCAAGGTGCCAACCCCGAGGCCCTCCGGCGGGCAATGTGATTACGCCTTGATCAGGATGTTGCGCAAGTGTGGTACACCCATATGACGTCCGCGGAGTTCAACGGTAAAGATCCGTTCGAACTCGCCAACATCCAATTGTGGCGCGGAAACCATGGAAACGGTGACTTGGACAGGGCGATTGTGTCCAGCAAGAGATTTAGGGACGCTCACGAAAAGTTCTACCAAGTCGGCGGCCACCGGAAGGAATGGGTGCTGTGGAAAGAGTACCTGAGGGGTAGTGAGGAGTTTCTGGTAGAGGATTCCGAAGGAGAGCTGGAGGAGGAGGAAGTCAGGGCAGAGATACTGCCAGAGGCCGGGGCCAATGGAGCGCCCGGAATCGCGGAGTTGTTGAAGATGATAAAAGGGAAGGGAAGAGAGGTAGAAGGTGGAGAGGCCGGCGGGTCCACGGATGCCTAATCCTAGCCTCGTAGATTATTTTATAGATATTTGTAGATAGATGGATGGACAGTAGATTATGCCCGAAGGGCAAAAATGTATATGGTTTTCTTGATGCATTGAAAAATGTGTGAATAAAGTGTGAAGTTAAGAAATGCGTCCGATGGAGTCTGTTCCTGATTAGGCAATGAATTTGCAATAGTTTCCCAGAATCGAATTTGAATTGGGTGAGATGGATTCCGATGGGAACCAATGGAATGGATGATCAAGAAGAAATCGGTGAGGTCTTGACTGAGACCTTGCAGATGGTGACCTTGGATAACGGTCCTGGTTTGTCTGGGTAGCAACGATGGAAGTCTTCAATGTAGTCTTCCACAGAGAACTCTGTAGCGGGGATCCAGGCAAATTCTTCGTCAGTACCTTCGTAGCCCAACCATTGGACACGGTAGAGGAGTGGACAGTGGAACCGATGGTCGAGCTTGGAATCAAGAATCTGTGCGATCTCGAATTGCTCTTCTCCGTCGACTTCCACAGGAGGTGGAGGTGGTTGGGTACGATTAGGAATGGTATTGATTTCCACGGGTTCCAACTGTGAGACATGAAATACAGGGTGAATGGAACGGAGGTCCACGGGAAGTTTGAGCGTGAAGGAATGGGATCCAGGTTGAGCAATGATATCGAATGGTCCGAGGAATTTCTCGGAGAATTTCGCAGTAGGGCGAGTAGTCCTGATGTGCTTGGAGCTAAGGAAGACTTTGTCACCTACTTTGAAGTCTGGAGCTGGGGACCATCGTTTGTCCGCTTGGAATTTGTAACAAGACTGAGCAAGAGTGATTTCGTTTCTAAGGAATTGGTGAAGGTCGTCGAGGTTGACTATGAAGTCGCGGGCCCGAGCAGAGGCGATGTCGCGTTCAGGGTACACTGTGATGTTAGGATGGTAACCCTTATTAGCGAAGAATGGAGAGATTCCGGTGGAAGCGTTCGGAGCATTATTGTATGCGAATTCGGCAATGGGTAACAATGTATCCCAATTGTCTTGTTGGTATGAACAATAGATACGGATGTATTGTTCAAGGGTTTGGTTAGCATGTTCAGTTTGTCCGTCGGCTTCTGGATGGTAACCAGAAGTGAAGTGAAGCTCCATATCGAGAGATTTGGCTAGGGCGCGAGTGAATTGGGAGACAAATTCAGAGCCGCGGTCAGAAGTGATGTGATTTGGAACACCATGCTTGGAGAAGACATGGGTGACGAAGAGCTGGGCTAGCTCCAAGGAATTGATGGTGTCATGAGTGGGAATGAAAATGGCTTGTTTACTTGCACGGTCGATAACGACAAGGATGGCAGTGAATCCATTGGATTCCGGGAGTTGTTCAATGAAGTCCATGGAGATGGAATCCCACAGCCATTCTGGGACAGGCAAGGGTTTGAGTAAGCCGAATGGACGGTGTCTAGGCGTTTTGTTATGACCACAGGTAGTACAGGATTTGATGTAGTGGCGAACAAATTCACGCATCTGTGGCCAGGTGTAATTCCGTCAGACTAATTCGAGAGTCCTGTTTTGACCGAAATGACCTGCCAAGATGTGGTCGTGATTGTTTTGAAGGACACGAAGACAGAGGTCCACAGAGTCTGGGACGTAGATGCGGTTGTCAAGGCGGAGTATTCCTGACTCGTCTACAGACCACCGGGAAGGATTGGAAGGGGAAGAAGCAAGGTGGAAGCCTTCAGTCGCCATGGAATCCGCGGGTTGTGCGAGCTTGATATCAGAATGCAATTGGTCTACATCCATGATTGCACTGGCGCAGAGTACGGGACCTTCAAGAAAAGTAGCACAGAGAGAAGTGGAGAGTTGCTCTTGAGTAAATACAGGGCGGAAATTGTGAGGATTGACTTGAGCATATTGACTATCCCCCTCTTTAGGGTAGACGTCCCATCATCTAGTGAGTGCGTCCAGTTTCCCACCTAATTTCCCTGGACGGAATCGGATAACAAGGTTGAATTGGGAAAGGAATTCAGACCAGCGGACTTGTCGGCGTGTAAGGACCTTGGTAGTAGAGAAGTACTCAAGGTTCTTGTGATCAGTAACGACGTCGATGGATTCCATGGAGCCTTCGAGGTAATGACACCAGTATTTAAAGGCTTCAAAGATGGCGAGAAGCTCTTTATCATGGATATCATAGTTGAGTTTGGCTCCGTGGAGACTGCGGGACAAGAAGGATATAGGGTGAATTTCCCCATCATCAAGGTAGATCGAGAGGATAGCGGCAATAGCATAGTCGCAGGCATTGGTTTCCACGACAAGTTGACGGTCGGGAATCCAATGGGTAAGGATAGGAGCATGAGTGAAAGCCTGTTTCAACTCATTGAATGCTGCTAAGCATTTGTCGTCGAATTTCCACAGAATACCTGTGCATGTAAGATGTGTTAGAGGAAGCACGATCTCACTGTATTCGTAGATGAAGCGGCGGTAGAAATTAGCGAAACCAAGAAATGATTGGATATCTTTGACCTTCCGCGGGATCAGCCAGTCAACAATAGCTTTGACTTTGTCTTCAGCCATTTGTAAGCCTTCAGGAGAGAGGATGTAGCCTAGATATTCCATGGAATCCTGATTGAACTCGCATTTAGACCCTTTGCAGTAGAGCCCATTGGCTCAAAGTCTGCGTAGGACTTCACGTACATTCTTTCGGTGTTCCACGGGATCGTTGGAGTAGATGAGGATATCGTCGAGGTACACGACAACAGAGACATCGAGCATGTCTGCGAAAATGTTGTTGACGAAACATTGGAAAGCTGCTGGAGCATTGGTAAGACCAAATGGCATGACGTGCCATTCAAAGGACCCATAGCGGGTACGGAATGCGGTTTTCCATTCATCTCCATCAGCAATACGGACTAGATGGTAGGCATGGCGGAGGTCAAGTTTGGTATATATGCGCGTGGAGCGTGCAGAATCAAGAAGATCGGATATGAGGGGAAGTGGATAGCGGTCCTTTTTAGTGATTTTGTTAAGGCTGCGGAAGTCGACACAGAGTCTGAGTTCACCAGTTTTCTTCTTGATGAAGAGTACCGGAGCTCCATGGGGAGAGCGTGTGGGAGAGATGAAACCATTATGGACGTTATCGTCGATAAACTCACGTAAGGCTTTGAGTTCAGATTCGGAGAGGGAACAGATGGGTCCGAGTGGAGGTGAGGAGCCTTCCTCAAGGTTGATCTTGAGGTTGTAAGGGCAATGCTCGGGGAGTTTCTCTGAGAGAGAGTCACTGAACAAATTGGTGAAGTCATGATACTCCGGTGGAACATCAGATAAATCCGGCGGAGCCGTGGAAGCAGCCTGGCCACTAACACTTGGCATAGAAGGTTGGAGTGTGAACTGTTGTGCACCCTCCTCTGCGCAAGCTCGTACGAAAGCAGCCGCGGAAATGATAGATATTTTGGGGGCAACCGAAGCGGAAAATGATGGAATGGATGGGTATGAGTAGATAGGTTCATACGCTGGTGGAGTCCGTCTGGATCTCAGAGGTGGTTTGGATGGGATAGAGCCTAAAGGGTCCTTGCGAGCTTGTGCTGTTGCGTCAGAGGCCACAGAAACGTCTGGAACAGATGCACCAAATAGCTTTGAACGGAAAGTGATACTGTGCTTTGCCTAGTCAATCAACAGATTGTATCGGGAGAGCCAGTTGTATCCCAGAATGAGGTTACAAGATGAATCAAGACGTGTGACATAGAAGTCAATAGGAATGATATCTCCCGACGGAAATCGTACGGAGAGAGAGTAACAGCTTGTGAGATGTGAGATCTGGCGGAGCCGTCGAGAAGCCGAAGTTGAACAGGAGGAACGGAGTTGGTAGGGATATTGTGATCGTTAACGTACTTCGAGTCAATGAAGCAATCGCTGGAACCAGAATCGACTAGAGCAAGAAAACGTAGGATTGTGGATATAGGAGATCCATCGGACTCTGATCTGGAGCCGATTTCACTGGATAAGGATATGGTAAGTGAATGGTTGGAAAGAGCGGGGGCGTTGAGGGTTACGATCTCCGAAATGCAATGACAGTCAATGCAACCCTGTCCTTGCACGGAGGAAGCAGGGTTGCTCTCTATTTTTCCGACTCCGAAGGAGCCGAATTGACAGAGGTGGGAGTAGGGTCAGAGACCTCAGCTGCATGTCCATGCGCGGAAGCCGCGGATTTGCGCTTGTTGCAGTCCTCGGTCTTGTGTTTGTTACCACAGAACATGCAGAGGTCGTTCTTGCGGCGGTGTTCCTTTTCCTCGGGTGTGAGCTTACTGTCTTTGCCTAGCTTGTCAGTGTAGGGTTTCTTGGAGGCACCCGTGGAGCCGGAGGAAGAAGAGGTGGATGATGAACCCGCGGTGGAACCGTAGGATTTCGGGGCCGCGGAGTTGTTGGAAGAGCTCAAGTTAGAACCCGAACCCTTAGGTTTGAAGGTGGAGGAGGTGGAGGGCCGGTCACAGTTTTCCCGGGAAATCTCAGCTTTCCTAGTCCAGTAGCGAGCGTCAAGCTCCTGGGCAAGGGTACGCATATCATGGAGGTTGTTGGGTTTTCCGTGGTGAGCCATGCCATCCTTGATCCGTGAGCAAAGCCCACGGTAAAAGGCATGACGAAGGGAGTTGTCGCCGTAACCGATGATGGTGGCGTGTTGATTGAAGCTTACTATGTACTTCATGATCCTATCTCCATCACGCATCCGAAGATTTTCGAGTTCATCTTCAGCGTCTCCGACGGCATCAAACAGACCAAAATTGGTACAGAGCTCCGAGAGGAAGGCGGCGTAGGAGTCCGCCCAAGCGGGAGGGTTGGCTTGATTGGGATGGAGGATATCCGGTTCGAACCAGTCAAGGGCGACACCGGAGAGGAAGGAGATGGCGTAGTTGACTTTGGCAGTGTCCGCGGCGAATGCATTGGGCCTGTCATTGAAGTTCAACTGCAGGGAGACGATGAACGCTTTGAGTTTCCATGGATCCGCCCCGTCGAAGGTGTCTGGTGCCTTGACATTGGTACGGACTATCTGCTGAGGTGGGTTGTTGGCTTGGCGGGTAAGACCATGGAGGAGGTTCATGAATTCCATCATGAGGTGGTTCTCGTCATTGGGATTGGGATTGGGAGGATTAGGAGGGTTACCGCCTGGTCCACCGGGACTGCCAGGACCTCCAGGGCCAGCTGGATTTGATGGGCCAGCTGGTGGACCAGGGCACCGCGGATTGTGTGGATTGCGATTGGGATTGCTCGGGGACTCTGCTTCACCATCGCTGCTACTGGGATCCCCATTGTCACCTTCTTCCTCGACTGGGAAGAGAGGCTGTGTGTGCGGGGTTTCCGGGATGATGCTTCAATAACCACCCCATCCGTTCCTACTAGTGGAATCCGCGGAGAACAGATTTGGAGTGGTGTTGACATCGGATTAGCGGGCTGTGAAGCCACTGTGAGTGTAGGTTTCCCTACGTGAGTGTTGTGCGGAGGCTGAATCCTCGCCGAAGAGGGTGTGATCCTCTTTCGATGCGGAGGCAGGAATGTCACACATGGAGAGGCGGGTTATGGGCGGAGCCGTGGAGGAGGATTGGGTTTGTGATGGATCGAGGGTAGTGTTGGACATTTCTAAAAATTTCGACTCAAGGGTTTGAGTTCGAATATACTGTTAGGATCGTGCCAATAGGATGAAGAGAGAGGAATGCACGCCGTGGATTCCGCGGAGTGCGTGGGGCTTGGCGAAGCTATTAGCAATGTCACCCTTGGGTTGAAGCCCAAAGAAGGATTACGGATGGAGTCCGCGGGATTATGATTTCTAGGATCAAAGGTTAAGTCCAACGGCTATCGGAGTCCGTGGACATAGAGAGATGGATTATGGCTTGAAGGCCGAAGAGAGTGAGGACGAGAGTTATTGGGCTAAACCAAGTTGATATTTGAACTGAGGTATGTACTACTAAATGTACAGCTTATATACTAGGATGGAGTCCGACGGGTCAGGGTCTGGAATAGTGTAGGTATGGCTAGAGTGACGTGATCTGGAATGTTCTGTATCTAGAGGAGTCGAGTATTCCGTGGACTCCGATATAACACCTACTCGCTACCGTGACGGGATCTAGGTGTGATAAATGAAATATGTGAAATAAGTAAATGAAATATGGATATGAAATATGAGATAGAAACCGGGATTCGGAATCCGACAGATTCCGATGATTGACTTGGAGCCGGTGGAGTGGATGATGGACGTTGTCCATGGAGTCCGTGGCATGATCGTTACACACTGCACGCATGTATGAAAGTAGACATGGAGCGCAGTGATATATGAATGGAGTGCAGTGTCAAACCAATAGAGCGCGCAATATAACAATGCACGTGTGTGCAAGTCTCGAGTGACGATTGGTAGAGTGCATGCTCTAACTTAGGATGATACTTCATTGAGGTCACACTAAGTATGAGAGCTCAGTACTTGATATTGAATACACTAGAGGCAGATCAGATACGTGCTCCAATGAATTGATGAGAGACAGACATGATATGAGAAGGATTGATCAGCCACGTGCGTTGCATGCCTATATAAAAATAGCCATAGAGCGCAGTGATATCAACATAGCATGCAGTATAACAACACGCACATGCACGCACAAGTCTGAAGTGACAATTGGTAGAGTGCATGCTCTAACTTAGTAGGATACTTCATTGAGGTCCCACTAAATACAAGAGCTCAGCACTCGATACTGAATGCACTATAAACAGTTTGCATACATGCTCCACAGCCATGATAAGAAGACATGCCTGATCTCAAGAGAACTACATGACACAGTGATCAATGATGCACAGGGCCCCGATCGCACAGCATGCATGCACGTGTCCCAAATAATGCCTCAGCATAGATAACTCTGAGAGAACCCAGTTTAGCCGAAGAGAGCAGTGCCTAGGCTTACCACAGGTATCCACTGCCAACCAGAGAAACCTAGAAACTCAACATTAGAATGGGATACAGTCTACAGGATTGATTATCACTCCAAGTATCCTCTGAGGAAATGACAAGTGACATGCCAACGTATAGAGTGCAGTGCGAGTGGAGTATCAACCATGAGGAAATAGAGTCTGGTCTCGAGATAGACCTCCAACCAAGTGTCCAGCCCTGGGCATGCTATAACAATGTGTGCACGTTGCAAGGGATAATGTTCCGAGGTTCTAACAGTACTGTATCAGATTGTATCAACGAGTAGGATGTAGAATTGTATAAATACTGTAGTGTAGATGTAGAATACAAGTTTTGAGCCCCCGGTGTAATAGTGCAAAGCTTTTCAGCCATGCGCTCTAGCACTTAGAGTAGTTTGGAACTTCAAGAGAGAATACAACCCATATCAGATATCTATTGTGTGAATTAAGTGGCGTGCTTAGATAAGAAAATAGTGTGGCACTCCGTGCAGAGAGTCTGGTTTTGGTTTGACTTGCGCTCTGAGAGGGAACAAGAGTACGGTGTCTTGAAGGTCACCCTTTCAAGTTCTTGAGGGCATTTGTGTGACGCGAGGCATTACAGGTGGCAGAGGTTCAAACCCTTTGGCTTGATTAGTGCTCGCTCTTCTGTGTTATTTCCGCAGGTTGGCAAAGGTTCAAACCCTTTGGCTTGTTGGACGGGGTTTCTCTGGATTGCATAGGTTCAAACCCTCTGAATCTACGATCGGTTGGAAGCTCAAGCACATAGGTTCAAACCCTGTGGCTCTTGTGGACGTTTTGGAGTTTTGTGTCAGTGTAGACACTTCTCCATGTGTTTGTGGAGGTTTTGGTTTAGCACGCGACACACGAGGTTTATTAGTGTGTTGAGTTTAATAAGAATTGGTTTCTGCTTCGAGCGCAGTTGTTTAAGTGGTGTTTAGGGTGTTATTGATTGTGTGCAGTGGTTATTAGAGTCCCGAGCAACTGCTAGAAAGTTGTGGAGACGTTTGACAAAGTTGTATTGTGTTATACACCCTTGCCTTGAGGCCCAGCGATGGAAGTCGCACCCTCTTGTTCTTGAGAAAAGCCTTTGGACTTAGAGAAGTCTAGATATTATACGAGCGCTATTGCTGCGCATGTATCTTAGAGATATTGAGAACTCAATTGAATTGGTTTGCTACTTTTATCGCATTAGAATCCCCCCATGAACTTGAGCATGTTTGTGTGTGTAGTGTTGGGTGTGGGTGTGATCAGTGTCTTCGACGCTGTTGCATTTCTAGCTCTGTGCACTCAGACACCTCTTCACCGCTTGATGTGATAGAAGCAACCTGGCTAGTTGAGTACCCAGGGCGAATATTAGAAGATTGGGAACTCCATGGCTTGCATGCAATTGCGCTAGAGAAGCATGCAGATAAGGTTGCTGAAATGAGGAATAACATGGATGAACAGAAAAGACAGGACACTTTGAAATACGCAACTATGAATGTGAATAAGATTAAGTCCTATAACTTCAAGAGAGGAGATCTAGTATTGATGCACAACACTCAGATCGAGAGCACGCTAAATACTAAGATGAAGCCAAGATATCTGGGACCTTTGGTTGTTGTAGATTGCTCGAGTGCAGGGAATTATATCCTAGCAGAGCTTGATGGTGCACTTATTGGTTTGAAGATAGCAGCATTCTGAGTGATTCCTTATCTCGCGCGTCGCTCTATAGACATTAATGATAGAGTATTACATTTGATGCACAAGGATTTGAAAGAATTAAGAAGAATTATTGACTCACCAGAGCCAAAAGATAAATGGCCTGTGAACTTCACTGAGGAGTTCGAAGAAGTTGCCAATCCAAAGATCTCTGATGCAGTTAACTTGGATGAGGATTAGTGCGTGATGCGGAAACACTGTCTGTGAGCATATTCATTGAGAGTAAAGACTGGATGTACAGTGCTAGCTACTGTACTTGTGATATAAACAAGATACTGACTATGGATACATGCACTTAAAGCCTTGCACAACTTGGAGACTCAAATCTGCAAAGAGCGGTAGAGTAACTTCACAGATAGGTAATAAAAGCTCGGCATGGAAGTCAGTAAATGAAAACGAGAAAAACAGTGAGCGATAAGATGTTAAGAGTTGGCCAGAAGATGAGTGAATACCATAAATATCAAGGACTACCAGCCTGGGATTATGCAGATGGAGGGTCCAAGCTAGGAGAGGTGGAAGGAACGGGAGGAGCCTCGGCCTCCACAGGAGCGGGATCACTGGAGTCTGGTGGTGCCTCTGCCACTCCAGGGTGAAGCACATGTTGAACATGCTCGAGCTTGTCAAGGAGAAATGCGTGCTGCTTCTCTGCAGCGTATAGAGAGTGCTGTAACACGAGGACATCGCCCATGAGGGCACTCTCGAGTTTTGCCAGATGCTCTGGTCTTTCCACCATGAAAGAGCCCATGGCCAGTCCTTTATAAGACTCGCGCAAGAGATTGACACTGGGAAGAGTTCCCCCTTCTCCAGTGGCTAGAGCGCAATAAGAAGTCAGTATAAAACCTACTGAGTGAAGAGATAGAAGAGACTTACTGGTACTAACAAGTCCAAGAGCTGAGGACGGTCGCCAGTCTTTGCCTCCCCTAGAATGACAAGGGAAGTACTCCCTAGCGGACAGGAGCAGGAACGACTGCTTAGCATGTTTGCTAGAGCGTGCACCATCTCGATGGGCATGCCCTCGGGAACCTGACTGTACCACTTGAAGAGTAAGTGAAAATACCAAAAGAGCGCAAGAAGAAAAATGCATACCTGGCCTTTATCAATGCAATCCGAAGATGGGTGGCTATTAGCACCACAATAGATGCAGCCAGAAGGTTCATCCTGCAATTGAATGCATTTAGTGAGAGGAAAATCAAAAGAGTGCAATAGAGATATTACCTTGGAGGGTTCCTTATGCTTCTCACCAGTAGAAATGTCATTGGACTTGGCCTTGGTGGCTTTGACAAACCTTGATACCTCACCACCATGGTCATCTACGACCATCTTTACAAATTTGGTGGTTAGAACATCAAGCAAAGAGTGCGTAGACTGTGCATACTTTAATAGAGTCGGCATCGGATTCAGAATGGGCAGCTACCTTGTCTACATCATCATATTCGTCCTCGGAATCACTCTCAACAGTGGCATGTGAATGACGGATAGAGTGAGCTCTGCATTTGCCACGAGTCTGGAATATGTGTGTGTCGATTCCAAAGATAAACACAGAGAAAGAAGAATATACTGACCGACTTTGGGTCACGATGAGGGCCAGTTGGAGCACCAACAGGGGGTCCCTCGGCACTCTGATTGCGCTCCATCTTGATCCAGCTAGTAATGGTCTTGAGAATACTATGAATCAGTTGCTTGGATGCATTTGCATGGTACTCCCTCTTGATAGCAGTACGAGCTTTAAAGACACAGTCCTTAAGCTCTTTGTCTTTCAAGAGCTCTGCCTTGTAGTGCTCTAAGTAGGACTGTATTGCATGCAGTCAGAATCCGAAGAAAACAAAAAACGTGCAAGACTCACAGTATACTCCTGCAACTGATCAAGGTGATCATTTGCAGTAAGAGCAAGGTCTGTATGTGGTTTGGGATAATGTCTCCTTCGCATACCCAACATATTTTATACTCAAACAGACAGAGCTTTTGGAGTAATGCCTTAACAGCTCAGAGAAACAGTACAAAGACAAATATATACTGACAGAGACGTCATGGGAATAGCTACTATCCTACAAAAATTGGAGTTGGAAAAACTTTGTGTGCGGAAAAACAGAGAAAAAGTCATGTGGTTGTGACCGAGGACAGTCAGATTCTTTTAGTGTGGGGGAGATAGAGGTATACTGAGGGTATTACCACCTTAACAGGAAGAAGCTTGAATAAATTTTGCGATTTCTGTATAGCAGAAAATACAGAACACAAAACGGGTACCTAGCACACAAGAAAGGAAATGAAATTCACAGTGGATCAAACCCATAGCATGCGCCACAGCAGCGGTAACATCAGAAAAGGATATGTCTGGTGGTGAGTAACCTGTACCATGGTTGCACTCATGGACACAAATGAGATACACCTAGAGCGCAGTCTAAATTGACTTGAACATTCAGATACGGAGAAATATGGGTCACGCACAAGTTATATCAAACACACGGTAATCATACCAGGAATCAGGGATGTCAAAAAGATTGGACAAGCTAATAATAGCTTTAAGGATCGTTTAGAAGGTTGTGCGTGATCATAACAAGAAAGAGCGCAACAAGAAAAGGCATATATTACATTTTGGAGGCCCTAGGGACTGTAGAGACTGCACAGGATATACGAGAAAATTGATATATACGTGTAATGACTGCTGGCTGCATTCAAAGACCCTGAGTAGTACAATAAATAAAGGAAGACAAGTATCGACAAGAAACATGGAGGATGCGAGATTACCAAAGTCCAAGAAAGGATACTTAAACCCAACTACTCCTCATCAGCTCCATCATCAGATAGGCAGGTAGCAACGGTACCATGCACGGGAGACTGCAAGGCACTCTCACCCGGACAGATAATGAAGGACTTGAGAAAATCTGAGACACCAGCATAGGCATTGATGATGTCCTTACCATGCTCACATGCAGAAATCGCATCCAGGCCATCAGCGAGCTCAGCAACAACTTGATCATGGTCAGCACAAAGCTGATTGGTGAGATGACCAAGGTGCTTGAGCTGCTCATTGAGACGCTCGACACGTTGCACACCACGGAAAATAGCTGGAGCAGAATGAGTTAACACAGGAGAAAAAGAGTGAAGGACTGGAGAAACATACAACCATCCCCACTAAGAGTAAGGGGATCCAATAATGTAGCCGCACTGTGAAGTTGATTGGCATCCCAGCGAGCTGAGCAAGGGCCATGCCAGTTTGACTTGCAATGAGTACAACACTCTTCACCCACCCCACCTTCAAAAATGCACTTGTCCAGCATACCAGCCAACATACAGTTAAAACACGGCCAGTTCAGCTATGCAAGGGACGTTAACAAACAGAGAAAAATAAAATGAAAGGAGACCCACTAAAGGAGCTCAAATGAAGTAGGGATTGGGATCAGAATGGCAATGATACACATACTCTCATCCACTGCGCACTTGCGAGGGAGGTCTATGCAAAGTAAGAAACAGTGCGCAACTCTACAAACAAGGCACATACTTGGTCAAAGAATCAGGAGCAGCTGGAAGGAGGGACATCTTCATGCATTCAAGGGCCTCACGAGATGGAGGCTCATGAAACTGAAGGTTAATGTCAGGATGAAATCCATGCGCGTAGATCGTGTTGTCGACAATCGCAGCGACCGGAGATACAGGAGCAACAACAGCAGGGGCCGGCAATGCTGCAACACGAGCCTTCCCCTTACTCTTGCCCTTGGAAGAAGTGTCGGCAACTGGGAAAAGTTGCACAGGCTCAGAAAGAGCTGAAAGAGAAAAATAGGTGAGCCCTGTTAAAGGCTCCCCAGTAAGGGGATGATACGCACGCATGTGAGGAGGAACAATGGCCGCTGGAGATACCAAACGAACTCATTTGATAGGCCAAGCCACGATCTCCTCAGTCTCCTGACCGGAATCATTGGGCATGATGTCCTGCAAGGTACTATCCTCATCCCCAGAATCAGAAAGGTTGACGTTACCAGAAGAATGAGCTAGCGAGAGGCTGTTAGTATTGAGACAAGAAAAGAAAGAAACAGACTTACTGAGTGTCTGAATTTTAGCAAGCATAGCCGGTGGCTCGTGTGCAGGAGCTACCTTGGCCTTCCTGGTGCTGGTATGAGTCCCGTGCTTTGTTATCGCAGGCTTGGAGGATTTAATGGAGGGTATTGGTGCAGAAGATTTTGTAGACCTTGTAGACCTGTACAATGACAGTTAGTAACCAACTAGTAACAAGGGGAATGACAATAAAAAGGAAAAAACATACTTTTTAACACTGGAGTCATCAGCAAGGAGTTGCGTGGCACTACCCTGTGCATGTTTGCGCTTGGATACAGGAGGAGCAGGCTGAGAAAAGAAGAAATAAAGGAGGGGAACATTCAGCATCTAAGGCAATGTACCGGAGGAGATACTGAAGGATGTATGAGATCCTTGACCTTCCGAGTCGAGATCGGAGGAAGGGCTGATCAAGATAAGTCAGACTAGACGAAACAAGAGAATGAATGAGACTGCGCACGACGTACTGGGTTCTTTGGGAGGACCGGACTTCTTGACCATAGTAGGGTGAGGTTTTTTCTTATTACAAAAATTTGAGAAAAGGTCAATAGGAGGCATGTACCAAGAAATCGACTCACACAGCAGGACCCATGGGTATTGAAGCAGGTTGTACGGGAGCCTCGGGAGGTACAGAAAGATTCGCCGGCACAGGAGCAGCCATAGGACGGCACAGTGGAGGGAGTATTAAACGATGGAAGGGCTGAACATTGATTTCAAGGACAGAATGGTCACCGTGGGCAATGTAGCCCTCTTCCCCTGGGAGAGAAAGGGACTCGTTTAGTTCATACTAGTACAGGAGGTAAAATAAATAAATAAAAAAATCGAGATATGAAGGAGGGGGACATATGTCATTACGATCCATCTCTGCATCGGTCAGAAACCAATGATGCCATGCGAGAGGTCATTGGCTGGCCAGAATTCTTCCCACTAACAGACAAATGAGGGTGCACAGTGCAAGCCCATACTGAGAATCTACGAGTTGGAAGTCCTGGAGAATACCCATATGTGCGTCCTAGAAGAAAGTGAAGCACAATCAACTATCAAGGGCGAGTCAGAAAAATATAACGGCGCACCAAATAAATATGTGCCTTGTTGAGAACCCGGTGAAGAGTCGTCTGAGTGCACAGTGCTAGAAATGCAACAGCGTCAAAGACACTGATCACACCCACACCCAACACTACACACACAAACACACTCAAGTTCGTGGGGGGATTCTAATGCGATGAAAGTAGCGAACCCAAACAACTGAATTCTCAATATCTCTAAGACACGCGGAGCCAGAGCTCTCGTATAATATCCAGACTTCTCTAAGTCCAAAGGCTTTTCTCAGAACAAGAGGTGCGACTTCCGTCGCCGGGCCTCAAGGCAAGGGTGTATAACACAACACAACTTTGTTAAATGTCTCTACGGCTTTCTAGGAATCGCGCGGGACTCTAATAACCACTGCACCCTATCAATAACACCCTAAACACCACTTAAACAACTGCGCTCGAAGAAGAAACCAATTCCTATTAAACAATCCACAAGAACCCCAGGATTCTAACCTACGCGCTCGAGTTTCCTAACCGATCGTAGACCCACAGGATTTGAACCAATGCGATCCAGAGAATACACACAATCACAGAGAACCCCGTCCGACAAGCCAAAGGGTTTGAACCTTTGCCAACTTGCAGAAATAAACCAGAGCGAGCACTAACCAAGCCAAAGGGTTTGAACCTCTGCCGCTTGTAATGCCTCACGTCACACAAAACCCTCACTCAATAGAGTAGTGCCTACACTGACACGAACCTCTCAATCTCAATGCAGAGCTCAAGTCAAACAATCAATGCAACTTAAGTATGGAGTGCCCTGCAAGCTTTATCGGCCACGCTCACGACTCAAATCACTCAAATTAATATCAAAGACGTCTATATTCTCTCGCTCGAAGCTACGAACCACTCCCAGTGCTAGGGCGAGTAGCTATTGTCTCTTGCACCGTCACAATTGGGGTTCAACACCTCTGACTCGTCACTAATGGACAAAGTGCAAGGCTCAAACAGCTCCAACGGAATCGCGCGCGTATCAAATAAGCTTGTCACTATTACAGGGGGGGTTGAAAACCTATGTTACTCTATCTACAATATCGTATTTATACATTTCTGCATCCTACAAGTCGGTACAACTTAATACACTACTGTTGCAATACTGGAACATCATCAATCGCAATGTGTGCGTGTTGTTATAGCATGCCCGAGGCTGGACACTCGGTCAGAGGTCTATCTTGAGACCAGACTCTAATTCCTCATGGTTGAGACTCCACTCGCACTGCGCTCTATTGGTTGGCATGTCAGTCGTTATTTCTTCGGAGGATACCAGGAGTAACAGCCGGTCATATAGGCTGTATCCTCATTTAGTCCTGAGTTTCTAGTTTTCTCTGGTAGGTGGGGGATACCCGCGGTAAGCCTAGGCACTGCGCTCTATTGCCAAATCGGGTTCCTTCGGAGTTCTCTATTCTTAGCCATCATTTCATACACGCACGCGACTCTTTGATCGATCCCTGCCCTGTGCGTCATAGATCAATGTGTCACGTAGTTTTCCCAGTATCAGGTATGTTTTTCATTAATGCATTAGAGTGCGTATGCAGTCTGTTTCTAGTGCATTCAGTATCAAATGCTGGACTCTTGTACTTAGTGTGACCGTATCCCGTATCATTCTAAGTTAGAGCATGCATTCTACCAATCGTCACTCAAGACTGATACACGCGCGTATTGTATCGCACGCAATATGGATATCACTGCGTTCTGTGTGTATTACACTGTGCTCTATTCATATTATACTGCGCTCTATTCATATTCCTTGTTATCTCAATGCCAGGATGTTGTAAAATGTACATATTGATACATTTCGCGAAATTACACTGGTAAACGCTTTGAGAGCGTGTCACCGGACCAGTTGATCAGTAGCCGTGGCTGCACACACCTCCAGCTCAAAGTAACACGCAGTGAGTGCCCGGGCACTCACGAGGTTGTCACAGATATCTGACATAGGCACATGGCAAGGGGGGAGACTCGGAATGTGTAGAATACAAGGAGAAGAAAAAAGGGAGAAAGTCGTGGTTGAAAAGAGGGAGCTGTTAGACGATTTGACAGCTTAAAAAAATAAAATTAAAAAAAAGTCCAACATGACATAAATACAGGTCATTATTAGATAAAAACTGACAGCACGAGTGGCAATGGAGGTGTCTAGACTAACAACCTAGCTTCTGGGCCAATGTGAAAGATATCTGTGCATTGTGAATGGTGATACCAACACCTAGAGAACCACTACAGGACCGTGGAAGGTCCATAGCTTAGTGTGGGGGATATGACATGCTCACAATGTGTCTACCCATGTAATTTTGCGATATGTATGAATACATACATGGTATAAGGGCTAGTGACTGAGGTAACACAAAATACAGAAAGAGCACAGTACTATATGCATAGAGTGCAGTGTCAAACACACAGAGTGCAGTAATATACATATCGAGCATGATACCGAGTTGCGCACAGTATGGCCTTGAGTGACAATTAGTAGAGTGCATGCTCTAACTTAGAATGATACTGGTTGAGGTCACATTAAGTATGAGAGCTCAGCACTTGATATTGAATACACTAGAGGCAGATCAGATACATGCTCCAATGAATTGATGAGAGACAGACATGATACGAGAAGGATTGATCTGCCATGTGCATTGAGTGCATATATAAAAATAGCCATAGAGCGCAGTATAACAATGCGCGCAAGTCTGAAGTGATGATTGGTAGAGTGCATGCTCTAACTTAGTATGATACTTCAGTGAGGTCACACTAAGTACAAGAGCTCAGCACTCGATACTGAATGCACTAGAAACAGATTGCATACCCGCTCTACAGCATTAATAAGAGACATGCCTGATCTCAAGAGAACTACGTGACACAGTGATCAATGACGCACAGGGCCCCAATCGCATGGCACGCTGCTCACATGTCCCAAATAATGCCTCAGTATAGGAACTCTGAGAGAAACGAGTTTAGCCAAAGAGCACAGTGCCTAGGCTTATCACGGGTATCCACCACCAACCAGAGAAACCTAGAAACTCAACTTTAGAATAGGATACAGCCTATAGGATTGGTTGTCACTCCAAGTATCCTCTGAGGAAATGACGAGTGACATGCCAACGCATAGAGAGCAGTGCGAGTGGAGTATCAATCATGAGGAAACAGAGTCTGGTCTCGAGATAGGCCTCCAACCAAGTGTCCAGCCCTGGGCATGCTATAACAATGCATGCGCATTGTGAGGGATAATGTTCCAAGGTTCTAACAGTACTGTATCAGATTGTATCAATGTGTAGGAGGTAGAAATATATAAATACTGTAGTGTCGATGTAGAATACAAGTTTCAAGCCCCCAGTGTAATAGTGCAAAGCTTTTCAGCCATGTACTCTAGCACTTAGAGTAGTTTGGAACTTCGAGAGAGAAAACAACCCATACCTGATATCTATTGTGTGAATTGAGTTGTGCGCTTAGATAAGAAAATAGCATGGCACTCCATGCAGTGGTTCTGGTTTCGGTTTGACTTGCGCTCAGTGAGGGAATAAGAGTACGGTGTCTTGAAGGTCACCCTTTTGAGTTCTTGAGGGCATTTGTGTGATGCAAGGCATTACAGGCGGCAGAGGTTCAAACCCTTTGGCTTGGTTAGTGCTCGCTCTTGTGTGTTATTTCCCCAGGTTGGCAAAGGTTCAAACCCTTTGACTTGTCGGACGGGGTTTCTCTGGATTGCATAGGTTCAAACCCTGTGAATCTACAATCGGTTAAAGGCTTGAGCATGTAGGTTCAAACCCTGTGGCTCTTGTGGAAGTTTCGGAGTTTTGTGCCAGTGTAGACACTTCTCCACGTGTTTGTGAAGGTTCCAGTTTAGCACGCGCAGTTTTATTATTGTGTTGAGTTTAGTAGGGTTCGGTTTCTGCTTAGAGTGCAGTTGTTTAAGTTGTGTTTAGTGTGTTATTGGTAGTGTGCTGTGTTTATTAGAGTTGCGAGCAACTGCTAGAGAGCTGTGGATATGTTTAACGAAGCTGTGTTTTGTTATACACCCTTGCCTTGAGACCTGGTGACGGAAGTCACACCCTCTTGTTCTTGAGAAAAGCCTTTGGACTTAGAGAAGTCTAGATATTATACGAGCGCTATTGCGTCGTGTGCATCTTAGAGATATTGAGAACTCAGTTGTGTTGGTTCACTACTTTCATCACATTAGAATCCCCCCATGAACTTGAGCGTGTTTGTGTGTGTAGTGTTGGGTGTAGGTGTGATCAGTGTCTTTGACGCTGTTGCATTTCTAGCTCTGTGCACTCAGACACCTCTTCAATGGCATACAATTTGAGTTGTGAAACAAGCTGAGAGGAATATTCTTCATTATATCTGGTTGTTGAAGTGTCAAAAAGGTCCTATATTAATGCATGCACACTGGATATAATGTTATATCTGGTGTTAAGTCAGTTGTCACTTAGAAATGACAAAGTTTGTGAATTCTGAGCATACAGAGCCCTGAGGCTCATCACTGCCAAGCCAACAATCCTCTCCAGCAGGCAGTCCATACCACAGTCAAGGAACTGGACACCTTCAATGGAATGGACATGCAGAAACTCAAGGCATTCATTGTCTCCCTCCAGTTGAACTTCAACAACCAGCCTAACACATTCCTCGTGGATGCCACCAAAGTCAACTATGCCATTTCTTTCCTCTCTGGTGTCACCCTTGATTGGTTCAAACCAGACATCCTCCATCCCAACCAAGCCAATCCTCCCACTTGGGTGTATTCCTATGCTGCCTTCCTTTCAGAAATATGTACCAATTTTGGTCCATTCAATGCCATCAGAGATGGTGAAGATGAACTTGAAAATCTTTGGATGTGTGATGGTGACCAAATCATGAAGTACATTGTCTGCTTCAATTAACATGCTGCCATCATTCACTATAGTGACAACTCCCTCTGTCATGCATTTTACTGTGGACTTTGCTCATGGATTATGGTGAAGAGGCTGTCTGCAGGCACCAATGCTAGAAATGCAACAGCAGCGAAGACACTGATCACACCCACACCTAACACTACACACACAAACACGCTCTTTAGTTCATAGGGGGGGGAATGTAATGATCATGCCATGGACTCCACGGACCTTGTTCATTATCAACTCCACTGGCCCCAAGTCAATCATTGGAATTTCAGAATCCTCTACTAGGAATTCCTCACTATGCCTCAGGTACTCCTTCCATAGCACCCATTCCTTCCAGTGGCCTTCAATACAGTGATGACCCTAACTTCCATGGCAACAGCAAACCAAAACTCAAAGAGTAATGGTTAATGATGGTGTAGACCAGAGATAAGGGTACTGTGTTGTGCAAGTTGTTCAGGGCACCTCCATGTGACCTAATCACTTCCTCTAGATGTGAGTTTATACTGCGACTTTTCAGTCAAGCAAGTAGCACTCAAGCAATCAAGTACTAAAAGGTTTTGGCTGTAGGCTGGTGATAATCTCAATGACAAGATTGAATGGAAGAGGGTATAACATGAATACCACAAATCCAGTGTAAAGTAGGAGAAACAGCTAGACAAGATCTCTACATGTAAGAGGCTCCTTGATCCGATACCACCACCTTCCTAATTGGGAGGAGTGATTCTGGATGGTCCTGTGATGCAGCAGGCAAGGTTCAGCTTGCCTGGGAGTCGCCCAGGTGTACTGAAGACGACGGTTAGCCCCCCCCCCAGGAAACGAGCCCCAACGTAAGGGGCCGGACACGGTCGATACTACTGAATTAGTGGCAACAACGGGCTCAGAGAGTGCCTCCAGCACGAATATTGATGGGAGCTGCGAAGAGATAGTGATACGAAAAGCATAACGGCTTCTATGGCATACTCGAGAACAGCTGGGAAACGCTAGACACCCATAACACTGAAAACCACGCATAATAAACGAACCTCTCACGTTGCAAGTACCCCCCCCTTTTTTTCAGGAGTGGCACTTAAAGCGATCCCACCCAGGAGTGGCAAAACCGAGAGCGTGAGGCACTCCACGAACGTGAAAAGGGGAGATGAGCATGCTGACAGCGGATCATTATTACAAATGAGTAAAGATAGACAACAAAGGTCAGTACTGCTGCCACCGCCGCACAAGACGAAGACCAGCGCAGAGTGATAGAAATGCTTGTCAACGAAGACCTTGGAACAAAGGATAGGATGCCCAAAAAAAGAGAACAATGAATGTTAACATTGATATTGGCAATGATGCGAGCACTGTCGGACATAGTAACAATGTGACAAATCACGGTCACAACCAAAAACGTCTAACATTGAATGGTGCCACCACGGCCAACCGTGTCAAGACAAAGGTAACGCATGTGCAAAACAGGCAAACGACGCACTCAGCTCAAGACAATGGACATTGAAACGAATGGGAGGATGACGACCGGGAAGGTAACCCATAAAACCACGGACGACACCTCTGGCTATAGGGGAGACCCGACGTTATAGCACACGTGGATATGCCAAGGACAAAGCAGCACGAAAACTCGATTAGGAAGAAAGGCCTCCTTGTCTTCTCAACCCTGGTCCGCCCCGTCTACTTGCATAAATACTTCCAGCCTTCATGGTTACGAAACAGAAAGAGAAACCCTCGTCTGAAACACAAACGTTCTCACTACGAATCACCCAACCCTACAACTATGTCTAACCGTACCACTGCTGCTGATAGAGCCAACCATGCCCCTGCCCGCTCAAGAAGCCAACCCACCATCGAGAACAAATCCCCGTCCACCACCCCCATCCTTGACGCTATCAAGCTCAGGACCATGGTGTCACGTACCCAAGGAGGAGCGACCTCCTCTACCGCGCAGAGGGGGAAAACAAATGCAGGAAACAGGAAACCAGTCACGAAGCCGAAGCACATGTCGGGGCCTCCTGGAAATGTAATGACTGACCTGGAACTAGACGTCCCTGGCCCTCTCGGCAATGACCACACGCAGGACTCGGGCCCTGAACATATCAATGAAGGAGAACTTGGTAGTGAAGTACGTCCTATACCAGCTATCGCAGCCACCAGAACGAGCTAACGTACCCATCACCGCATCACAGAAGACTCCCACCACTGCGAAAGAAGACCTATGTGTGGACCAGCCGGATGATATGATCCAGCCCACTACTAGTGATGCCGAAGAATGTGTCACCGACCCCCCCACTACCCCGAAACCTCTGCCGCATTTCAAGAAGAGAAAGTCGGAGGTAGAGGAAGACACAGAGGCCTATGAACCAGGAACGAACACCTTTTTCCCGCTGCTGCAGGTTGGCGAACCGGCAGTCAAAAAAGCATGCAACGAGCTGGTAGAGGAGACCACAGAGGACTTCGAAGGCAGCGATGAAGACGACGGGATGAACACACGCCAGGTACGTCCTGAACAAAAAAAGTAACGAATAATAGATGTTAACAAACACTTATAGGCCTCCCTAGCCCCCTCGCAAGATGAGGCCATGGAAGGGACCGACGATGGAATAGACGACGATGATGAGGTCCACATTGTCACCACCGTGAGGACGCTCAAAGTGAATGCCCCTAAGGCAGTCGCGAAGCCTACCCCTCCACCTGAACATACAATGCTGACCGACCCCTTCGTGCGACGCCTGCCAGGGCACGAGGAACATGGCAAATCGGCAAATGCAGACCCAGGAAAAACATGCCTCCTCATGCCTCGAGCCCCGCCCTCTACCTATGCACAGGCTGCAATGACTGACGATGGACTACCATCCTCCAACGCGAAACGAGGAAACCCACCCTCCGAACTGGCATTGATGGTTGCCCCTACCGCGTTCGCACACCACATGGTGCAACCAGCAAGGAACAGATTCTCGGTATCCATCTACCAAGAGCAAGCTGGAATGCACGAACCCCACTCGATCCCACCCCAGCACATCTTCCATAACTGTGAGTGGACCCAAGTCACAGACCTATTCTCCTCCCAAAAAGACGGAGACATACTGATTGTCATCTGGGGGATGGAATACAGAAATCTGGCATACTCCACAGAAGTTAAAATCGAAGCGACCTTGAAAGAGTACTTCAAGAATGATGCCTTGAACATCCAGATCACACCCCCGGTCCCACCCCCGGCATACCAAATGAAGGGGCCCCCTCCCTCAAACCACCAACCATTCATCCAGGATCACATGGGAACACCATTCACTTTCTATGTGAGGGGCTTAGAGCCCGACGAGAAAGCCCAGATTCTGAAGGAAACCTTTATCCCCACGAGCCAAGACTCATACCTCATCCTGGATGCCACAGACTTCGTAACGGACTTCATTTTCACAATTGATGGCATAAATGCCGACCCTGACCAGACGGGACAGAGTACAGTGGAAAAACTACTCAAGGATAGGCTCTACACGTCACAGAAAGTTTGGTCTTTCCTAGCTAACCACCACGACGCTATCAACCTGACCATCCCTGCTGATGAGATACCGGCACTTGTCATCCTCTGGCTGGAAGCGAGGGGTATTTGGATTGAAGGCCGACAAGGCGAGCCTGGACGACAGGCATGGAATATTTGGATCGCGCACCCCACGAAGGTCCCCAGCTACCACCTCGATTGGCTGGCAGCCCTACGCTCTGTCTTTCCTATCTCAAACGGAACGGGTTTTGGGGGGACAGCACGGATCATCCGCATCCCTTTCTTCTGTAAAGGATGCAAAGGTGAAAGCCACCCCACGGCGCAATGCCCACTGAAAGAGCAGCTCAGGGCGATTCTCAAAAGACCACAGGACAAGAACGCACAGAGAGGGAAGCCAAAGACTAGAGGAGGTCGAGGGGGATACTTGGGAAAAGCCAATGGTCGATTCACAAATGATTGAACAAGGGTTATGATAAATTGTATTTTTGCTCTCCCCCCCTGTGATATGTAGCTGCTGAAATAATGAACAATTTTTTCACATACCTTTCTCTAATGCACGAAGTAAAAAACCCGTACCTTTGGGGAAGGAGCGGGATCTTTCATGGCTGGTCAAACCCCAAAAGAAACTCTCCTCGTGGGGCCTCACATGCCCCGCACACACCTTACAACTATGACACACGCAACTAACAACGAACGACTACCTACGTTGGCGCCTGCGACCACCCAAGCTGGCCGCGGCCAACAAACCTCCTCTGATCCCGAGATCTCCTCTCAGGACAAGGGAGGCGAGAACAACACGGACCAGGCAAAAACCACGGATCGAGATGTTCTCTCTCTGGGCACGATGGATGATCCTATCCAGACTTCCCGAAGAGAGCAGGTCCTCGGGAGGGATAGTATGAGAATAGGAAATGACTCTGACTCACCCGAACCAGATACCCCATATACCCCGACCTGGAACAATAATGAACCCAATACGGAATGCGCTGAAATTACGGAACCAATCAATGATATCGAGGATATATCTGACGATCCGACGTACGATGGACATGCAGACCATCCAATATGTACGCCGCCACCAGGCACTAGACGGAAAGGACGAAAGCCACCCAAAGCCAAAGCTGTCAGCGGAAATAAACGAACCAAAGCGTGGTGGACGATAGCCTCCCTGAATATGAAGGGAAGAGGAGCTCAAAACCCACTACGGAGCAAATGGGCAGACGTCAATAGAATGATGAGAGAACAGAAAATCAGCCTGTTAACGCTGCAGGAAACACATTTATCACGAGACTATGCTGACGAGGTCCTACAAATGTATGGGAAATCAATGGAGATTTTCTTCTCAGCAGACGAGCGTAACCCAACAGGGAAAGCTGGAGTAGCCGTCGTCTTGAACAAGAACCTTATCCAGACGGAAGGGGTAGTAACGACAGACCTAATCCTGGGACGGGCCCTCTTCATACAGGTTCCCTGGCACAGGGGAACGTACTTTAACTGGCTAGCGATTTACACCCTGAATGACGATTCAGAAAGCAAGTTAATGTGGGATAAACTGACAACTGAATGGGAGA
Organism: Armillaria novae-zelandiae; assembly: GCA_030435655.1. NCBI lineage: Eukaryota > Fungi > Basidiomycota > Agaricomycetes > Agaricales > Physalacriaceae > Armillaria > Armillaria novae-zelandiae. The sequence goes on along the minus strand of JAUEPR010000074.1, from coordinate 203,045 downwards.
CATGCCGCCTTCCTCGCATTGACGGGATGAGTGGTGATTTCAACTTAGTTGAGGATGCTCTGGACAGATTACCTGCACATGAGGACCAGAGGGCCGTTGTCGAAGCCTTCATGAATTTTCGGAGAAACATGAATCTAAGAGATGGTTGGAGAAACGCAAACCCAGACACAAAAGATTTCACGTTCACGCAGATGGCGGGGAACTTTTCCAGATCCAGAATTGATAGGATATATGTATCTGTACCTCAAATGGAAGACTGTGAGAAATGGGAAATCAAAGATCCCCCACTGAGCACAGACCACAGAGCAATATATGTCTGAATGACACACCCAAGCGAGCCATATGTCGGGAAAGGACAATGGACAATGCCGCTACATCTCCTGAAAAACGGGAGGCAATTAAAGAAATTGAAGCCATAGTAAAAGAAATGGCTTCCAATATCCAAAACATCAACGAGAGACGGACGGAGGGCACGAACCTCCAAACCATATATGCGGAGGGTAAAAAGAGAATGATCCAAGTACTCCAACGGTACGCGAAGTGCAGCATCCCGGTGAAGAAAGCCAAGATGGAGCAGCTGCAGGCTGAACTTGATGCCATTCTACAGGATGACACGACGGATGAGGACAGCAGGCTACTGTCCACGGCAATTCTGCAGCAGAAAATTCAGCAAATAAGGAGAGAAATGAACGAAGGCCGTCAGACATCAAACATGGTAAGAGCCAGGCTAGAAATGGAAACAATCAGTAAATACTGGTTAAGGATAGGCAACACATGGAAACCCCGCGACACTATACATGGGCTACAAAAACTGGGCAGCCACCCGCCAGAGTACCTGGATAGGTCAGACAAGATGACCGAGGAGGCATGTAAATTCTATGACGAGCTGCAGGATGAAGAAACCTTCCTGGAAATGACACACAAAGAAAAATTGCGGGCAACAGGGATTGTCCTAGAGAATGTCACTGCGAGACCACAACCAGATGAAGCACACCTCCTAGCAGAAGCCCTCATATATGAGGACATATTGAGAGCTCTCAAGGCTGCAGCGAAAGGAAAAGCAGCAGGAATTGACGGCCTGCCTTATGAGCTATGGCTCCTACTCTGGAATAGACTGACGAAAGACGACGACGGTGTCGAGAGAGCCGACATAGTAGAAATTTTTGTATGGGTCTTCAATGACATTGAAAGATATGGGGTAGTGCAGGGTACCGGGTTCTGCAACGGATGGATATGCCCTCTGTACAAGAAAAAGGATAAGCGCGAGATCACGAATTACAGACCGATAACATTACTTAACACAGACTATAAGTTGATGACTAAAGCACTAGCCAACAAACTCACCCTGGTTGCTGATAGCATTATTCACCGCGACCAAGCTGGCTTTGTCAAAGGCAGAAGTATTTTTGACCAGATAGACCTTGCCAAGGACATGGTACATTTCGCAGAAGCTGAAGAAGTGGATGGAGCAATTGTGGCACTTGACCAGGAAAAAGTGTATGATAAAATACAACACAACTACCTCTGGAAGGTGATGTGCAAATCAGGCATACCACATCCCTTTATAACGACGATACGCCGCTTGTACAAGGATGCAGAATCAATAGTAATAGTAAATGGAGAAAAGAGCCGCACTTTCCGTGTACGAAGAGGGGTTAGACAAGGGGACCCCCTCTCCTGCCTTTTGTTCAACATAGCGATAGAACCGCTGGCACAGATGCTCAGGGCCTCATCTCTGGAGGGATATAGGATACCCAACATATGGGACAAGTTAATTGCTATGCTGTTTGCAGACGATACAACAGTATACCTCTCAAGTCAGGATGAATGGTCCAAGCTCGAGGACATATTGAACACGTGGTGTAAAGCGTCTGGTGCAAAGTTCAATATTGAGAAGACGAAGGTCATCCCAATAGGAGGGAAAGAATACCAAAGATCTGTAATTGAAACCCATCAGCTAAACGAATCACATGGTAGAATACCAGACGATGTACATATCGTTATAGATGGGGAGACTGTGAGAATCCTAGGAGCTTTCATAGGAAACGAAGTCGACATGGGAGCCCCTTGGTCTATAATTATCGACTGGCTACGAGATAAATTTGATGCGTGGGAGGCAACACACCCTACGATTGAAGGGAGACGACTCTTGATACAAATGTATGCGGGAGGTCTTACTCAGTTCCTGACGCGTGCCCAAGGCATGCCCGAAACCATAGTCCTGCAGATCGAGAAGATGATAGCAGATTTTGCATGGGATAACCAGGGGAAAGCCCCAGTCAACAAGCTGATCATGAATGCCACGAAAGATAAAGGCGGAATGCAGGTGCTAGACCTGCGAGCACGGAACACGGCGATTGAAGTCATGAAGCTCCAATCATACCTTAAATTTGACGAAAGCAGGCCTGTAGCAAGTTATGTGAAAGATGTCATTATAAACAAACACATTAAGAAAGGTGTACCTCACGTGCGAGCAATGGCAAATACAGTACTCCAAACATGGAAGGTGAACGTACGAAGCAACACCCAGCTGCCTCGTCACATCGCTGACATGTTACATGTCGCTAAAGACCTGGGGGTGAGAGTTGACATGCAGGTACCTGCGCAACAGGTACAAAGGCAAATCCCGGTTTGGTACCATTTCAGGTTCAGAGGAAAGATTAAGTTCCATTATAACTCTAAAGTGTTCAAATGCTTAATGACAAACCACAGGGTGGAAACGGCAGGGGAGGCTGAGTTAGCCGCTGCCAGAATTACCAAAGGGACCCATAAAACAAGACGGGACTGTAAATGCCATGATTGCCGGGTTGATCGCACGCAACGAAACTGCGAAAACCCACACAAATGTGCCCTGGCTGCCAAATCAGTTCTAGACTTCCTGGTGGACAAGTGGGACCCGCGAAGACCGGATAACCCTGAAGATAAAGGCTTAACAGAAGAAGAGAAAATACAGAACCTGGCAGCGAGGGAAGACAATGGTGTTATACGCTTTGACCCGAGACTAGATAACGAAGACAAACTCACAGATGGAGTCAGGATCTTCACTGCAGGGTGGGACACCAGCACCAGGCCGGCAACTAGACAGCCGAAAGATAACAATGAGGAAATAGAAATCTCGATAGCCTACACTGATGGCAGCACCTATGAAAATGGCACAGCTGAAGCGAGGGCAGGCACAGGGGTCTGGTTTGGAGATGGCGATAACCGCAACATCTTTGTACGCCTTCCGGGCCCCCACCAGACTAACAATGCAGCCGAAATAAGAGCAATCTTAGAGCGAGTCCAAAAAGCCTTAGAAGACGAAAGTATAATGACAATAACAGACTCGAAATATGTCATCGATGGTCTTTGTTTCCATCTAAGACGCTGGGAAGATTCAGGATGGGTAGGCATCTCGAATAGCAAAGTATGGAAGGCAACCGTTGCTGCCCTACGACAGAGAAAAAATCCCATATACTTCCAATGGGTAAAAGGACACACTGGAAACACTGGCAACGAGGGAGCGGACAAGCTAGCGGAACAAGGAGCCAAGCTAGGGGATGACGAAGCAATGCCGGCAGAGATAGACATTGACCTTGAATTTAATGTTGATGGAGCAAAGCTCTCCTCGCTCACACAGAGCCAAGCATACCGCCTAATACAGTTGTTGAAGTCGGTAAAGACATGCCCATCGGCAAAACCGATAGTAAGACAAGTTACTGAGACGATCAAAGATGTTAACGGGGTAGAGCCCCTACACTCGAGGTTATGGTCTTCCATCCGCTGTAAGGATGTCTCGAGGCAGGTCAGAGGCTTTCTGTGGGAAGCACTGCAGAACACCTTCAAGATAGGGAGTTTCTGGGAGCATCTAGGACCCCACTACGAAAAGAGAGGCGAATGCCCTCACTGCAAAGTCACTGAATCAATGGAACATATCCTGGTCGACTGTAACATTGAGGGGCAGGCACTCCTATGGCGACTGGCAAGAGAACTATGGGAAGAATGCGGTAACGAGTGGATCCCGCAAACCCTAGGCGTGGCCCTTGGTTCCACACTGGTACAGATCAAGACAAGGGATGGGAAAGTAGACAGAGCTGCCACCAGACTATATCGCATTTTGATTACTGAAACGGTACACATGATCTGGAAAGTGAGATGCCAGAGACGTATTCAACGTGGAGACGACAGAGTTGAAGACTGGCACTCACAAGAGGAAATACGAAGACTGTGGATCGATGCAATGAACCGAAGGCTTACGATTGATCGACTGCTTGTAAATAGGCGCAGGTATGGCTCAAAAGCACTGACAAAAGCACTAGTGCTGTCAACATGGCGGGGGACCCTCTTAAATGAACGAAGCCTACTGGAGGACTGGATAGACCAGGACGGGGTTTTAGTGGGTATTGTGACGCAGCGCAAATGGCCTAGAGGCCGACACAGAGTCCCACACTAACTTCTAAATGAAGTTGTGCGTAAACACATTTCCTCGTGTAGATCCTCGGTAATGGTTTCAATTGAAGGGTCCTTATCACTCTGATTCTCTTGGCTCAAGGGGCATGCCCCCAACCCAAGCGGGTGTTCTGGGTTAACATTGTTAGTTGCAGAACACCGTGTATGGAAGTACAACGCTCTACAAAAAAAAAAAAAAAAAAAAAAAAAAGATCTCTACATGTAGGTCCTATGAAAATGACAGTGAAAGTAAGACTATGCACATGGCAGTTAGTCTATAACCGGTGGAGTGTCAATGTACAGAGTGGGTGATCCTAATAATGCCAGTTAATGGGGGGAAGAGTGTGAAAATACATTTATATCCAGTGGGAAACAGAGATAGTGAGTACTCATCCTATATGGGATGAAATATACTGAAGTTGATCTCCAAAGCTGAGTCTACTCGGAGATGTTCCTATCCTATGTCAATATCAAACCTATAGGTCCTCTCAAGGGACTATCCTATCCTATGTCAATCCTAAAACAATGTTGAGTCCAAATGATCCTATGTTGATGGTTCTGATTCCTATAAGTCTGCCAGAGACTACCCAAGTGGGCTGCAATAATGGTGTTGAAAATAAAGCCAAATAAAACTCCTATGGTATGAAGATGAAGATGATCCAATCCTATAAAACAAAAGAGGTGGTGTATAATGCATAAAGGATCAATACTGGGCCATTATGCCCTTTATGCCATGATGTGCTAGTGATGCATCCTGATGCATTGTATGATTTATCCCTGGCAGTTGCCTGATCAGTCAATATTGGTGCCTGGCTGTGATGGTATACAATTTGAGCCATAAAACAAGCTGGGATGGATATTCTTCATTATATCTGGTCATTGAAGTGTCAACAAGGGCCTATATTAGTGCATGCACACTGGAGATAATGTTATATCCAGTGCTAAGTTGGTTGTCACTTAGAAATGCCAAAGTTCATGAATTCTGAGCATACAGAGCTGTTACGATTTATTCACATTTTCTCCGATTTTCCTCAAATAAGTGCCCAAGCGCTTATCTTCACTATCTAACTGCCACTGTCTAATCCTTATCCCTTATCCTGCCACACCAACTCCACACCCATAACCATTGACTATTGCCCTTCCACTGCGATCCGCTTCCCTTGCAACGTTACCACTCGACTTACTCGTCATACACTCATTGTTCACTCATTGCTGCATACCCACGGAGCTATTATTAGCACACAGACTTTAGTATATAAGTAGTATGACTCTCGCTGTAATACCTCAGCTTCGAGCTATAGTTTATCAATACCAACCTTACTCTCTCAATGACTAGCACCTAGTGCCGTGCCTTTACGAGTCCTACACTACAGCTTTACTTAGGTTGTTAGTGCTTACCAGTATATGACTCTAAGTTTATGCTTGTTTGGATCACATGAGGTTCAGGTCTAACAAGAGTCCTGAGGCTCATCAACAGTAAAACTCAGCACAAGTGTCTCTAAACCTTGTACTGGCCTCCATTGCCCTTTCCAATGCTTCATCTCTGCTGCTTCTGCACCAGTATTCAAGGTTGGCCAACTCAAAGGGATCTTGGCCATTAAACATCTCTGTGGACATTACATGTGCATTCCAAACCTGTGCAACATCCTGATCCAGATGTATACACATGGCCCATCAGAGAGCCTCCAGATTCACACCTTTCAGATCATGCAGTTCATCCCTTGAAGCTGCCCATTCCTCCTTGGACACTGCCAGCATGAAATCCCACAGATATTTGATTGCATCCCCTTCTTCAAAATCATCAACCAAGTCATTGATGTGGGCCCTGATGGTCTCCAACTCCTTTTTGATCTTCTCCATCTGCATTTCCAATAAGTCAAACCTTGCATGCAAACTCGGCAGCAAGTCAATAACCATTTCCATCGCCAACAGCTCTGTCTTATCAGTCCAAAGACACTTGACCTTACAAATCCTGCATCATTCACAGGACCTCATTGTTGACAACATGATACAGCAGGCTCTGTCAGCCCAACACTGCCCACATTTATCTTTCAAAAAACAAGTCAGCAAACTAAAGAATAAATCCTAAGTTCCACTTACCCGATCCATGGAATTCTCCATGCTCCTCAGCAGACTTTCCTTTTTGTTTCTTGGCAGGCCTCTCTGATGGCCCTGCAGTCTGCTCATCCTCCTTGCTCTCCACTACTGACTTTGTCAGCTGCTTCCTCTTCTTGGAAGGGCCTGCAGCCCTGGCTGCCTTCACCTTCACCTTCATCTTCTGTTTCTTGTGCAGCTCATTGTGCACCTTCTCCTTCTCATCCCCCACATTCTCTGTGGTCTCTTTGTCATCCCCATTTCCAGCCTCCACAGCCTTCCTTGCAAGCTCAGTTTGCTCATGGAGCAGATGGCTAGTCTGTGCAGCCTCAGACTCTGCTTCCACCAGCCTTTTCTTTTCAGCCTCCATGGCTGCTGCCTTTTCCTCCCTCTTCCTTTCTGCTGCCCTCTTCTCTTCAGCAACTCTCTTCTCCTCTGCTAACCTCTGCTCCTCTGCCTCCCTTGCTAACCTTTCTTCCTCTGTCTGCATCGCCATGGCCTCTGCCTCCTTTTTTAACTTCAACTCCTGAAGTTTTCTTTCCCTCTCAAGTCCCCTCTTCTTGGCAGCCTCCACAGCTGCTGTGGCCTTTTCAGCCAACCACAGCTCATGTGCCTCCACAGCACTCTGATGAGCCTCTTCCTTCTCATCCCTACCAGCATAGAACACCAGTAGTTCATCAACATCAAGGTCGTTGGAGGTCACAAGCACCTTGTATGGCTCTGGTGTCTTCAACGGTCAGATTGCATCAGCCATTGTTGTCAGTTGCAAGGACAGAAAAAAACTAGTATAACCTACCACTGAGATGGTGGTGGTAACAAGTTAAGAGGTGAAAATCATGTGATATCACACTCACAAATTCCACATGGCACTCCCAGCCATCAGGATCTGCACTCTTGAGGACAAGAATGCTAAGGGGGGGATACTGTAATGATCATGCTGTGGACTCCATGGACCTCATCCATCACCGACTCCACTGGCTCCAAGTCAATCATCAGAATCTATTGGATTCCAAATTCTGGTTTCTATCTCATATTTCATATTCCTAAATTCACTTACTAATTTCACATATTTCATTTATCACACCTAGAACCTGTCATGGTAGCGAGTGGGTGTTATATCAGAGTCCATGGAATACTTGACTCCTCTAGATACAGAACATTCCAGATCATGTTACTCTAGCCATACCTACACTATTCCAGACCCTGACCCATCAGACTCCATCTTAGTATATAAGCTGTACAATTAGTAGTACATACTTCAGTTTGAATATCAACTTGGTTTAGCCCAATACTCTCATCCTCACTCTCTCAGCCTTCAAGCCTTAGTCCATCTCTCTCTACATCCACAGACTCCAATACTGTTGGACTTAACCTTTGATCCTAGAGATCATAATCCTGCAGACTCCATCTATAATCCTTCTTTGGGCTTTGACCCAAGGGTGACATTGCTAATAGCTTTGCCAAGCCCCATGCACTCTGCAGATTCCATGGCATGCATTCCTTTCACTCCATCCTATTGGCACAATCCTAACAGATTGTCATCACACTTCCTACTTCCTCCTGCTTCACACCTCTCTCTTCTGCCACAGGTGAATTGTGCACAGAGGTACTTGATCAGAACTGCTCTTATGTTGTTGTCACTGCTCCTGTTCTCATCTTGTTTCCTGTCCATAGACAAGAAAACTCCCTGCAACACACTCAACCCAGCAATTATAACTTCCTTCAAAGTATATGGGTCAGTGAGCTCCCTTTTTGTTTTCCCAGCTAGAGATGGGAGATGCTCTAGCTGTATCTTAATCAATCTGTACAACTTGTCCATCATGGGTGTCAAGAATGAGTCCACCAACTCTCTGTTTGACAACAGTCCACTGAGCATGGACAACAGGACTTTGAATTCCTGCTTGAATGCTATATACTGGCCCTTGTCTGATATCTGCATGCTATTGTATCTCTGTACCAATCTTTTCATCTCTTGGACTGGGTTGTGGTCTTCATCACACATGCCATCATACCAGTCCATCACTTCTGACTTGAAGTCCTCATATTTTCCTCCTACTGTGTACTTGGGGAGAACCTTCCACTGTTGCTCAGTTTTTATGTCTATATACAACACCACAGCTTTCTTTTTCTCTTCCTTGTCCATGATAGCACACTTCATGAACAAATCTTCAAGGTGCACAAAGAATCTCTCAAGTTCCTCCAGATCAGAGGAAGTCTCAAATCTTGGTGCAGCCTTCTCACTTGGCCCTGGCATAGATGCAGCCATTTTTACAATATTACTATTGCATGGGATTGACTGATACAGTTTTTGTCTTATAATAGGTTGTGGGTTCAAACTCAGGCTAATTTCAGGCTCTGTAGGAGCTTTGCTGGGTGGAACCCAAACTCAAAACAGACTAAACTCAGGGTTTGACATGGGAGCCAGCACAGGTATGGAGGTACTCCTTTGCTGTTGCATGGCTAGGCTTGCACTAATCTGGTCTTGATGGCATAGATGCACATCAAGAGGATAAGCTGGGGCACTGTAATACCATGTGCTTCTTTCTGAGATCTGGTCTTGTGTTCTTGGGTCTGACTTGGTCCAGCTATACTGACCAACAGAAGAAACACTTGTTTGGGAGATCATAACCTTCTTTACTAGTTGTCTTCATAACAAAGGCCAACTAGCTTCTTTTCTCTCAAATGGACATCTTAGATAGTAAAAAATTGTTACACTTGCATGTAATAGATTTTTCTCAAATTCAGTTGTTTTAGTTTTTAAAAAACTACTTCCCCCCCCTGTGGTGGGCTCCAGATGAAGAGACATCTGCATGCACAAAGCTAGAAATGCACCAGTGTCAAAGACATTGATCACACCCACACCCAGTCATAGATGTAGTATTGGACCAAAGCACCTGGTTATAACCAGGCAGCTTCAGAGGGCATGAAAATGTGCCCTTGGGGAAATTTTTTGAGATTTTTGCCTGGTTTGAGCCCTATTTTGGTGCATTTCAGCACTCCAAATGGCATGTATCTTCTATAGAAATCTTTTATCTCCTAACTATGCATATGAATCTTAATAATCAGTACTTTATGCCTTTAAATCCTGCAATCACTTCTGGCAGCCCATTTTGGGATCCTTCTCACACCTTGCATTGTCAGCCTGATGTTGCCACAATGCTACATCATCCCACATTATATGGTCTTCTTTTGTCTCCTTCCTTTGTTTTTTCTTTTACCAATCAATGGAAATTGCTGATTCAAGTTTCTCTGATTTGTCAGACTTCTTCCCCTTCTCTCTCATACATGATCTCTGTTGTTTGGACAAATTGTTTGTCTTACCATGTGTCACTACCTCCCAAGCTATTGGCCTCAAGCTGTCATATCACATGCTGTCTGCAGAAAACTTGCCTGTACCTTTTTTAACCAGCTCATGCCAATTCATCGAGGGCAACCCTTTTCCTCTTCAGTCGCAAGAGTGGAAGTATGTGTAGGTATTTCATTGAAAATATGAACTCACTCTATCTAGTACACTATGTATTTTGGTTATTAGCTAATTTTATCCTGGTTGTATCCTTTTCTCTGTCAGAGTGCGACATTTGGAACAATATGCATTACAAACAACAACCAATCAACTCACATAATTCCAATACTAAGCTACTGGCTGGCCCAATAACACTACCAAGATAAAATGGCAATCTTCCAAGGCATACTCCCATTTGCTCAGCAATTCCTGCTTATCTGGTGACTCTGTAGCCATTAGTGGCACCCCACCAAGCCATATGTGCCAGAGGTGAGGCAAAACCATTCTGACTGAGCCTCTCTATAGTTGTCCAGTCCCCTCCCAATGTTCCTTGGTTCTCATCTCCCAGCCATCCTTGTCCGTCCTTCACATTGTGCCATTCAGGTTGCATCCCCTTCCATCACATCCACCAAGTGTCAGCAAATTTTTGAATTGAGGGAATAGAAGGCATGATCCATCCTCTCAGCAAGTAAGTCCCCTGATGCTTCCTCTCTGGCTCCAAGGTTTTTGTCAACATTGGCATTAGGTTCAGATGGTCAATAAGTCAGCAACAAAGATTTTGTTATTAACTCTGAATTTTTAGTTAGCACAAGCTGCAGAACAGGGTTGATATGCAGGAGCAGGTCACTTGGCTGCTGTGAAGGAATAAGGGGGTGATCTCTGGCTCATCATCAATGACAGGCATGTTGTCAATGTCCTTTTTTGCCTTTCTCTTCCTGGGCTTTTTCACCTGCTTTGGAGCTAGTGATAAGCCTAAACTTTCATGGCAATAGCAATACCAAACTCAAAGAGTATCAGTAACATACAAAACCACCAGTAATAAAGGCAATGTGTGTGCAAGTATGTTTGGGGCACCTCCATGCACTCCAATCAATTCCTCTAGATGCAGGTGTATACTGTAACATGAGAGTCTAGCAAGTAGTACCCTTTAGCAGTCAAGTACTGGGATGTAGGCTATACACCAGTAATTATCTTGAATAAATGAGATAGGACAGAAAACAGTATAACATGAATACCAAGAATCTGTGGGAAAACAAAGGGGATTCTGTGAGACTATGTCACTAGATGATGATCCTCTAAAAAGAAAGGATCCAAAGAAGTGTGTTAAATATACAAAGGTAAAACTGAAGCCAGTTTTGTTGTTGGGAATATGAGGAGAAAACGAGGTCCTATGTCAAGGGTGGGTTACTGATCCTATACAAAGTGAGGTTACTGAATGTCAAAGTCAAAGACTGAGTCTACACAGAGACTCTCCTATCCTATGTTAATGTCAAACCTATAAATCTACACAGGGATTTTCCTATCTTATCCTATGCTGAAACTAAATGAGAACTGGATGAATAATCCTATGTTGATGATACTGATCCTACAAGTCTGCTTGGAGACTTTCTAAGTGGGTGGCAATATAATGTTGAAAACAAAACCAACTTAAACTCCTATGTTGTGAAAGTGAAGATGATGCTGCCTATAAAAGAAAATAGAACACTATGGGTATGCAAGAGGTGTGGAGAAGTGCCAAAGGCTTATACCAAAGCTATGACAAGCTACTGGTGAGTAACCAGTACAAAACTGACCAGCAATCAAGTATTCGAAACTCGTGGTGGTATGCAGTTGAGGGTAGGAACAATGGAGGGGTGAATGAAGCTGTTAGATGGTGTAAACCAGTCCTCGGCCTATAGTGGTGTGTATAATATGCCAAACAATTGATTGATTGAGTGCATACAGTTGTGGAGCAAGATAATACAAGTTATAACCATTGGTGTGCTGGCTATTGGTCTCTAGAATGTGTGGGGTGTCTTGTTCTCTCCCTTCTACAATATTCTATCAGATTTTTATGCTACAGCATACCTGGTATTATTCGATCTACTTAGTAAGGGTGTAAGACTGTGGCTTTGTAAATATTTGAGCATCCATGTGTATTGTCAAAGACTTTGGTAACAGCAACTCTTGTGTTCCCATAGGGAGATAATATGAGATGTTATGAGTGACTGACATGTGGATATTTAAGATGCTATTTAACTGCAGACTGAGAGGGTATGGGGTATGTACAGAGATAGACAAATGGGATAAAGGTTTCCAAAGGCCTTGGCAAGGTTATAGCCTTAGTAAACACAGTCCATAGTGGCCACAGTCTACAATTATCAAGGGGTGCAAGTATTGACACATATGACATCACATATTTGAATGATCAAACTGGCCTGTCAAGCCATGATGCATAGTTGATGTGACATTGATGCAGTTTTATACACCTATTTCTGGTTTGAGATGATTGGCAATCAATCATGCCTGGCCATGATGGTATACAAGATCAAGACACATTTCAAGATGGGATGGATATTGAGCTTTTTGGGGTACCATTAAAGTTGCATAAAAGTTGTATGGCCTTGTGTGCAACTTCATGGTTTGTTGAAAGGCTGCCATAGGGACATTACCATTAAAATATTGCAAAATTTGTGAATTCTGAGCATACAGAGCCCTGAGGCTTATCACTGGTCCCTCATATTGCTTCTTCTCAACAGCCTTCTTCCCCCCTGACTTTTCTTTTGGCTCTTCCTCCTCCTTATCGCCATCACTCTCACCTTTGCCAGGGTGGTACCCACCTGCTGTCTCATCAATTTCCCCAGGCATCATGGCTTTCTCTGGACTCCATGAGAGTGTACAACAGAGCATGTCCTCCTCAGCTGAGGAACAGGGACTCCCAACATTGGTCAATAGCCTCACTATGAAATGATATAATTATTATGCACTGAAACAAGTTTTGGCAAAAGCCACAAACATATCCATAGCCTGCCCATGGGCATGACCACCTCCCGCTGATACGCCATCTATGCGTTCACACCTAGATTTTGCGATTTTACAACAATACTATCTTGGATCTATCCGACACTAGTGAGGCTTTAGAGGACTATAGCAGAGGCTTGGAGCTGATAGTCAGATTAGTACGCGACTAGTAAAACCAGGACTTAGAGACGGCACCCCTGTGGGCCAAGCTTTACCAGCCGGTCACACTAGTATCCTGCCACCTAACGGGCTAAGCAAATAAAGCCATGAGTGGACCAAGGACGTGACTAACAAACCAAACCAGAGGCAGAGGGCACACTTAGCGCAGAGTTCGATCACTAGCGTACCGGTCTTGGCAGAAATGCCTAAGTCAGGATAAAACTAGTTACACAGAATCTTGAATAGGACTTAGGAAAAGCAGCAGTAACGGATCAACTTTGCTGGAGATTTGACTAGTGTGATACAGATCTCATACGATTGGCACTAGTATAGCCGGGCAGTGGTTTCGATCATGATCGACTACTGTTGCAGGCATGTCCGTCAGGCTAGTCATTCAGCCTTGACAACCACAGGCAAATAGCAGCTTTGAGACGTGGGATAGGGCTCCCATTGGAGCTCCTAGGTCCTAATAGTAAGCATGCAACTGGCTCCAGACCGGCTATTGCATGCTCTTTCACCATTTCTCGTGACTAGCCCAGCAAATCTTACCAATAATATTCCCTATTCAGCTTAATTAGACCCTGATTGTGCCTTATGGCTGTAATATATAAGTAGACAGACAAGTACATGCGCGGCAGGCAAGCCTTCCCCACAATTGTGACATACTAGTCAGTATTCTAGTGCCCCAATTAAAGGATTTTGTGCTTAAAACCTCGATGAAGCGACCACTAGTCATGGACTCACTGTAGTATTGAAGTGAATTGAAGCCCCTTTTGAATCTACTGTTGTGTCAAGCAAAGACCAGGAGTGTTTCGGAGTTAGTTCAAGCAAGTTCTCAGCAGTCATAGTAGTATTCTTAGGCCAAGAGTGCTGCTAGTTTGCCAAGAGTGCGACTAGTCAAGTGTTCATCGCTTGTAAGGAGCAGTTACAGGGCCAAGAGAGCCACTAGTCTGAAGCAGTCATAGTCCCAGCGAGCATAGCAGCTCAAATCAAGTCACCTTTCCCCAACCGTGTCTTAAAACCCCCACTAGTACAAGTGTTACCTTTGTTAGGCTCGCTAGTAACAAATAGAAGTCTTTTTGAACAAGTCTACTGGATTATTGAAGTTTGTAGAGTGCTTCTATCGTACTTGAAATGCCCAAATTCAATACATTGGTGATAAGTGTAGAGTTTTGAGAGGTTTAATGTTGGTTGTAGTTCGTTGCAACTCACTAGTCCTTGTGCCACTCGCTGTTACCGAGCACATCACTGCTGCAGACCATAGTTTTTGCTTCACATCACAATTTTTCTCATAATGCAGACTGAAAGTCAATTGGCCATTGGAGTAAGTATGAGCTGAGCTTGGGCAAGAAAATGGTACCTACAACATGCCATCAATCTGTCTGCTCTGTCCAGGATGAGGAGTGACAATCAGAAGGGAAACATTAGTGAAGCAGGACTTCCCCAATGTGTCAATCCATGATTGTGCAACAGCTGCAATGTTATCAAAAATTCTGCATTCCATTTCAGTCTTTCTGCCCTTCAATAAAATAACAATAGTACTCACCTTAACATTTCCTCAGGTGACACTGACCCATCTGCCGAGTCTCTAGGGCTATTCAACAGTGGAGGCAAAATATTATCTGCCATGCTAATTCCACTTGGGCCAGATGTAGATGCCTTGGAGAAATTGTTGATGGGCAGCTCCTCTTCTGCATCCTCAAACTTTCTCTTCTTTCCCTTCTGCTTAGCCGCATTCTCTGACTTCTCTGCAAGTGCCATTGCCTCAAATGGTGCATGTCCCTCCTCTGGCAGGCCCAGAAAATATGCTTTGGTCCATTTGCTCCACTCTGATGGGCAGTGATTTTCAGCAATGCCCAGTGAGTCAAAGTACAGTTGAATACTTCATATGGAATATCGCTGGTTCCCTAGAAAACAGTATTCCATACCACATATATTCAAATTTTCAATGAATTTTTGCTATATTTATATTCTGTGTGTTTTCTACTTATCCTATAGTGCTACAATGCTAATTCTTGATGAAATATGCTGTCAAATTAGTCTGAACTTTTTCTCCATCCTGCTCACAACAAATTTCACCCCAAAACTTGCACAGAAGCTTAGAAAGCTCAATTGATGAGTCCAAGTCACCCTGGTTTGCACAAATCTCTTCAAGAAGAGCAGCAGCTGATGAAGCCTTTCCAAAGTCAATGCTGTAAACCTCTAGCTCAGCCTGCTTCTCTTCTTCTTCCTCCTCCTCATTTCTAGCCTCTTCTACATCAAGCTGCTTCCTAACATAATTAATCATCTGACACAGACCCTTATCTCCATCAGCAAAGTTGTCCAGCTCCTCTGAATCGGCATCCTCCTGTTCAGCAATAGGATCAAGAAGATCATCAAGTGAGATCAAGTCACCCTTGATGCAATTGTGTGACTTCAAGACTTTGACTGCCTCAAGACACTTGTTCTCAGCATCTTTGAGAGAGGAACAAGAGGCAAATTGATCCTGATCAGAGAGTGGTTGAAGAGATTGGCATGGGTGATCTTCAAAATCTGAAAGCATCAGCAAAGATACAGCAGAGATGGCCTCTGCAACATCACCTTCAGCATCCATCACAGCCTTGAGAGGCTTACTCCAGTATGCTGCATCATAGCCATCCCTCAAAAGGGTCATCAGCTCCTGCTCAACATGAGGAAGAGTCCAATCAGACTGAGCAAACTTGAGAACAAGTTCCCATCCTGCCTGTGTTGAAGAAGGCTCATCCACCATTTTCACATCAGAGTCAGGTGCATCATGAGCAACAAACACATCTGCCCAGTCCTCGTTCTCACCAACAAGTGTACCTGGATGATGCTAGCAGTTCCTGATGGTTTCAGATGAAACCTCATCCCAGGCATGCATGAGCATGCACATAGCAGACAGAATGTCAATGTTAAAGATGTCATCCATACCAGCTTCATCAAGCTCAATAGCCCAAATTGCCAGTGCCTTCTGATAATGGGCTTTAACACATTGAATAATGCCAGCATCCATTGGCTGGACATATGGGGTAAGATTGGGCTTATAGAACTTGACTTCAACATGTTTAGGATTGTAGAAAACATAGTGACTGGTGAAGTTATCCATGGTCAGCAAGATCTCCTGGTTGTGACACTTCATGTCAAGATCAAACTTGCACAGCCACTCAGAGAAGATCACTTTTGTCATCCAGGCCTTCTTGTTGCTCCGGTAATAAAGTGGAGGACACTTGCAAGCAGGATTCTTTTTATGGAATGGTCAAGGGGAATGAGCTTTGCCAATGAAGAGAATTGGGTATTTCTCAGAGCCATTGGCATTAGCACAGAATGCAGCTGAGATGTGGAACTTGTTCTTCTTCTGACCACCAAGATCATCAGTACAGAGACCTTGATCTGGTGGTGCCTGAAGAAAGAAACTGGTCTCATCAATGTTGAATTGGTCACAGAGTGGGTAACAAGAGGAGAGCTTTCAGATTTGGTCCTGCTCAGCAGCAACCGCAGTGAGATCAACAGATGCTGCTTCACCATGCAGCCTCCTCTGTTTGATTCCATATCTGAGAATAGAATGAGAAGATGCTGGGTCATTGAAAATGTCACATACACTTTTTTGAAACTTGTAAGCCATCCACCACTATTCAACCATTCCTTTTCAGGCACATTGAGCATGATCTCAATCTTCTTCCACTTCTCAATTAACATAGGCCCTGTAACAACCTGGCACCTCTTGATCTCCATATGCTGTTGCCAAACAAACAGAATCCTTTCCATGTCTAGACGAGTAACAACCTGAGCATGTTTCATAGACAAAGCAGTTGGATGTGCATCAGCATGGACCTGAAGCTGATCATGATTTTTAAGCTTCTTCAACAGAGCAGATTGCATAAATGTGAGGACACCAGATGAACGGGCTGCAAAGTAGGCCACAACCTGCTTCTGAGTATGTGTGGGATAGCTACCAATATATTCCATGACTTTAAGCTAGTCTGCAAGAGTCAGGTCTTTCCTTAGCTGATGTAGAGGATGTGCTGCGGTGTGAGGATTATTGGAAGAGGATTTCTGAGAGCCACGAGGCTTAAACTTTGTGCTAGCTTTAACATTCTGGTGTACAGCACGTGTTTTCTGAGTAGAGGAGACAACTATGATGCAATGAGTAAGGTCTAGGGACTTCTGCTCCATCTTATATAGCTTTGGTACAGTCTTATTGTTTATATGAACAATAAAAACACATGGTTCATTATGCCTGCTGGGCCAAATTACTAAAAAAGGAAATTCCCACATAGAATATTCACCCTCTCACAGTATTCCATATTCTGGAGCATGGTTGCATGGAATATCTCTGCCTACCAGCTCTGTGGACATCAAATCTTGATTCCATATCGTGGTTATTCCATATGACATTATTCCATATGAAGTATTCAATTGTACTCATTAAACAATGTCTGTAGAGTACCATTGAAGAAAACTTTAGATCAATGCTGAGCCGCTGTTTTGGCTCTGAACCATGGTTCCCTCTCACTGCCCTTGAGATGCCTGCTGCCTCTGCCAATAGTCCTGTCAGGACAAAATCCTCCCACTGCATGACTCTGGCATCAAATTTACTAGCTCTCAAGTCCCACCAGTGAAACAAGATCTATGTATGATGAGATTAATATATACCCTTGGTAAACAGGTGCTGCTTACTCCTCACATTTCTTCTACATGAGCACCTTTGAATTGTATCTCCTCTGGTGTCAAATTCTCCACTGCTCTAGGTGCTCAATGTGGCAAAGGAGGATCCTCAAAAAGTCCCAAAGACCAGTGAAATTTGTTATAATACTTGTGGAGCTCAGCATTAATGAATTCATTGGCTTTCTGATAGGAGATTCAGCAAGCAATATGAAAAGCCGGTAGCCAGCAATCCAACCAAATGCATTGAGACCCTTTTGCCCATTCCTGGCAAATTTCCAAGGACCTGTGATATGCAGAAAAAGTCAATCATGTGTGGCTGTGATTATGCCATAATGACTTATGGCAATTTTCAAGGCACATATTCTCCACTTGTCCCAGTACTCAAAGTCAATGACATAGCTGGAAAGGAATTGTAAAAAATCAGCAAAACTTAGGATATTAGAAGTTTTGCAGGATGGGGTCAGGTCAATAGCTATCCTTTGCCTCCCTGACCTATGAACTTTATTTTCAAACTGTACAGGCAGGGCATGGGCCTGGTCATGCTCACTACTTGAATTTGTAACAATCATGCCATGGACTCCATGGACCTCGTCCAGCCCACACTCCAATGGCTCCAAATCAATCATCGGAATCCATCAGATTCCAAATCCTGGTTTCTATTCCATATTTCATATTCCTATTTCATTTACTAATTTCACATATTTCATTTATCACACCTAGAACCCATCACAGTAGTGAGTAGGTGTTATACCAGAGTCCATGGAATACTCGACTCCTCTAGATACAGAACATTCCAGATCACATCACTCTAGCCATACCTATACTATTCCAGACCCTGACCTGTCAGACTCCATCTTAGTATATAAGCTGTACAGTTAGTAGTACATACCTCAGTTTGAAATATCAACTTGGTTTAGCCCAATACTCTCATCCTCACTCTCTTAGCCTTCAAGCCACTGTCCATCTCTCTCTATATCCATGGCCTCCAATACCATTGGACTTAACCTTTAATGCTAGTCATCATAATCCCACAGACTCCATCTATAATCCTCCTTTGGGCTTCAACCCAAGAGTCATGTTGCTAATAGCTTCACCGAGCTCCACACACTCTGTGGATTCCATGGCATGCATTCCTCTCACTTCATCCCATTGGCATGATCCTAACAGTATATTCAAACTCAAACCCTCGAGTTGAAATTTTTAGGCATGTCTAACACAACCCTTAAACCCTCACAAACTCAATCCTCTCCTACAGCTCTGGCCATATCTTATCTCTCCATGCATGACATTCTCACCTCTGCATTGAAAGAGGATCACAATCTCTTTGGTGAGGACTCAGCATCCACACAGCATCCACATAGGGAAACTTACAATCACAGTGGATTCACCACCTGCCAATTTGATGTCAACATTACTCCCAACCCATTCTCTGCAGACTCCACCAGTTCAAATGGATGGGGTAATTATCAAAACATAGTCCCAGAAACCCCATGCAACCAATCTGCACAGCCAACCTTCCCAGTCCAGGAAGGTGACAATGGATACAACAGTGACAGTGATGGTGAGTCTGATTCCCCTAGCAATCATGTTCCATGTAATCTGTGACACCCTGGTCATCAATCAGGTGGCCCTGGGGGTCCCAGGGGTCCTGGCAGACCAGGTGGTAACCCTCCTAATCCTCCTAATCCTGATCCCAACAATAAAAACCATCTCATGATGGAATTCATAAATCTCCTCTGTGGGTGAGGCAAGTCAACAATCCTCCTCAGCAGACAGTCCATACCAAAGTCAAGAAACTGGACACCTTTGGCAGAGCAGACCCATGGAAACTCAAGGCATTTATTGTCTCTGTCCAGTTGAACTTTAATGACTGGTCTAATGTATTCTCCACAGACACTGCCAAAGTCAACTATGCCATTTCTTTCCTCTCCAGTGTTGCCCTTGACTGGTTTAAACTGGATATCCTCCATCCAAATCAGGCCAATCCTCCTGCTTGGGTGTATTCCTATGCTACCTTCCTTTTGGAACTCTGTACCAATTTTGGTCCATTTGATACCATCAGAGATGCTGAAGATGAACGTGAAAATCTTTGGATGCACAATGGTGATAGGATTATGAAGTACATAGTCCACTTCAATCAACACACTGCCATCATTGGCTACACCAACAATACCCTCCATCATGCCTTTTACTATGGACTTTGCTTGTGGATTAAGGATGACATGGCTCACCATGGAAAACCCAATAACCTCTATGATGTGTGGACCCTTGCCCAGGAGCTTGATGCTTGTTACTGGACTAGGAAAGCTGAGGTCTCCAGGGAAAACTGTGACCAGCCCTCCACCTCCTCCACTTCCAAACCTAAGGGTTTGGGTTCTAACTTGAGCTTTTCCTACAACTCCGCAGCCCTGAAATCCTATGGTTACACCTTGGGTTCTTCATCCTCCTACTCCTCCTCCAGCTCCATGGGTGCCTCCAAGAAGTCCTATGCTGACAAGCTAGGCAAAGACAGTAACTCACACCTGAAGAAAAGGAACACTGCTGCAAGAATGACCTCTGCATGTTCTGTGGTAGCAAGCACAAGACTGAAGACTGCAACAAGCAAAAAGCCATGGCTTCTGCACATGGCCATGCAGCTAAGGTCTTTGAACCTACTCCTGCCTCTATCAATTCAGCTCCTTCAGAGTCAGAAAAATAGAGAGCAACCCTGCTTCCTCCATGCAAAGACAGGGTTGCATTGACTGTCATTGCACCTCAGAGATTGTAACCCTCAATGCCACTGCTCTTTCCAATTACTCCTTTACCATATCCCTATCCAGTAAAGTTGGCTCTGGATCTCCTATATCCACTATCCTATGTTTTCTTGCTCTAGTCGGCTCTGGTTCCAGCCATTGCTTCATTGACTCAAAGTATGTTAACGATCATAATCTTCCTACCAAGTCCATTCTTCCTGTTCAACTTCGACTTCTTGACAGCTCCACCAGATCTCACATTTCCCAATCCATCACTCTCTCTGTATGATTCCCATTGGGAGATATCATTCCTATTGACTTCTATGTCACTTGTCTTGATTCATCTTGTAACATTGTCCTGGGATACAACTGGCTCTCCCACTACAATCTGTTGATTGACTGGAAAGAGCACAGTATCACTTTCTGTTCAAAGCTATTTGGTGCTTCTACCCCTACAAGCACTTCCATGGCCTCCAACACAACAGTACAGGCTCACACGGCCCTTTCAGGTTCTGTCCTATCCAAACCACCTCTGAGATCCTGATGTTCACAGCCAGTGTATGAGCCTATCTACTCATAACAGTCCATTCCATCATTTTCCACTTCAGTTGCCCCCAAAATATCAATCATTTTCATGGCTGCTTTCATTTGAGCCTGTGCAGAGCAGGGTGCACAACAGTACACACTCCAACCTTCTATGCCAAGTGTCAGTGGCCAAGCTGCTTCCACAGCTCTGCCAGATTTGTCTGATGTTCCACTGGAGTATCATGACTTTGCTGATGTGTTCAGTGACTCTCTCTCAGAAAAACTCTCTGAGCATCATCCTTTCAATCTCAAGATCAACCTAGAGGAAGGCACCTCACCTCTGCTTGGACCCATCTATTCTCTCTCTGAATCCGAACTCAAAGCCTTACACAAGTTTATTGATGACAATGTCTGTAATGGTTTCATTTCTCCCTCACATTCTCTCCACAGAGCTCTGGTACTCTTTGTCAAAAAGGAATGATACTGTTTGAGGTCACCCTAAGTATAAGAGCTCAGCACTTGATACTGAATGCACTAGAAACAGACTGTGTATGCACTCCAAAGTATAAATCCTGAGAGAACTACATGACACACTGATCTATGATGCACAGGGCACAGATCAATCAGAGAGTCATGCACATGTATGAAATGATGTTTAAGAATAGATAACTCTGAGATAACCCAATTTGGCCAAAGAGCGCAGTGCCTAGGCTTACTGTGGGTAACCCCCACCTACCAGAGAAAACTAGAAACTCAAGAATAAATTAGGCTACAGCCTATATGACCAGCTGTTACTCCAGGTATCCTCCAAGGAAATAATGAGTGACATGCCAATGCATAGAGTGCAGTGCAAGTGGAGTTCCAGCCATGAGGAAATAGAGTCTGGTCTTGAGACAGACCTCCGACCAAGTGTCTAGCCCCGGGTATGCTATAACAACATGCACGTGTTGCGAGGGACATTGTTCTGAGGTTCTAACAGTACTGTATTAGGTTGTACCAACTTGTAGGACATAGAAATGTATAAATACTGTAGTGTAGATATAGTAGATAGGTTTCAACCCCCTCATGTAATAGTGACAAGCTTTTTGGATATGCACTCTAGCCTTTGGAGTTGTTTGAACCTTGTGCTCTGTCCATTAATGGCAAGTTAGAGGTGTTGAACCCCAATTGTGACAGTGTGAGAGATAATAGCTACATGCTCTACCACTGGGAGCAGTCTGTAACTTCAAGCAAGAGAATATAAACCATCTTTGATATAAATTTGAGTGATCTAAGTTGCGAGCGAGGCCAAGAAGGCTAGTGAGGCACTCCATACTTAAGTTGCATTGATTGTTTGACTTGCACTCTGTGTTGAGATTGAGAGATTCATGTCAGTGTAGACACTTCTCTATTGTTTGAGGGTTTTGTGTGACGTGAGGCATTACAGGTGGCAGAGGTTCAAACCCTTTGGCTTGTTTAGTGCTCGCTTTGTGTTATTTCTGCAAGTTGGCAAGGGTTCAAACCCTTTGGCTTGTTGGATGGGGTTCTCTGTGTTTATTTGTGTTCTCTGGATCACATAGGTTTGAACCCTGTGGGTCTACGACTGGTTAGGAAACTTGAGTGCATAGGTTAAAATCCTGTGGTTCTTGTGGATTGGTTAGTAGGAATTGGTTTCTGCTTAGAGTGCAGTGCTTTAGGTCATGTTTAGGGTGTTACTTGTAGTGTGCTGTGGTTATTAGAGTTGTGCACGACTTCTAGAGAGTTGTGGAGACATTTAATGAAGTTGTGTTTTGTTATACACCCTTGCCTCGAGGCCTGGCAATGGAAGTCACACCTCTTCTTCTGAGAAATGCCTTTGGACTGAGAGAAGTCTAGATATTATATGAGAGCTATTACTATGCGCATGTCTTAGAGATATTGAGAATTCAGTTGTTTTGGTTCACTACTTTCATCACATTAGAATCCCCCCACAAACTTGAGCATGTTTGTGTGTGTAGTGTTGGGTGTGGGTGTGATCAGTATCTTCAATGTGGTTGCATTTCTAGCTCTGTGCACACAGATGCCTCTTCAACATCATGCCATTTGGTCTCACCAATGCTCCAGCAGCTTTCCAATGTTTCATCAATGACATTTTCACAGACATGCTTGATGTCTCTGTTGTCGTGTACTTTGACAATATCCTCATCTATTCTGACGATCCTGTGCAACACTGAAAGAATGTACATGAAGTCCTATGCAGAGTGTGAGGCAATAGGCTCTACTGCAAAGGTTCTAAATGTGAGTTCAATCAGAATTCCATGGAATATCTAGGCTACATCCTCTCTCCTGAAGGCTTATGCATGGCTGAAGACAAAGTCAAAGCTATTGTTGACTGGCTGATCCCATGGAAGGTCAAAGATATCCAATCATTCTCTGGCTTCACCAATTTCTATTGCCATTTCATTCACAAGTACAGTGAGATCATTTTACCTCTAACATGTCTTACATGCAAAGGTATTCCATGGAAATTCAATGACAAATGTCTAGCTGCATTCAACAAGTTGAAACAGGCTTTCACTCATGCTCCTATCCTTACCCATTGGATTCCTGACTGCCAGCTTGTTGTGGAAACTGACACATCTGACTATGCTATTGCTGCTATCCTCTCCATCTACCTTGATGATAGGGAAATCCACCCTATCTCTTTCCTGTCCCACAGTCTCCACAGAGCCAAACTCAATTACAATACCCCTGATAAACAGCTTCTTGCCATTTTTGGAGCCTTTAAATACTGGCATGACTACCTCAAAGGCTCCACTGAATCCATTGACATTGTTACTGATCACAAGAACCTTGATTATTTCTCTACCACTAAGGTCTTTACATGCTGACAAGTCCATTGGTCCAAATTCCTTTTCCAGTTCAACCTTGTTATCTGATTCCATCCAGGAAAATTAGGTGGGAAACCAGATGCACTCACTAGACAATGGGACATCTATCCTAAAGAGGGGGATAGTCAATATGCTCAAGTCAATCCTCATAATTTTCACCCTGTATTTACTCAAGAGTAATTCTCTGCTTCTCTCCATGCTACTTTTCTTGAAGGTCCCATACTCCACACTAGTGCAATCATGGATGTAGACCAATTGCATTCTGATATCAAGCTCACACAACCCACAGATTCCATGGTGACTGAAGGCTTTTGCCTTGCTTCTTCCCCTTCTAATTCTTCCTGGTGGTCTCTGGATGAATCAGGAATCTTCCACCTTGACAATCACATCTACATCCCAGACTCCATGGACCTCTGTCTTTGTGTCCTCCAAAACAATCATGATCATATTCTGGCAGGTCATTTCAGTCAAAACAGGACTCTTGAATTAGTCCAATGGAATTACACCTGGCCAGATGCGTGAATTCATTCACCACTACATCAAATCCTGTACTACCTGTGGTCACAACAAAACACCTAGACACCATTCATTTGGCTTACTCAAACCCTTGCCTGTACCAGAATGGCTGTGGGATTCCATCTCCATGGACTTCATTGAACAACTCTCAGAATCCAATGGATTCACTGCCATCCTTGTCGTTATTGACTGTGCAAGCAAGCAAGCCATTTTCATTCCACAAATGACACTGTCAATTCCTTGGAACTCACTCAGCTCTTTGTCACCCATGTCTTCTCCAAGCATGGCATTCCTAATCACATCACTTCTGACCATAGCTCCAAATTTGTCTCCCAATTCACTCATTCCCTCACCAAATCCCTTGATATGGAGCTTCACTTCACTTCTGGTTATCATCCAGAAGCCAACAGACAAACTGAACACACCAACCAAACCCTTGAACAATACATCTGTATCTATTGTTCTTATCAACAAGACAATTGGGATACCTTACTACCCATTGCTGAATTTGCATACAATAATGCTCTGAACACTTTCACTGGAATCTCTCCATTCTTTGCTAACAAGGGTTACCATCCAAACATCATGGTTTACCCTGAATGTGACATTGCTTCTGCCTGGGCCCACAACTTCATTGTCCACCTTGATGATCTTCACCAATTCCTTAGAGATGAAATCACTCATGCTCAGTCTCATTATAAATTCCAAGTGGACAAACAATGGTCCCCAGCTCCAGATTTCAAAGTAGGTGACAAGGTTTTTCTTAGCTTCAAGCATAGCAGGACTACTCACCCTACTGCAAAATTCTCCAAGAAATTCCTCAGACTGTTTGACATCATTGCTCAGCCTGGATCCCATTCCTTCATGCTTAAACTTCCCATAGACCTCTATTCCATCCATCCTGTATTCCATGTCTCACAGTTGGAACCCATGGAAATCAACACCATTCCTAATTGCACTCAACCACCTCCACCTCCCATGGAAGTCGATGGAGAAGAGCAATTTGAGATCACACAGATTCTCGACTCCAAGCTTGACCATTGGTTCCACTGCCCCACTCCTCTACCATGTTCAATGGTTGGGTTACAAAGGTACTGATGAAGAATTTGCCTGGATCCCTGCTACAGAGTTCTCTACAGAAAACTACATCGAAGATTTCTGTGGCCATTACCCAGACAAACCAGGACCCCTATCCAAGGTCACCATCTGCAAGGTCTCAGTCAAGACTGCTGCTATCCCTTCTTGATTCCTCATCCCATCAGTTTCCATTGCAATCTGTCTCCCCAATTTCAAATTCAATTCTGGAAAACTATTGCAAATTCATTTTCTAATTGGGAACAGACTCTGTCAGACACATTCCTTGACTTCACTTTATTCACACCATTTTCAAATATCAAGAAAAAATCATGTACATTTTATGCCCCTCCAGGCACACTCTACAAGCTATCTATCTATCTACAAAGTCTATAAAAAATATCTATGAGAGGTAAGGAATTAGGTGTCTGCAGACCTGCCAGCCTCTCCACTCTCTACTTCTTTCCCTTTTCCTTTTCCCTTGATACTCCTCACCAAGTCCACTAATTCAGGTGGTCCATTGGCCCCAGACTCTAGCAGCATCTCTGCCCTAACCTCCTCTTCCTCCATTTCTCCCTTGGAATCCTCTACTAAAAACTCCTCACTACCCTTGGGGTATTCCTTCCACAATACCCATTCCCTCTGGTGGCCTCTGATACTGTAAAACTCAGCACAAGTATCCCTAAATCTCGTACTGGCCTCCACTGCTCTTCCCAAAGCTTTGCTTCTGCACCAGTACTCAATGTTTTCCAGCTCAAAGTGATCCTGTGCATTGAACATCTCCATGGATGTTACATGCATGTGCCAGACTTGCACAACATCTTGATCCAGGTGCATATGCATGGCCCATTGGAGGGCCTCCAGATTCGCACCCTTCAAATCCCTCAGCTCATCCCTTGAAGTGGCCCATTCCTCCTCGGATGCCATTCGAATGAAATCCCATGGGTATTTTACCACATCCCTTTTCTCAAATTGATTCACTAAGTCCTCTACTCAGCTTCCAATGGACTCCAGTCCTCACTCCACCCTCTCCATCCTTGCCTCTATCTCATCAAACCTTGTGTGCAAGCTTTGCAGCAAGTCTACCACCTCTTCAAGCACTGTCAGCTCTGCCTCATTTGTCCATACACTTTGCCTTTCAAATGTGACACCATTCACATGACCTCATTGTTGAAGACATAATACATCAGGCTCCATTGGCCTGACAATGCCCACATTTATCTACAAACAAAATCAGCACAACAAAAAATTCATCCAAGTCCACTTACCTTTTCCATGGAATTCTCCATGTTCTGCAGACTTCACTTTCTTATTAGGCCTCTCCTCTGATGGCCCCATGCTCTGCTCCTCACCACTCTCCTCTACAACAGGCTTCGTTAGCCATTTCCTTTTCTTTAAGGGGCCTGTGGCCCCAGTTGTCTTAGCCTTCCTCTTCTCCTTCCTCTTCTTGCACAATTTCTCAAGTGCCTCCTCTTTCACATCCTCCATGGACCCTTCATCATCCCCCTCTCTGGCTTGCACAGCAGCATCTATGGCCTCCGTGGCCTTCCTCACCAGCTCTGTTTGCTCCCACAACAGATGCCTTGTCTGTGTGGCCTCTGTCTCTTCCTCTTTCTTCCTCTCTTCAGCAATTCTCCTCTCCTCTGCTACCCTCCACTCCTCTGCCTTCCTTGCTACTCTCTCTTCTTCTGCCTGCCTCGCTGTGGCCTCCACCTCTTTTTTCAACTTCAGTTCTTGAAGTTTCCTTTCCCTTTCCAGGGTTCTCCTCCTTACAGCCTCCATAGCATTCTGGTACACCTCCTTCTTGTCATCCCTATCAGCATAGAACACTGATAGTTCATCAACATCCACATCTTTTGGAGTGCTGGGTACCTTGTATGGCTCTGGTGTTGTCGACTATTGGTATGTGTTGGTCATCATCATTGGAAGTGAAGGAAGAGTTCTTAGAAAAAAGCAAGTAAAACCTCCCACTGAGATGGTGGTGGTAACAAGAGGTGAAAATCATACAATATCACACTCACAAATTCCACATGGCACTCCCAGCCATTAGGATCTGTGCTCTTGAAGGCAAGAACACTAAGGAGGGGATACTGTAATGATCATGCCACAGACTGCATGGACCTCATCTATTGCCCACTCCAATGGCTCCAAGTCAATCATCGGAATCTGTTGGATTCTGAATCCCAGTTTCTATTCCATATTCCATATATCTATTTCATTTACTAATTTCACATATTTCATTTATCACACCTAGAACCTGTCACAGTAGTGAGTAGGTGTTATATCAGAGTCCATGGAATACTTGACTCTTCTAGATACAGAACATTCCAGATCACATCACTCTAGCCATACCTACACTATTCCAGACCCCAACCCATTGGACTCCATCTTAGTATATAAGCTGTACATTTAGTAGTACATACCTCAGTTCAAATATCAACTTGGTTTAGCCCAATACTCTTGTCCTCACTCTCTCAGCCTTCAAGCCTTACTCCATCTCTCTCTTTGTCTGTGGCCTCCAATACTGTTGGACTTAACCTTTGATCCTAGAGATCATAATCATGTGGACTCTATTGGTAATCCTTCTTTGGGCTTCAACCCAAGGGTAACATTGCTAATAGCTTCACCAAGCCTCCATGCACTCTACAGAATCCATAGCATGCATTCCTCTCACTTCCTCCTATTGGCATGATCCTAACAGAATTACTGGCTGACTAATGCATCATATACTTTTAACTGAGCATATCTTAAATGTACAGGTATGACTCAGCACTTCACATGATGTCATCAATCAATATATTTTCATTATTTCATTGCAGAATGCCAAGAAAAGTCATACAGTAAGGTACAATAATTGACCATGGTTGTAGGCCTTCTGAAGCACCGTCTTGTCCATCATCACAGCACACAAGAGATCCTCAAGTAAGACAGCAATATCCTGAATGTCCTGACCTGCCTTCTCCCATCATGACCAGCATGGGGTGCAACCTTCTTTTGAGTATATCTATGAAGACCTATTGCTGTACCATTGATGAAGAACATTGAATGGCTGGAGAGCTGAATTGATGATTGTGCAGGTTGATCCTGATGTCACTAAAGTAGCTTTGGCATAAATGCCAGCAACAAATATGGTGGGTATCTGGCCATCCACCAACATGATAAGATGTGCCATGATGTCGGTAGTGGGGTCAATATCCTTAGCTGTGCTTAGAGGATTAGAGCTGCAATGGTAGTGGTTAGGTCAGTATTTGGGAAAGATCTGTGGACTATGCATGTAGTCGCATACTCCTGTCTTAAGCTTCATGACCTTTTCACCTTGGTACATGTTTTCTTTGAATAAGACTGGGCTTCAGCATTACACTCCTGATACTGCCATTGTCCCTTGTGGCAAATCCTGTCATGGTGTCTAGCAAGAGTGAGCCTGGGGCAGGAGACCGAGATGAGGAAATATCACACACTGGTCATAATATGTCTGCTGATTCAGAGCATGTCCAGCTGCTCACTCTCCCTCAGTATGGTATTTATGAGAGTGCCCCCATCCTCACCATGTGGAAGGAGCAATGGCACTGTCTGATGTGCTGACATCTATTATACATATGGCTGAGAAAGGTGGTAAGGTGATTGGAAGTGTTGATCCAGTCCAGATCCACAGTGAATAATCAAGGCATGGTCCATGCACTATCGACTGACAAATATTCCAGAGAGCTGTTAGGATTGTGCCAATAGGGAGAAGTGAGAGGAATGCACACCATGGATTCTGCAGAGTGTGTGGGGCTTGGCAAAGCTATTAGCAATGTCACCCTTGGGTCAAAGCCCAAAGAAGGATTATGGACAGAGTCCATGGGATTATGATCTCTAGGATCAAAGGTTAAGTCCAACGGTATCAGAGTCTGCAGATGTAGAGAGGTGGATTAAGGCTTGAAGGCCAAGAGAGTGAGGAGAAGAGTATTGGGCTAAACCAAGTTGATATTCGAACTGAGGTATGTACTACTAATTGTACAGCTTATATACTAAGACAGAGTCCAACAGGTTGGGGTCTGGAATAGTATAGGTATGGCTACAGTGACATGATCTGGAATGTTCTGTATCTAGAGGAGTTGAGTATTCCATGGACTCTGATATAACACCTACTCCCTACTGTGACAGGTTCTAGGTGTGATAAATGAAATATGTGAAATTAGTAAATGAAATAGGAATATAGAATATGAGATAGAAACCAGGATTGAGAATCTGTCAGATTCCAATGATTGACTTGGGGCCAGTGGAGTTGATGATGGATGAGGTCCATGGAGTCTGCAGCATGATTGTTACAGTATCCCCCCCTTAGTGTTCTTGCCCTCAAGAGTGCAGATCCTGATGGCCAGGAGTGCTGCATGGAATTTGTGAGTGTGATGTCATGTGATTTTCACCTCTTAACTTGTTACCACCACCATCTCAGTGGTAGGTTATACTAGCTTTTTTTTGTTCTCACTGCTGAATACAATGGCCAATGCATTCCAAAGGTCAAAAACACTGGAGCCATACAAGGCACCCTCCACTCCCAACAATCTTGATGTTGATGAACTACCAGCATTCTATGTTGGTAGGAATGAAAGAGAAGAGGCTTATCAGAGTGCCATAGAGGCACATGAGCTGTGGCTTGCTGAGAGGTTGAAGGCCAAAAAGACTGTGGCAGCCATGGAGGCCACTAAGAAGAGAGGACTCAAGAGGGAACAAAAAATTCAGGAGTTGAAGTTGAAAAAGGAGGCAGAGGCCATGGCAAGGCGGGCAGAGGAAGAAAGGTTAGCAAGGGAGGCAGAGGAGTGGAGGTTAGTGGAGGAGAAAAGAGTTGCTGAAGAGAAAAGGGCAGTGGGGCTGGTGGAGGTGGAGTCCAAGGCCGTGCAGACTAGACATCTGCTCTGCAAACAGACAGAACTTGTGAGGAAGGCTGCAGAGGCCACAGCTGCTGCTGTGCAGGCCAGAGATGGGGATGGTGAGGAGTCTGCAGAGGATGTAGAGGATGAGAAAGAGAAGGTGAAGGAGAAAGGAAAGGCAAAAGCAGCTGGGGCCACAGGCCCTTCCAAGAAGAGGAAGTGGCTGACGAGGTCAGTGGTAGAGAGCAAGGAAGATCAGCAGACTGTGGGGCCATTGGAGAGGCCTACCAAGAAAGCAAAGGGGAAGTCTGCAGAGCATGGAGAATTCTACAGATCTGGTAAGTGGGACTTGGAATTATTTTTTGTTTGCTGATTTTCTTGGTAGATAAATGTGGGTGGTGTTGGGCTGACAGAGCCTGCTATGTCATGTTGGTGACAATGAGGTCCTGTGAGCGATGCAGGATTTGCAAGGCCAAATGCCTTTGGACAGATGAGGCAGAGCTGATGGCAATGGAGGGAGTTGTGGACTTGTTGCAAAGTCTGCATGTGTTGACCTGATGGAGGTCGGGATCAAGAGGATCGAGCAGGAGTTGGATGCCATTGGAGGCTGCATTAACAATTTGGTTAATGACTTCGAGGAGGGGAGTGCCCTGGAGTATCCTCAAGATTTTGTTCCAGTGGCATCCATGGAGGAGTGGGAGGCTTCATTGGAGGAGTTAAGGGATCTGAAGGGGGTGACTCCCAAGGCACTCCAACCAGCTATGAGGCTGCATCTGGATCAGGACATTGCACAGGTGCTTCATGCCCAGTTTGCATCTGTGGACTTCAATGGTGAAGATCTGTTTGAGCTGGCAAATGTCGAACTGTGGCCTTGGAGGTGGCAGTTGCAGCAAGCACGAGGTTCAGGGAAACTCGCAGTGAGTTTTGCTGCCTCAGGGGCCATCAGAGGGAGTGGGCCCTATGGAAGGAATACTTGAAAGGTGGGGATGATTTCTTGGTGGAGGATTCCAATGGAGAATTGAAGGAGGAAGAGGTACAGGAGGAGGTAAGGCTGGAGTCCATGGCTGAAGGAGTCAGTGAATGGGCAGACTTCATGAAGAAAGTGAAGGGAAAAGCAGCAGACAGTGGAGAGGCTGGCAGATCCACAGACACCTAGATCCTAGCCTCCTTGTATATATATATATTATGGACATTTGTAGATAGATGGATTGTAGAGCATGCCTGGAAGGGTAAAATTATAGATTTTTCTTGATGTTCTTTAAAAATAGGGTGAATAAGGTGTGAAGTTAAGAAATACATCCAATGGAGTCTGTTCCTGAATAGGCAATGAATTTGCAATAGTTTTCCAGAATTGAATTTGAAATTGGGGAGACAGATTCTGATGGGAACTGATGGAATAAGTGATCAAGAAGAAGTAGTAGAGGTCTTGACTGAGACTTTGCAGATGTTGACCTTGGATAGAGGTCCTGGTTTGTCTGGGTAACGATGATGGAAATCTTCAATGTAGTCTTCCATGGAAAACTTTGTGGTGGGGATCCAGGCAAATTCTTTGTCAGTACCTTTATAGCCCAACCATTAGACATGGTAGAGGAGTGGACAACAGAATCAACGGTCAAGCTTGGAATCAAGAATCTGTGCAAGCTTGAATTGCTCTTCTCTGTCGACTTCCACAGGAGGTGGAGGTGGTTGGGTGCAATTAGGAATGGTATTGACTTCCATGGGTTCCAACTTTGAGATGTGGAAGACAGAATGGATGGAACAGAGGTCCATAGGAAGTTTGAGCGTGAGGGAGTGGGATCCAGGCTGAGCAATGATGTCAAATGGTCCAAGGAATTTTTCAGAGAATTTCGCAGTAGGGCAAGTAGTCTTGATGTGCTTGGAGCTAAGGAAAACCTTGTCACCTACTTTGAAGTCTGGAGCTGGGGACCATCACTTGTCTGCTTGGAATTTGTAATGAGACTAAGCATGAGTGATTTCGTTTCTAAGGAATTGGTAAAGATCATTGAGGTTGACTATGAAGTTGCAGGCCTGGGTGGAGGTGATGTTGCATTCAGGGTACATGGTGATGTTTGGATGGTAGCCCTTGTTAGCAAAGAATGGAGAGATTCTGGTGGAAGAATTCAGAGCATTATTGTATGCAAATTCAGCAATGGGTAGTAAGGCATCCCAATTGTCTTGTTGGTAAGAACAATAGATATGGATGTATTATTCAAGGGTTTGGTTGGCACATTCAGTTTGTCCCTCAGCTTCCAGATGATAACAAGAAGTGAAGTGAAGCTCCATATTGAGAGATTTGGCAAGGGCATGAGTGAATTGGGAGACAAATTTGGAGCCACAGTCAGAAGTGATGTGGTTAGGAATGTTGAGAATATGAGCCATGACTGCAGTGACAGTCGTACGGACTCTATTTTAGTTACCGATACAGACAATTTTTGCACTTTACACAGCCACACATCTTAGCGACCTACTGCCCGCTAAGATGTGAGTACATTATATTTATTTGTTACACTAAGATATACATCCTATTTTGTCCTTACAGCCCGATCTCCCTGCACTCGTATCATTGCAATCTCTCACCACTGTGACCTCCCAGACATCCCCGGTCCACTGCTCAACAGGTTATGGGCCCCGGTGACATGTCTTCATCAACCTCCATGGTCAAACTCCTCAACCTGCCCCACCTAAAAGATGATGGCACAAATTACATCCTATACAAGGAATGGATTCCAAACATGGCCACCTCAAAAGGACTTAGATGAGTCCTGTATGGAACCGCTAAGAAGCCCGTGGAGATGATAGAGCTAAATGGAGACTATTACCTACCGGGAAACCTCACCCCCTTATCCGATGATGAAGTTGAAAAGCAACTAGCTCTTCAGGATGCATATGACCAGAAGGAGGCACAGGTCCATGAAATGATGTACAAGACAGTCAGCATATCAACATTCATGCAGATCAAAAATGAACCCACTGCTGCTGCAACATGGAAGAAGCTCACCTCCATCTTTGAAGAAAAAGGTATCTTGACACAGGAGAACCTACTCAACAAGCTTCAAAACCAGCATTGTCCTGATGATGGAGATATTTGAACCTACCTCACTAACATGTCGAGGATGAGAGAAGAACTTGCTGCAATGGGAAAGTCTATCACAGATGACTCGTACTCTGTTAGGGCTAGCCTCAGGTAAACCAAACTAGAGTAAACTGCCTGACTATGCCGGGTTGCACCTGAGTCAGACAGAGTCTCAGTTGTGTCTGGTCAGGACCGAGTACTGGCTCAACGACTAGTACGTTGCAAGTTATTCGAGAGAAGAATGAGATTGTAAACTTTAGCTTGAAGCTGGGTATTACAGCTGAAAGCATACTACTTATATACTAGAAAGATGGTTCTAAAAATAGTCCTTAGTGACAGTGATGGTGAAGATTTATGGAAGTTGATGCGACTGTCATGGACATGATGCATATGGTGCCAATGTGAAGGTTCGAAGGGTAGAAAGTAAATAAATTGTAACATTACCCTCTCATTAAGGCAGTCATCCTGACTGCCATTAGGGTTCCTGTTCGGGTTCCTCGTGGTAGTCCATGCTGTGTACATTCTCCCAGTATGTCATGATGAGTTTGTCCCACTTTCATTGTTCGTTAGTGGATTCCTCGGGTAATGGGCTGGAGGGATCGGTGATCCACTGTTGACTTCTGTCTCCAGCTTGGGTCATGTAGCTGACCATTCCATTGTCATCATATTTGTGGTCTAGGATCATTGCAGGGAACGTGGTGACTTCAAACTGATGTTTCCTGTAAGAGAAGCTGGAAGCGTAGGCTACTGTGAGTCGGCCTGTGCATTTGGCCTTCTTTTCGTAGTCCTTGATGGCTCTTCTGGCATTCTCCATGTCTTTTTCTCATACTCAGCTGTTGTGCTCCCATGTCCACCCTTTCCATTTGATGTAGTAGTCAGTGATGACTACTGGTGGTTCTCCTCTTTTTCCTCTAACTTTCCTTGTTCAGTGATCTAGAACTTCTTCAATTTTGTATTCCTCCTTGTCTTCAATTAGGTCAGGTGGGGGTGGCAGCAGTTGTTCCTGGTTGGGGAATGTGGGTGGAGTGTATGGGGAGAGGAGTTTTTCATTGAAGGTGGGATGAATTTTCCAGTGGGGCAGGAGTTTCAGTTTATAGGCGGAAGTGCCATATTTGTTAAGGATGAGGAAGGGGCCTACTCGCTTATCATTGAGCTTTTTCTTCAGGTGGGGGAGGCTGAGATGGGAGCTGTCAAGCCAGACCCGATCTCCAATCCTATGATTGATGGCTGGCCGTTTCCTTTTGTCATACTGCGTCTTCATTTTGTCTGCCGCCTCTTCAAGGGAGGCTTTTGCCTCGTTGTGGATATTTTTCATTTTGTCAGAGAAGGACTGGGCAGTGGGGTTGGTGAAAGGGTTGGCTCGATGAGAGTCAGGGACAATCCTAGGGTTTCAGCCATAGTTGACCATAAATGGGCTTTTACTGGTGGCAGAATGGATGCGATTGTTGTGGACAAAGGCGCCAATTGTAGCCATTCGCTCCAGTCATTCTGGAGGTGGTTGACAAATATACAGAGGTATTTTTCGATTTCCTGGTTTGCTCTCTCCGTTTGTCCGTCGGTTTGTGGATGAAACACTGTGGATGCATTCAGGGTTATATCGAGTAATTTGTAGAGGTCTTTCATGAAGTTTGAGATGAATTGGGGACCTTGGTCAGAGATCACTACACTGGGCATCCCATGTCAGGCGTATATGTGGTCTCATAGTATCTTTGACCTTGGTATGGACTTCTTCATCGGTGGGCATGATCATTGCCCAGAAATGTTCAGGCTTTAGGACGATTATGTCTTCATTGTCCTGTTTCCCCTGGCTGTGGTCATCTCGCTGACTCAGTAAGTTGGCTTTCCTATTGGCAGTGCCGGCTTTGTGGAAGAGGGTGAAATGGTATTCTGTGAGCTCTGTCACCCATTGTGCTTGTCGGCGATTGAGTCTCTGGGGCTTCCAGAAGTACT
Organism: Armillaria novae-zelandiae; assembly: GCA_030435655.1. Lineage (NCBI taxonomy): Eukaryota > Fungi > Basidiomycota > Agaricomycetes > Agaricales > Physalacriaceae > Armillaria > Armillaria novae-zelandiae. The sequence goes on along the minus strand of JAUEPR010000074.1, from coordinate 167,844 downwards.
GCAGGTTTTGGTGATCCGTCCAGATCTTGAAGGTGTCGGCGGCTCCCATGAGGTAGTGGTGCCATTCCGCAAGGGCGAGCATGATGGCCAACAGTTCCTTGTCGTAGATTTCATAGTTCCTTTCTGTGATCGTGAGGGCCTTTGATAGGAATGCAACTGGCCTCCATTTCCCGTCTTGTTGCTGGCTGAGAACCGCGCCTATTGCTCCTTTGCTTGAGTCAGCTTCTACTCTGAATTTCCCCGTCTCTGTTGGCATTGCTAGGATTACATCTTCAGCCATCTGTTTCTTCAGCTGCTGGAACACCTGGTTTTGGGCAGCACCCCATGTCCAGGGTGCGTTTCCGGTAAGTTGAGTCATAGGGCAGATGACCTTTGAATAATTTTTGATGAAGTGTCGGTAGAAGTTGGTGAAGCCCAGAAACAACTGTAGCTCCTTCTTTTTTGTTGGTGTTGGCCATTTGGTGATCCCTTTGACCTTTACTGGTGATGAGCCTCAGGGCTCTGTACGCTCAGAATTCATGAACTTTGTCATTTCTAAGTGACAATCGACTTAGCACTGGATATAATATTATCTCCGGTGTGCACACGCTACTATAGGACCTTCTTGGCACTTCAACGACCGGATATAATGGAGAATATCCATCCCAACTTGTTTCGCAGCTCAAATCGTATGCCATCATGGCTAGGCACCAATATCGACCAATTAGTCGACCACCAGAGATAAATCATACGACGCATCAGAGCGCTGAAGAGCTGTCTAAGTGCGCAGAGCTAGAAATGCAACAGCGTCGAAGACACTGATCACACCCACACCCAACACTACACACACAAACACACTCAAGTTCGTGGGGGGATTCTAATGCGATGAAAGTAGCGAACCAATACAATTCAATTCTCAATATCTCTAAGATACACGCGCAGCAATAGCACTCGTATAATATCTAGACTTCTCTAAGTCCAAAGGCTTTTCTCAAGAACAAGAGGGTGCGACTTCCGTCGCCGGGCCTCAAGGCAAGGGTGTATAACACAACACAACTTCGTCAAACGTCTCCACAACTTTCTAGCAGTTGCTCGGGACTCTAATAACCACTGTACACACTCAATAACACTCTAAACACCGCTTAAACGACTGCGCTCGAAGCAGAAACCAATTCCTATTAAATTCAACACACTAATAAACCTCGCGCGTCGTGCGCTAAACCAAAACCTGCACAAACACGTGGAGAAGTGTCTACACTGACACTGAACTCCGAACCTTCCACAAGAGCCACAGGGTTTGAACCTACGCGCTCGAGCTTCCAACCGATCGTAGACTCACAGGATTCGAACCTATGCAATCCAGAGAAACCCCGTCCGACAAGCCAAAGGGTTTGAACCTTTGCCAACCTGCGGAAATAACACAGAAAAGCGAACACTAATCAAGCCAAAGGGTTTGAACCTCTGCGCCTGTAATGCCTCGCGTCACACAGATGCCCTCAAGAACTTGAAAGGGTGACCTTCAAGACACCGTACTCTTATTCTCTCACAGAGCGGAAGTCAAACCGAAACCAGACTCTCTGCACGGAGTGCCGCGCTATTTTCTTGTCTAAGCGTGCGACTTAAATCACACAATAGATTTCTGATATGGGTTGTATTCTCTCTCGAAGTTCCTAGCTACTCTAAGTGCTAGAGCGCGTGGCTGAAAAGCTTTGCACTATTACACCGGGGGCTTGAAACTTGTACTCTACATCTACACTACAGTATTTATACAATTCTACATCATACACATCGATACAACTTGATACAGTACTGTTAGAACCTCGGAACATTATTCCTCACAACGCGCGCGCGTTGTTATAGCATGCCCGGGGCTGGACACTTGGTTGGAGGCCTATCTCGAGACCAGATTCTGTCTCCTCATGGTTTATACTCCACTCGCACTGCATTCTATACGTTGGCATGTCACTCGTCATTTCTTCGGAGGATACTTGGAGTGGCAACCAATCCTATACACTGTATCTCATTCAAATGTTGAGTTTCTAGTTTTCTCTGGTTGGTGGGGGATACCCGTGGTAAGCCTAGGCACTGCGCTCTCTGGCCAAACTGGGTTCTCTCGGAGTTATCTATACTCAGGCATTATTTAGGACACGCACGCGCGTGCCGCGCAATCGGGGCCCTGTGCGTCATCGATCACTGTGTCACGTAGTTCTTCTTGAGATCAGGCATGTCTTTTATTACAGCTGCAGAGCATGTATGCAATCTGTTGGTAGTGCATTCAGTATCGAGTGCTGAGCTCTTGTACTTAGTGTGACCTCAATGAAGTATCATACTAAGTTAGAGCATGCACTCTACCAATAGTCACTTCAGACTTGCGCGTGCATGCGCACGTTGTTATACCGCGCACGGTGTTGATATCACTGCGCTCTATGTCTACTTTCATACACGCGCGCAGCGCGCGTGGCAGATCAATCCTTCTCATATCATGTCTGTCTCTTATCAATTCATTGGAGCACGTATCTGATCTGCCTCTAGTGTATTCAATATCAAGTGCTGAGCTCTCATACTTAGTGTGACCTCAACCAGTATCATTCTAAGTTAGAGCATGCACTCTACCAATCATCACTGAAGACTTGCACGCGCGCGCGTTGTTACACTGCGCGCTATCTTGGTTTGTTCACTGCACTCTATTGGTTTGACACTGCGCTCCATGTCTATTTCCATCTACGCGCACGGCGCGCGTCTCTTCATGCGCTCTACTTCTATATTTCTATACGCGTGCGGTGCGCGTCATAGATCAATGTAGTTCTCCTTGTATCCTGCCTGTCTCTCATCAATTCCTTAGAGCGCATGGCTGATCTTCATCTTAGTGCCTTCAGTATCAAGTGCTGAGCTCTCATACCTAGTGTGACCTCGACTAGCATCATTCTAAGTGAGAGCATGCACTCTACCAATTGTCACCCAAGGCCGTACTGCGCATGACTCGGTATCGTGCTCCATACATATATTACTGCACTCTGTGTGTTTGACACTGCGCTCTATGCATGTAGCACTGCGCTCTATCTGTATCTTTCGTTATCTCAGTACCCAGCCATTATGCAATGCATGTATTGATACATTTCGCAAAATTACATGCGTAGACACGTTGCGAGCGTGTCATATCCCCCACACTAAGCTATGGACCTTCCACGGTCCAGCAGTGGGTCTCTGTCTGTATGCGCGGGTCTTTGTCACTGCACTAATCGTCTCTCTTCATATAGGAAGCTATCCAGTCATTTGCAATACTTCTGTTCTTGTGTACGCTTGGAACTGTGTCACTAATGCTGCAATCCTGTTCCCATTCTTTCTTTTTGGCCATCACACTATCGTCTCATTGATATGAATAGCGAGGGACTTCTCTGCGCGCAACCGCGCGGTACTTTACTGGCACGGTGCTCTACCTCGTTGTGTCTTGCACACTTCATTGATCTCACACTTTCTTGCTGCGCTCTTCATGATGTGATGAAGCATGAAGTCTCAAAGCTCTTCAGCAATCAGTGGCTCGTCCAGGTGTCCTTTGCTATCCTCAATTTACATCTGCCTGATTTCCACCGGTTATTGAGTGGAACTTTACTCCATATCTTCTCCTAGTTGGGCTCTTCCAACTCGTATATCACTGCGCTCTTGGAATATTTTGACTTGCATCCATAGAGGTAGTCATCTACAAGTTATGCGCAGTGTAATATGTCTTATTCACCATTATTTCTGCTACCATGTCATGTGCCATGGTCTTCGCTCTGGCTCTTTTCATCTCCTTTGGCAATTGGTATCTGCATTGCGCTCTATACTTGTTGCTGTACAGTAATCGCAAAATTTCTTCTGCCTTCACAGGTAATATGGTAATACCTTATGTATACCACTATATCCCCCCCACTAAAAGAATTGGACTGTCCTCGGTCACAAAACCACACACCCCTCAATAGACTCGGATATATCGCACGGAATGTGAGCTATCCCCACGAGTTTCTTGCATTCGAGTACAATCTCTGTTGGATATGCGAGGGAGGCGTTACTCCCATGCACACATACCAATACAACATTTCTCTTTATGTCACAAGTACGAAAGCAAGTGCTGCACATCCGGTCTTTTGCTCTCAGTGATATGCATGCCGAGGGTGTTTCCGCGTCACGCGCGTGCCCGCATCGCGCGCTAATCCTTGTCCAAGTTAACTGCATCAGAGACCTTCGGATTTGCGACCTCTTCAAACTCCTCAGTGAAGTTCGCAGGCCATTTATCTTTTGGCTCGGGTGAGTCAATGATTCTTCTTAATTCTTTCGAATCTTTGCGCATCCAATGTAATACTCTATCATTGATATCAATAGAGCGACGCGCGAGGTAAGGAATCACTCGGAATGCCGCTATCTTCGAACCAATAAGTGCACCATCAAGCTCTGCTAGGATGTAATTCCCTGCACTCGAGCGATCTACAACAACTAAAGGTCCCAAATATCTTGGCTTCATCTTCGTATTTAGCGCGCTCTCAATCTGAGTGTTGCGCATCAATACTAGATCTCCTCTCTTGAAGTTATAGGACTTAATTTTATTCGCATTCATAGTTGCGTATTTCAAGGTGTCCTGTCTCTTCTGTTCATCCATATTATTCCTCATTTCAGCAACCTTATCCGCATGCTTCTCTAGCGCAATCGCGCGCAAGCCGCGGAGTTCCCAATCCTCTACCATTCTCCCTGGGTACTCAACTAGCCAGGTTGCTTCTATCACATCAAGCGGTAATATGGGATGCGCGCCAGTAACTGCGAAGAAGGGAGAGCATCCCATTCTCTTTCTAACAGTAATCCGGTCTGCCCACATTATCAACAAGAAGTAATGGTGCCATTTTCTCTCGTTTCCTCCGCAAGCCTTGAATAAACTCTGCCTCACATCCCAGTGAGGTCGCTCTATTCTGCCATTTGCTTGCGAGTTGTATGGGGAGATTCTAATCCCTTTAATCCCATACTTTCTCTCTAAATACGCTACCGCGGCTTTAAATGGTTTCCCATTATCGGTTACAATCAGGGAAATACATCCCCATCTACAGATGATGTCTTCGAACATCCATTCTGCAATAGCCTGTGCTGATTCAGTTGCTAAAGTCCTCCCTTCCATCCAGCTCGTTAGCGCGCATCGTCCATGTACAATATACTTGTGATGGTTCGAAGCTTCTGGCATATGCATTGTATCTGCATGTAATACCTGGAAGATCGACGGCGTGAAGGTAACGGTCGGTCGGGCCTTGATAATTGTCTTCTGTCTCTGTTGGCATATCTCACAGGTGCTAACAAACCAAGAGATATCGCGCTCCATTTCCGGCCACCAGAATCTCTCTTTTACTAGCATCTTCGTCGCGTACATCCCTCGGTGTCCAAGTTGATCATGTGCGGCCTTCATAATGTACATGCGCCTGTCTGGATATATAACGAGCTTGTATTCGGACTCTATATCTCGTCTATACAGTCTGCCCTTCTCCACCATGAAGTTCTTTGCATATCTAATGAAGTTGCGATACTGGTCATCCTTGAATCCCGGTAATCGCGCGGTAGGGTTTTCATGCCACTTAATGACAAGAGGTAACTGGTGATCCAGCATTTTCGCATACCCGCTCCTGCGCTCTTCGTCATAGTGTTCAGTGTCACTATATTCAGCTGCCTCTGGTAGGAGTGGTCCCGCGTTATACAGTACTGAGTACGTTTCACCGCGCTCTGTTGCCTCCTGCATTACTTTATCTTCATGAAAGTCGTGCACAGCTCTGTCAATTGTTACAAAGCCATGCCTCGTATCAATTCTCTCTTTAAAGTCTGCTATGTCTTCTACTTGGTCCTTTGTCTCGTTAACGAATTCCCAAGGGTCCTCTTCTTTTGGACTGTATTCATCTTCGGGGTTCGAGTATTCCTCATCTCCAGGCTGAAAGCTGCGCCTTGATAACCCGTCAGGAGCGTGTCTCTCTCCTGGAACATGTACCAAAGTAAAGTGGAACATTAATATTGACTCGATCCACCTGTTTATTGCTGCATTAGGGACTTCGTCCGGGTTCCTAAGCATCCCAGCAATGTACTTCGCGTCAGTCTCAACTACCAGTTTCCGGACCCCAAACAACCAGTGTCGACATGCATGCAGAGCTCTAAAGAGGCCGTATAATTCTCGTTTGGGCTGCGAGAAAGGAGCTTCGCGCTCGTTTAAAACAATAGACCCAAAGCGCGCGTATCGTCTTCGTTTAGGGTTGTCTGGGTCTACCTGGCAGATATAAAACCCAATCGCACGGTATGATGTATCCACACCAAGTATTACCGCAGTCAGCAACTCATAATCAATTGGCATTAACGAAGGGCAATCGCGCAGTGCATCTTTAAGCATCTGCATTGCTTCCTCCTGATCTGTACCAAACACAAAGGGTACCTTCAAGCGCGTGAGCTTGGTTAAGGCATCTGCTTTTTCTGCATAGCCCTTGATAAACATTCGATGTACTCCTACTGTTCCCAGGAAGGAGCGCACATCTCCAAGATCTTCGCAAGGACCCCATCTCAATATGACTCCGACCCTATCAGTTTCTGGCTTTCTACCCTCGTAAGTGCAGCGGTGTCCCACAACCATTATCTCTGACGCGCAAAGTACAGCCTTATGACCAGAGAATGTACCTCCTGCATATTTCATGCGCTGCACAACGCGGTTCATATTCTGGAAGTGTTCCCATACGAATCTTCGTATTCCGGCATTTTCAGGTATTGTTTCATAGCCTCCTCCCTTTATTTCATAGCGCGTTTTTGCTCCTCGTATGGGGACATCATCTACATAGGGTATTGTAACATGTGGTACCTCCGCTTGCAGAATATAAGTCACATCATCGTGAAATATTGGTACTGAGTTGGTCCACCCCATCGGTAATGTCACTAGTTGTAGCGCGCCAAACGGCGTCTGAAACGTCGTCATATCTCTTGAGTCTTCATCTAATGTTCTCTCATCATATCCTACATACAAATTGAGGGTACCCCCACAGGAGCGTCCCGCGAAATGTTCCGCAAGCTCGTCAGTCGCAGGGGGCACACCCGAGTGCTTTATAGTTACAGCATTCAATGGCTCCAAGCTGTGGACGAGTCTTAGACTCTTTCCATCCTTCTTAACCACACAAAACCATCGCGAGCGATACGAGGAATTTGATGGCTCGTATACTCCAGCTTCGATCTTGGTTTTGATGATTTTACACACCTGATCAAATATTCCAGGTGGAATCGGTATGTTCTTCTGTATCCAGGGAGTATGTTCTACTGCTGGAATGGTCACAGGTGGGAAGTATTCCTCCTTAAAATGACCGCGCTTGGTATCGTCCCATGCAAATCCCTCGTTCTGTACACTCATGAATTCATGCATGAGTTTGCGCTCCTCTTCCCAAAGGAATTCCTCGCTATGTACTTGGTCAATAATCTCTTTGCGCTCCTGGGTATAACGTCCTGTAGGCGTGAACTCAGGTGGATGTGTACTCAGCTGAGGCATATCCCTGAGTGGATCACCCTTTATTTCACGCACAATCCTGAATTCCGAGGGTAGACCTCCTGTAATAGGTCTGACCTTCTGCGCAACTGGTTTGTACTTCTTGGTTGCAAATACATCTCTTACAGAACCCACTGCGGGCTTCGCGCGCGTGATGTCTGTTTTCTCATAGAAGTAAGTTGCGCTCTTATCTCCCGTGCTCGTTTGAGCATCACGCGCAGTCTCCGTATACGCGCGCACGTTGTTGGAACACGGCTTAGTCTCGCGCGTAGTCTGCGCGGCCTCCACTCTCTGCTTCCTTATATCTCTGACATCTTCTAGCGCACCAAAATACGAGGATAATGTCCCGCGCGCTTTCATATCCTCACCACACACCGTTGAGCTTGCGACGGCATATACTGCCTGTAATTCCTCCTTGTTAAACATATGAGATCCTGTGGGTTTTGCATATCCGCTGATCACCAGGTCTCCATTGCAATCGGCTTCTATCATCAGTGCTAACTCTCCTTGATCATTGATCAAATCATCGATCACTGAAAACCCTCCTCAACTTCGCGTGTGATGAACTTCTTTTGTCCTCTTGGGAATGTGGGTATCATAGCACATCGCACTGAGTTGGGATCTTTTATTTTAATTGTCTGACCACCATCTGCGGTGTTGTAAACGGTACTTGTAGTCAATACATCAAAAGGACGACCTAGCAATACATCGTAAGCAGGGTCCTTGATGATATGCACTTGCAAGTAAACCGTAATATCTCCAAACAAGAATGGGATATTCTTCGCCATTCCGAGGGACTTCTCAACTTGCTTATTTGCTGATTGCATGTTGATCACTTTGTCTGGGTCGTATATTAGACCCAATCAGTCTGCAACTCGACTTGACATGGACACAATTTGCGAACCAGTATCATACAAACTCTCAAAGCGCTCTGTACCATTTATGAAAGGGTACACAGAGCGCAAGGCTTGCGAGTCCTTCGCAACATAAACCTGCTTTGGAACTTCTCCCTTTTCTTCTGCATCATTCAAATACTGCTCGAAGGGGTCTTGCCAGACAAGCGTGCCTTCTGGTATTCCATTCATAGCTTCAGTGGTGACAATAAATGTCCCAATAAATGGAACCTGCGATAAATGTATCGCTCCAGTTGGTAGTCCATTGGTGTCATCCTCTTCTTCTTCCTCCGCAAAGGGGAATACGCGCTCTGTAGATTCGTCTTCTGATTCCGAACCTTCCTCAATCACTAGTCCAAACTGTTGCTTCCCAGTTTTCTTGGACTTTCCCAGAGGTACACGCTTCATAGTCAATTCCTGCTTTACCGCGCCACCAATTTTAGAGAGTGCAAGTAATTCTCCAACCGTCACGGCTATGGGGGACTTCATGAGTCTCTCCAATACCTCGGGCGAGTTTCCTCGGTCTTCTACCGGTGCTTTCAGACGATAAGCTGACTGTTTCTCTTCCGCTGTGTACGGTACAAATCCCGTTGTCTTCTGTAATCTCTTTGGAGGACCTCCCTGCTTACCCGCGTTGGTAACATCTGTCACGACCAGGTATGGTATCTCTGGTTCGGTTGTCGCATCGCGCACAGTCGGTATATCCTTGGGTACGGGGTCCATCCGTACTTGCTTTTTACTCTGGGGGGGCATTACTACTGCCACATTCTTCCTTTTTGTCACTTTAGATATGCGCTCCTCATCTTCGCTATCAGACGAGTCACTCAATACCTCAACTCTTACCGCTCCACTCCGTTTTTTGGTTTTTGCGTCCTCCGGGGGTGATGGTGAACCAGACCTGGCAACTCCACTGATCTTATATTGGTCCCCTCCTGCCTTCATCGAACGCCTAGAAAAACCCTGCTCCCTATCTTCGTCATTGGGTATCTGGGCAATTGGATCATCAGGTGGAGGGCCTTTACTCCGCGTTCGCGCACCTGTATCATTGCTCTCTTGCAGCGATCGCATCGCATACACCTGTCTCTCTAACTCCTGTTTTTCTTGGAGTAACGCGCTGTATCCTCCTGGCACATGGAACAGACCCGGTGTTGATGTGGATGCAATCACCACATTCTGGCTCTGGACCTTGCTAGCCTTCGCGCGCGCGTAGTACTCGTCAATGTGCTCCTTCACATACTGACCTCGAATGTCCTTGGGGATGTCACCTCCACCAGGGAGACGCGCTCTTCCATCTACGAGCTCGATCTTGCCTGACTTGATATACGAGGCTTTGACCAAGCACTCGTTTGACATATGCCCATCTGTATCTCCACAGAAAAAGCATGCGCGTGATGGGTTAGTGCTATGCGTATGCCCATACCCCATCAATCTCGGTCCAGGATCGTACGAGGGACCTGGAGCTCTGCTCGATTGCTGTTGCAAGAATGTAAGAATGCTCTTCTGATTCTCCAACATCGATTTCTCCATGCTCACGAGTCGTTTGTCACTCGCAGAGGTCTGCTGCTCGATGAAGTCCTTCATGACTGCCATCACACTCCCCATCTCTTCTTGCTTTACCGCGCGATCCTCGTCCACGGGCGTATTGCGCGCGGTCGTTGTAGACCTGTGCTGCTCTCGTGTGGAAATCACAGGAATACCTCGCGCTTCGTCTCGTTTTCTGTCCATAGATGAGAACACTCCTTGTAGCACATTCAACCCAGCTTGCATAACCTCACTCAAGGTATACGGATTTGCGAGCTCCCTTTTTGATAGACCCACGGGTAATGGGAGACGCTCTAGCTGCAACTTGATCGATCTATACAATTCATCGGACATAGGTGCCAAGAAAGCATCCACAAGTTCCCTGTTTGATTGCACCGTCGCGAGCGAAGCTGCCAGGACTTGGAATTCTCTCCTGAACGCCATGTACTCACTCTTGTCCGAGATCTGCGCTATATCATATCTTCAGACCAATCTTTTCAACTCCAAGACAGCATCGCGGTCACCATTGCATGCGCCATCGTAACAATCCATTACTTCGGATTTGAAGTCTTCATACTTCTCTCCAGTTTTAAACTTGGGGAGCACCTTCCACTGTCGCTCGGTGCGGATATCAGTATATGACACCGCAGCTTTCTTCTTCTCATCTTCATCCGTGATTGCACACTTGGTGAAGAGGTCTTCAAGGCGCGCGAAGAATCTCTCGAGTTCCTCGGGATCAGAGGAGCTCTCAAACCTCAGTGCAGCCTTCTCATTCGGGCCTGGCATAGAAGCGGTAATTGTTACAATATTCTGATTACCAGGGTTCGACTGACCCGGTGGTTGGTTTACAATAGGTTGCGAGTTCGAAACAGAGCTAGTTCCACGCTCTGTGGGGATAGTTTCACTGGGAGATACCCAAACTCGAAAGAGACTATTGTTGGGATCGACTGGTGGAGGGGACACAGATATTGATGCGCTCCTCTGCCGTTGAACCTCTTGGTTCGCGTCGATTCTATCCCGACGTCTTTTCTCAGGATCGAGCGGGTAAGCAGGCGGTACTCTAACACCACGCGCTTCTTTCTCCGACCTAGTCTTAGGCTCTCGAGGCGGAATACGTCCAGCTATTCTGACTCAAATACACAACGCTCTCTGGGGTATTTCTACCCTTTTTCACTAAACAATAATCGAGATGATACTCGTCTAGCAGATTTGCTCTTGGAGGAGGAAATCAAAGATAAGATATAATTGTTTCGTGCGCGCGCAACTAGATTCTCTTGAATCCAATCGTATCAGGCTTTGAAAACTACTTCCCCCCCTCGCGGTGGGCTCCAGATGAAGAGCTGTCTAAGTGCGCAGAGCTAGAAATGCAACAGCGTCGAAGACACTGATCACACCCACACCCAACACTACACACACAAACACACTCAAGTTCGTGGGGGGATTCTAATGCGATGAAAGTAGCGAACCAATACAATTCAATTCTCAATATCTCTAAGATACACGCGCAGCAATAGCACTCGTATAATATCTAGACTTCTCTAAGTCCAAAGGCTTTTCTCAAGAACAAGAGGGTGCGACTTCCGTCGCCGGGCCTCAAGGCAAGGGTGTATAACACAACACAACTTCGTCAAACGTCTCCACAACTTTCTAGCAGTTGCTCGGGACTCTAATAACCACTGTACACACTCAATAACACTCTAAACACCGCTTAAACGACTGCGCTCGAAGCAGAAACCAATTCCTATTAAATTCAACACACTAATAAACCTCGCGCGTCGTGCGCTAAACCAAAACCTGCACAAACACGTGGAGAAGTGTCTACACTGACACTGAACTCCGAACCTTCCACAAGAGCCACAGGGTTTGAACCTACGCGCTCGAGCTTCCAACCGATCGTAGACTCACAGGATTCGAACCTATGCAATCCAGAGAAACCCCGTCCGACAAGCCAAAGGGTTTGAACCTTTGCCAACCTGCGGAAATAACACAGAAAAGCGAACACTAATCAAGCCAAAGGGTTTGAACCTCTGCGCCTGTAATGCCTCGCGTCACACAGATGCCCTCAAGAACTTGAAAGGGTGACCTTCAAGACACCGTACTCTTATTCTCTCACAGAGCGGAAGTCAAACCGAAACCAGACTCTCTGCACGGAGTGCCGCGCTATTTTCTTGTCTAAGCGTGCGACTTAAATCACACAATAGATTTCTGATATGGGTTGTATTCTCTCTCGAAGTTCCTAGCTACTCTAAGTGCTAGAGCGCGTGGCTGAAAAGCTTTGCACTATTACACCGGGGGCTTGAAACTTGTACTCTACATCTACACTACAGTATTTATACAATTCTACATCATACACATCGATACAACTTGATACAGTACTGTTAGAACCTCGGAACATTATTCCTCACAACGCGCGCGCGTTGTTATAGCATGCCCGGGGCTGGACACTTGGTTGGAGGCCTATCTCGAGACCAGATTCTGTCTCCTCATGGTTTATACTCCACTCGCACTGCATTCTATACGTTGGCATGTCACTCGTCATTTCTTCGGAGGATACTTGGAGTGGCAACCAATCCTATACACTGTATCTCATTCAAATGTTGAGTTTCTAGTTTTCTCTGGTTGGTGGGGGATACCCGTGGTAAGCCTAGGCACTGCGCTCTCTGGCCAAACTGGGTTCTCTCGGAGTTATCTATACTCAGGCATTATTTAGGACACGCACGCGCGTGCCGCGCAATCGGGGCCCTGTGCGTCATCGATCACTGTGTCACGTAGTTCTTCTTGAGATCAGGCATGTCTTTTATTACAGCTGCAGAGCATGTATGCAATCTGTTGGTAGTGCATTCAGTATCGAGTGCTGAGCTCTTGTACTTAGTGTGACCTCAATGAAGTATCATACTAAGTTAGAGCATGCACTCTACCAATAGTCACTTCAGACTTGCGCGTGCATGCGCGCGTTGTTATACCGCGCACGGTGTTGATATCACTGCGCTCTATGTCTACTTTCATACACGCGCGCAGCGCGCGTGGCAGATCAATCCTTCTCATATCATGTCTGTCTCTTATCAATTCATTGGAGCATGTATCTGATCTGCCTCTAGTGTATTCAATATCAAGTGCTGAGCTCTCATACTTAGTGTGACCTCAACCAGTATCATTCTAAGTTAGAGCATGCACTCTACCAATCATCACTGAAGACTTGCACGCGCGCGCGTTGTTACACTGCGCGCTATCTTGGTTTGTTCACTGCACTCTATTGGTTTGACACTGCGCTCCATGTCTATTTCCATCTACGCGCACGGCGCGCGTCTCTTCATGCGCTCTACTTCTATATTTCTATACGCGTGCGGTGCGCGTCATAGATCAATGTAGTTCTCCTTGTATCCTGCCTGTCTCTCATCAATTCCTTAGAGCGCATGGCTGATCTTCATCTTAGTGCCTTCAGTATCAAGTGCTGAGCTCTCATACCTAGTGTGACCTCGACTAGCATCATTCTAAGTGAGAGCATGCACTCTACCAATTGTCACCCAAGGCCGTACTGCGCATGACTCGGTATCGTGCTCCATACATATATTACTGCACTCTGTGTGTTTGACACTGCGCTCTATGCATGTAGCACTGCGCTCTATCTGTATCTTTCGTTATCTCAGTACCCAGCCATTATGCAATGCATGTATTGATACATTTCGCAAAATTACATGCGTAGACACGTTGCGAGCGTGTCAGCGCATCACGGGTAAAACCCTGGCATTGATCCATTAATTATATGAGGTCATACTCGTCGACCGTTATTCCGCTTCAATAATCACCAGGTTTTTGTCAGCTCGACGCCCGGTTTTACCAATAAAACCGTGCCAAGGTCGCTAGCGCACGATACTCCTTTCATACACCTCAGGATATCGACTGTACCCTCCCAGTCCGCAGTTAAACAGCACCTCAAAAACCATGCTGGAGAAGACCCATGATCTAGGAAATTTACTTTCCTTCAGTAACGCAGAGGATTAGCTGGTACAAGCGACTATGGAGATACGTATGGACGCTAGGATCATTACAAAGCCGCAGCCTTGTAGCTTTACTAAGTACCGCTATTAATAATTATCTCCGGTAGTATAAAAGTAGGTAGAAAATTGTAGTACACAAGTTAATCAACTACCACCCATTACTCTGCCATTAGCCTTGCTATACACTTGTCACCGGATATAATCTCGTCTCTACACACTTGCTACAGTCATTAGCACCGGTTTTAAACGAACCATACCCCACGCATAGCGCAGTATATGAACAATAGCAACTGTTTGCACTCCATATGCTCGCTATAAGCCAGAGACCGGTTTGACACCATCTGAGCTTCATACTCCTTCGTGCTCTCCTTGAGAAACGCTCTAAACCGTGATCAACCGGTTTTAGGAATTATCTCTGGCGTCGTACATCGCACATTAGCTTGCACCCCGTCATTAGCGGTTGATACTCGCGTCTAGCACGTAACACCGGTGTTCGCATTGTACACCACCTCTTTTGTTTTATAGGATTGGACCATCTTCATCTTCGTACCATAGGAGTTTTATTCAGCTTTATTTTCAACATCGTTTATCGCAGCCCACTTGGGTAGTCTCTGGCAGACTTATAGGAATCAACATCGTCAACATAGGATCATTTTGGATTCAACACCATTTAGGACCATTATAGAATAGGATAGGATTGGATAGGATAGGATAGTCCCTCGAGAGGATTCATAGGTTTGACATTGACATAGGATAGGAACATCTCCGAGTAGACTCAGCTTTCGACATTGATTTCAGTATATTTCGCCTCATATAGGATCAACACTCGTTATCTCCATGCCCCACCAGATATAAATGTATTTTCACACTTTTGCCCACATTGACCGGCATTATTAGGATCGCCACCCAGTAACTCGACACTCCACCAGTTATACACTAACTGCCGCACACATAGCTTCATTTTCACCGTTATTTTCATAGGACCAATGTCTAGAGATCTCGTCTATTCGTTTCTCCTCATTACACCGGATTTGCGGTATTCACGTCATACCCAAAACCGTTCAATCTTGTCATTGGGATTATCACCGGCCTACAGCCAATACCTTTTAGTACTCGATTGCTTGCGTGCTACTTGCTTGACTGAAAAGTCGCAGTATAAACTTGCATCTAGAGGAAGTGATTAGGTCGCACAGAGGTGCCCCGAACAACTCGCACAACACAGTACCTTTATCTCCGGTCTACACCGTCATTAATCATTACTCTTTGAGTTTTGGTTTACCGTTGCCACGGAAGTTTAGGTTCATCACCGGGTCCATTTTGATTGCTCCCTCGCTGATGATTACCCCTAGGTACTCAGTTTCTAGCGTCTCAAACTCGCACTTCTCGGCCTTCAGGAATAGTTTGTGTTCCCTCAGTCTTTGGAGCACTTGCCTTACAATTGCTCGGTGTTCCTGGAGATCCTTGGTGAAGATAAGGATATCATTGAGGTAGATGGTGACCTTTCCTTCAGCGATTAAGTCTTTGAAGATATCATTCATCATCCATTGGAAGGTGGCTGGCGAGTTCGTGTGGCTGAAAAACATCACCGTCAGTTCGAAGAGTCCCTGGTTGGTCCGAAATGCTGCCTTCTGCTCGTCTCCCTGTTTTATTTGCACGTTATTGTATCCCCATCTGACATCCAACTTGGTGAAGTACTTTGCACCCTTGAGCTTGTCCATCAACTCTGAGATGAGCGGCAGCGGGTACCTGTTCTTGATTGTCATCTCATTGAGTTTTCTGTAATCCTGGACTGGGCATAGTGAGCCGTCCTTTTTTGTAACGAAGAAGAATGGTGAGGCAAAGGGTGATTTGGAGGGACAGATTCACCCCGTGGCCAAGTTCTTGTCCAGGAAGTTTTTGAGCTCTTCTTGTTCGTGGCGATTGAGGGGGTAGACCTTACAATCTAGGGTCGATTGTGCATTGGGGGTCAACTCGATTGCATGGTCCCAAGGTTTTCGTTCTGGTGAAGAGGCATCTGAGTGCACAGAGCTAGAAATGCAACAGCGTCGAAGACACTGATCACAACTACACCCAACACTACACACACAAACATGCTCAAGTTCATGGGGGGATTCTAATGCGATGAAAGTAGCGAACCAACACAACTGAGTTCTCAATATCTCTAAGGTACATGTGCAGCAATAGCACTCGTATGATATCCAGACTTCTCTAAGTCCAAAGGCTTTTCTCAAGAACAAGAGGGTGCGACTTCTGTTGCTGGGCCTCAAGGCAAGGGTGTATAACACAACACAACTTCGTTAAACGTCTCTACAACTTTCTAGGAATCACTCGGGACTCTAATAACCACTGCACACACTCAATAACACCCTAAACACCACTTAAACAACTGCGCTCAAAGCAGAAACCAATTCCTATTAAACTCAACACACTAATAAACCTCGCGCGTCACGCACTAAACCTAAACCTTCACAAACATGTGGAGAAGTGTCTACACTGACACAAAACTCCGAAACTTCCACAAGAGCCACAGGGTTTGAACCTACACGCTCAAGCTTCCAACCGATCGTAGATTTACAGGGTTCAAACCTATGCAATCCAGAGAAACCCCGTCCGACAAGCCAAAGGGTTTGAACCTTTGCCAACCTGCGAAAATAACACAGAAGAGCGAGCACTAATCGAGCCAAAGGGTGTGAACCTCTGCCGCCTGTAATGCCTCACATCACACAAATGCCCTCAAGAACTCGAAAGGGTGACCTTCAAGACACTGTACTCTTATTCTCTCACAGAGCACAAGTCAAACCGAAACCAGACTCTCTGCACGGAGTGCCACACTATTTTCTTGTCTAAGCACGCGACTTAATTCACACAATAGATATCTGATATGGGTTGTATTCTCTCTTGAAGTTCCTAGCTACTCTAAGTGCTAGAGCGCATGGCTGAAAAGTTTTGCACTATTACACCGGGGGCTCAAAACTTGTATTCTACATCTACACTACAGTATTTATACAATTCTACATCCTACACGTTGATACAACTTAATACAGTACTGTTAGAACCTCAGAACATTATCCCTCGCAACGTGCGTGCATTGTTATAGCATGCCTGGGGCTGGACACTTGGTTGGAGGTCTATCTCAAGACCAGACTCTGTTTCCTCATGGTTGAGACTCCACTTGCACTGCACTCTTTGCGTTGGCATGTCACTCGTCATTTCCTCGGAGTATACCTGGACTGACAACCAATCATATAGGCTGTATCCTATTCTAAAGTTGAGTTTCTAGGTTTCTCTGGTTGGTGGGGGATACCCGTGGTAAGCCTAGGCACTGTGCTCTTTGGCCAAACTGGGTTCTCTCAGAGTTATCTATACTCAGGTATTATTTGGGACATGTGCATGCATGCCGCACGATCGGGGCCCTGTGCATCATTGATCACTGTGTCACATAGTTCTCTCGAGATCAGGCATGTCTTTTATTATGGCTGCAGAGCATGTATGCAATCTGTTGGTAGTGCATTCAGTATCGAGTGCTGAGCTCTTGTACTTAGTGTGACCTCAATGAAGTATCATACTAAGTTAGAGCATGCACTCTACCAATAGTCACTTCAGGCTTGCACGCATTGTTATACTGCGCTCCATGTCTACGTTCATGCACGTGCGCAGCGCACATCTTTTCATGCGCTCTACTTCTATGTTCCTATATGCACGCGCACGCGTCTTAGCTCAATGCAGTTCTCCTAGTATCATGCCTGTCTCTCATCAATTCCTTAGAGTGCATGGCTGATCTGCCTCTTAGTGCATTCTGTATCAAGTGCTGAGCTCTCATACTTAGTGTGACCTCGACTAGTATCATTCTAAGTTAGAGCATGCACTCTACCAATTGTCACTCAAGGCCGCACTGTGCATGACTCTATATTGTGCTCCATACATATATCATTGCACTCTGTGTGTTTGACACTGCGCTCTATGCATATAGCACTGCGCTCTATCTGTATCTTTCATTATCTCAGTACCTAGCCATTATGCAATGCATGTATTGATACATTTCACAAAATTACACGTGTAGACACATTGCAAGCATGTCACCGGGACCATAGGGAAGGGCCCCCCGATGATTGCCACCCGGCACCGGAAATCTCAAGCGCCCACGAGAAGGGCTGAATGGGGGCCTGCATGCCCCAACAGCTGCGCACTACCTTAGTTGAAGTACCCGACAAGGATGACGACACGGCCTATTGAATCTGGAAGGAGAAGCAGCAAAAAGAAGAAGAGAGAGAGCGGCAGAACCCCCCAGAACCCCCACTAAAGACCAGGTATGCATCCCTCCCCCGGGGCACACCTGGTTCAGACCCTTTGAGGTCGACTGGACCCTCCAGGCTATTAGGGAAGCGTGTACTGAGTCTGAAGCACAAGGCGCCCTTTCGCTCTGGGTTCACCGGGACAGGGTCAGCGAGATCATAGCCGACCTGATCAACGAACTCAAAGTGGGAGGAGAAGTCACCAGGGAATGGCTCTACGAACTTCAAGAACCAATCCACTACATCCGCCGAACAGAGGGGACCACATCACGGGACCTAATTCTTCCGGTCATCATTGAGACCCTCACCAACCGATGAACACTTGAGACCAGAGGACTCGTCGACAGTGGCTGCACAGGGAGCTCTATCAATCGAGCCTATGTAGAAGAACACCAACTTCTGACTACCAAAGCTGCAGCCCCTATCCCTGTCTACAACGCTGATGGCTCCCAAAACAAAGCCGGGGATGTCACTGAGTTCGTAGAGTTAAGAATGACAATTGGCGGCCATAGTGAGCAGATTGACCTCGCAGTCACAGACCTGGGACAGAAGGACATCTTTCTGGGCCATGACTGGCTGAAACGACATAATCTGGTTATCAACTGGAAGACCGGGAAAATCATGTTTGCCCGCTGTCAGTGTTGCAAAAACCCCTTTCCCCTGCCCGATGCCGATCCTGAAGACAGATGGGATGAAGAGTTAGAGGAAGGGGAGACCATTCTGGCAGTTGACATGCAACAAGCTCTAGAAATCAGGGCGGTACACCATGCAAATGACCTGGCCACTCAGGCGAATGCTGGGAAGGCAAAGAGAACATTTGAAGAAATGGTACCACCAGCCTACCAAGAGTTCCGAGACCTCTTCTCAAAGGAGAACTTTGATGGGCTCCCAGTGACATGCTTGCAATGTGTCTACGCATGTAATTTTGTGAAATGTATCAATACATGCATTGCATAATGGCTAGGTACTGAGATAATGAAAGATACAGATAGAGCGCAGTGCTATATGCATAGAGCGCAGTGTCAAACACACAGAGTGCAATGATATATGTATGGAGCACAATATAGAGTCACGCACAGTGCGGCCTTGAGTGACAATTGGTAGAGTGCATGCTCTAACTTAGAATGATACTAGTCGAGGTCACACTAAGTATGAGAGCTCAGCACTTGATACAGAATGCACTAAGAGGCAGATCAGCCATGCACTCTAAGGAATTGATGAGAGACAGGCATGATACTAGGAGAACTGCATTGAGCTAAGACGCGTGCGCGTGCATATAGGAACATAGAAGTAGAGCGCATGAAAAGATGTGCGCTGCGCACGTGCATGAACGTAGACATGGAGCGCAGTATAACAATGCGTGCAAGCCTGAAGTGACTATTGGTAGAGTGCATGCTCTAACTTAGTATGATACTTCATTGAGGTCACACTAAGTACAAGAGCTCAGCACTCGATACTGAATGCACTACCAACAGATTGCATACATGCTCTGCAGCCATAATAAAAGACATGCCTGATCTCGAGAGAACTATGTGACACAGTGATCAATGATGCACAGGGCCCCGATCGTGCGGCATGCATGCACATGTCCCAAATAATACCTGAGTATAGATAACTCTGAGAGAACCCAGTTTGGCCAAAGAGCACAGTGCCTAGGCTTACCACGGGTATCCCCCACCAACCAGAGAAACCTAGAAACTCAACTTTAGAATAGGATACAGCCTATATGATTGGTTGTCAGTCCAGGTATACTCCGAGGAAATGACGAGTGACATGCCAACGCAAAGAGTGCAGTGCAAGTGGAGTCTCAACCATGAGGAAACAGAGTCTGGTCTTGAGATAGACCTCCAACCAAGTGTCCAGCCCCAGGCATGCTATAACAATGCACGCACGTTGCGAGGGATAATGTTCTGAGGTTCTAACAGTACTGTATTAAGTTGTATCAACGTGTAGGATGTAGAATTGTATAAATACTGTAGTGTAGATGTAGAATACAAGTTTTGAGCCCCCGGTGTAATAGTGCAAAACTTTTCAGCCATGCGCTCTAGCACTTAGAGTAGCTAGGAACTTCAAGAGAGAATACAACCCATATCAGATATCTATTGTGTGAATTAAGTCGCGTGCTTAGACAAGAAAATAGTGTGGCACTCCGTGCAGAGAGTCTGGTTTCGGTTTGACTTGTGCTCTGTGAGAGAATAAGAGTACAGTGTCTTGAAGGTCACCCTTTCGAGTTCTTGAGGGCATTTGTGTGATGTGAGGCATTACAGGCGGCAGAGGTTCACACCCTTTGGCTCGATTAGTGCTCGCTCTTCTGTGTTATTTTCGCAGGTTGGCAAAGGTTCAAACCCTTTGGCTTGTCGGACGGGGTTTCTCTGGATTGCATAGGTTTGAACCCTGTAAATCTACGATCGGTTGGAAGCTTGAGCGTGTAGGTTCAAACCCTGTGGCTCTTGTGGAAGTTTCGGAGTTTTGTGTCAGTGTAGACACTTCTCCACATGTTTGTGAAGGTTTAGGTTTAGTGCGTGACGCGCGAGGTTTATTAGTGTGTTGAGTTTAATAGGAATTGGTTTCTGCTTTGAGCGCAGTTGTTTAAGTGGTGTTTAGGGTGTTATTGAGTGTGTGCAGTGGTTATTAGAGTCCCGAGTGATTCCTAGAAAGTTGTAGAGACGTTTAACGAAGTTGTGTTGTGTTATACACCCTTGCCTTGAGGCCCAGCAACAGAAGTCGCACCCTCTTGTTCTTGAGAAAAGCCTTTGGACTTAGAGAAGTCTGGATATCATACGAGTGCTATTGCTGCACATGTACCTTAGAGATATTGAGAACTCAGTTGTGTTGGTTCGCTACTTTCATCGCATTAGAATCCCCCCATGAACTTGAGTGTGTTTGTGTGTGTAGTGTTGGGTGTAGTTGTGATCAGTGTCTTTGACACTGTTGCATTTCTAGCTCTGTGCACTCAGACGCCTCTTCACCAGTCACTGGGTCTTGCTGTCTTGAGCCTTCGCCGCTCTTCCTCCTGGTCTTCATTGTCATCCGTCCTTTTGTTGGGTCCTCCTCCTGACAAGATGGCTTCCCTTATGGTTGTTCCCTCTGCGTCCGGCAATTGAAGGTCCTTCAGTCTCGACACAGTTGGATGTGTTCCTGCGCACTGAGGGGACACGTGGGGGATCGTAGGTGCTCTCGGATGGTCAGAAGGACCTGGGGGGAGAGGCCTGGTCCGGGGTGGTGAGGATGAGGAGGGTTTGGATGGGGTTTTTATATCTGTTTTTTTTTTGTTTTCTAGGTCTGCTAGCAGAGCATATTGGTTGTGTGATTCTTTTGGTGTGGTCATTCTGGAAGGCATAAAAGCAGGTATATTTGAATGTGTGTGTAAACAAGGAGTAACTACAGAAGTACGATAAGTCTGACCAGTCAGAAGTGAGCACACACCATGGTTCTTATAAAGTCCAGCCGAGCAAGTGGAATCGCTCACTTGTCAGCCTCGTCTTTTACCTCCTCAACTTTTGAGGTCGAAGGTGTCTTCTCCTCGACTTGGTTCTCTTCTTTCTCAGCAGTGGCGAGCATTGCTTGCAGCTCCTGCGAGTTCCACTTCTTCCTTTCCTTCCTCGGCTCCTTGCAGTCTCTTGGCAGGTGTCCCTTCTGGTTGCAATTGAAGCATCTTCCTTCTGCTCACATCCGATCTATGTCCATGGGTTTCCCCATTCCTCCGTAGGTTGTTCCGGTGGTGGTCTTCTTATCCCCTGACCCACTTGTCGTGCCAGCAGCTTTCTGCCTGCTGCTGGTGTTGTTGTTTGGGCGGTTGTCGGGGTGTCAGGTTCCGTAGTTGGTTCGGTTGTAGGCCTGAGATTTCAACCGTTGTTCGTGCATCGTGATGACGTGGGCTTTCCATTCTTCATACTCGACAGGGATGTTCATCCCTATATCAGTTATGAACTTGATATAGTCTTCTGGCACTCCTTGTTGGAGTGCCCTGACCATTGCCCCTCTGTCCCCATTGTCATGGATCCTGTCGGCTAGCTGTGCCTCTTCTTCTAACTTCTGGAAGTATCGCATGGCAGGTCCATTTCCCATCCTGAGGTCCATCATCTTCTTTTCATGTTGCTCTTTGGCCATAGCATCCATGAATTGATCTTGGACGATGCGCATGAAGCTGGGCCAGTTTGGATAGCGGAACCTTTCCAGCCAGATGCTGTAGTATTCCATTCGCTTATTGGTCCACCATTTTGCCGTGGCTCCTTCAAAGTAGGAGGCTGCGAAGGGAACTTTTATGGTGGCATTGAAATAGGAGTCGTGGACCTCAAAATATGCGACACAGTCCCCAAAGAATCGGGTTATGTCATCATGCTTCCCTTCGAAGGGGATGGGGGTGCGTAGGAGGATGGGTTTGACGGAGGGGAATAGGTCGTCATTGTGGGCGGGGCCAGTTGGCCAGTCATCATTGGGAGGTCGTGGATATTTTGGGGGTCATCGTGGGACCGAGAATCGGTCGTGATCTTGCCCAACGGAGGGAGGTCCGGGAGGAGGGGGTCAGGGGGTCATCTTCCCCTATGGGGTCTAGGGGGAATTGGGGGAGCTGGTTCTTCTGGGCCCTTCCCTTTCCTTTCTACTGGATCGAGGTTCCAGTAGCCAGTTATTTGCCGGACTTTCTCTTGGTACCTTTCAATTTCGTCCTCCATTTCTTTTCTTTCTCGGGCGGCAGCTGTCTTTCTTTCTATGATTTCTTCTGGAGAGAGGGGCTTCCCGTCCTCTGTATAGACTTCTTTCTTGGATCTGCTGGCTTCTCCTGATCCTGCGAAGAGTCGGCTTTGGGTCGGCCAGGGATAGTAGCCCTGACTTCTTGTTCGTGGCAGGGGGGAATCAGACAGAGGCCTCGGATACCAGAATGGATTCTTGTCGGTAGTACCTTCGGAGGGGTTCGGTTCGCTGTATATATTCCTCCCCCAACCACTCATCATAGGTGAGGTCGCGGTTGAGCCTCTCCCAGGTTGCCTGGAGGAAGCCCAGCTCTTTGAAGAGGTGTTCTGCTTCTCCCTCTGTTCTCTCTTGTAGGGTTCTGCTTCGTACCCTTCTTCCGGGTTGAGGTCCATATACTCGTTCCCATCATCACTGTGATGGAGTGATTTCATAGCCTCGAGTTCCTCTGTATAGCTCCACCATTCCCAGGTCTTGTCCTCCTCATCTGAAGTAGTCTGCTCTTCTGAGGTCCCATGCCTCGGCTCGATATTCTCCGAGGAGGCATCGCTGTTGGCTGGAGAGGTCCGGCCAGACCCTGTCTGGTCCATTTGGATAGAAGGGGGTCTCGTTGAGCTCATGGGTGGCCAGGGCCTCCTCCACTCTGCAGGGTAGTGGGGGTTCAGCTCGGCTGAGGGCTCTTTGTCTGATGTTGTACTGCCGCCTGGTTTCCCAGGTTTGTCTGGCGGGCTTTGGTCTTCCGACTCAAGCGACAAGTAGGTGCTCATTCCTGAGCTCTCACGCTTGCTGTTGGTTGTCCGCAGTGTCATTGGTCCTGGGCCAAATGATGAATCTCCCCTCAACCTCCATGTACTCTCCTGGAGTCGGGCCGTGAATGGGTTGTGATGGGCCTGCTCCCGGGGTCTGGTGAATAGGGATGGCCTCCAGGTCTGCGGAGGAAGATTCAAAAGAGGAGTCAGAGGGGAATCTTCCTCGAGGATCAGGGTTCATAGCCCGTAGCCCCCGGAGCATGTTCTCGCCAAAAGGGGGTGGGCTCTGTCTGAGGAGGGTCTCTGGGCTCGTGCTGGAGAAGCCCTGACTGGTGAGGTCCTCCTCAATTCCGGGAGTTCCAGTTCTTGGGTAAAGGGGGTCCCGAGGCCTGGAAGGTCCAGCGATGGGGCCCTCGGGCTTGGGCTCATGGGTTCTTCTATTAGGGCTCCTGGGACCGTCCTCTGTCAGGAGGTTGGTAACCTCAGGATATTCTGCAGTCTGTGTTGTCGGCTGGACCCATGGGGGGGGGGAGGGGTCCAAAGGGAACATTGTAGGGCGGGTTGTGGTGGAAGGGGGCGGGTTGTAGTGGAATAGGTTGTTGGACTGGTTGTGGTGCTGGCCAGGTGCGTATGCACCAAGCCCGCAGCTGGGTTCCGAAGTAGACTAGGACAATGATGGTTGTTCTAAAAACGGCAGTGGATGATACCAGCGCAACGATTAGGATATTTTGGTCGAGCGTAGTGATGTCTGGGGTAAGGCTCATGGGTTCTGACAGTGGCTAGCACTTGAAGGAAGTGTAGGGAAGCTTCGAGCTAATTGTTAGGGCTAGCTTCAGGTAAACCAAACTAGAATAAACTGCCTGACTATGCCGGGTTGCACCCGAGTCAGACGGAGTCTCAGTTGTGTCTGATGAGGACTGAGTACTGGCTCAATGACTAGTACATTGCGAGTTATTCAAGAGAAGAATGAGATTGTAAACTTTAGCTTGAAGCTGGATATTACAGCTGAAAGCGTACTACTTATATACTAGAAAGATGGTTCTAAAAATAGTCCTTAGTGACAGTGATGGTGAAGATTTATGGAAGTTGATGCAACTGTCATGGACGTGATGCATATGGTGCCAATGTGAAGGTTTGAAGGGTAGAAAGTAAATAAATCGTAACATACTCCACCTATATCTGAACATCACTCCCGACAAGCTACAGACCCATACTTGAGGCACTGGACATTGCCTCAGATATGATTGGCAAGCCCATATCGAGCAGCCTTCTGATTTGGTGGATCCAAGAGACCACTGACCAAAGGCAAGTTGAGAAGGACATTGATGAGTCCATACAGAACTCGGCACTGTTTTCAAGCAGCAGCAAAGGGAAAGGAAAGGGTAAAGGAAAGGCTACTGGGAAGAACCAAGCGAGAGGGAGCAATAACGGTCTACACTGCAACAACTGTGGCCATAACAACCACATTGAGAGAGACTGCTATAGAGAGGGCAGAGGCAAAGCAGGGCAAGCACCATGGGACAAAGCTAAAAATACAGCTCAAGCCAATACGGCAGAGAAGGCAGATGATGAAACACTCACAAACTATGGATTTGCAGCCATCCTAGAAGTCGACACACCAGTTCTCAAGTGCACATCTGACTTCCAAGCAGAAGCCCTCACAGCCTCAGGCGATGACACAATCCATGAAATCGTTGACACTGGTGCGAGTAATCATTTCACTGGCTATCGTGAAAAATTCAGGAACTTTACTGCAATCAAGCCAATCCCTATCAAGGCAGCAGATGGTAGAACGTTCAGTGCAACTGGTAAGGGAGACTACCCTACCCAATTTCCAATGGGACCAAATCAAAACCTACACCCATCACCCTCTATAACACATACTACTCACCTAGCATGGCATTCACGCTCATCTCAGTCAGCTGCCTAGATCGAAGTGGATACGCACTCACCATTCAGGATGGTAACTGCACTATATGAAGCCCACAGGCAAAACACCAAACAATTGGCATAATACCGGTAACCAGAGGCCTGTACTGTATAACCACTTCTAGAACACCCTCACCCATGCCCAATATTCCCATTGCCGCATCAGCCGAACACCTTGTAACCATGAGGGAGTTTCACAACCTCATGGGCCACCCAAGCGAAGCTGTTCTCATCACGATGGCAAAATCTGGATCGACACTTGGTATCCGAGTAGAACCAGGAACCAAGGTCGGGTTCTGCCAAGCATGCATACAAGCCAAAGCTGCACAAAAGCCCTTCCCAAAGATCAGTCTGGGAAATGAGACGGCAAAAGCATATGGTGACAAAGTTGTGACAGATGTCTGGGGACCTGCCGACACTGAGTCAATTGGTGGTCACAGGTACAGCAACACCTACCAGGATGTCTCGTCATGAGAGGAAAAGGTCTACTTCATGAAGAAGAAGTCTGAGTCATACTCATGCTACCAGAAGTATGAGCCTTGGGCAAAAGTGCAGCACAGTGTGAAGAACATATGGATACTCGGCTCAGACCGAGGGGGAGAGTTCATGAGCAAGGAGTTTAAAAACCACCTTGATCTTGCAGGAATGGCATGCCACTTGACTGTCCATGACTCACCCCAATCCAATGGAATGGCAGAGCATGGCAACCGCTCGCATCTTGAAGGTGCCAGGGCAATGCTTATTAAAGCAGGGTTACCACTGTATCTATGGGCTGAAGCCATATCACACAAAGTATGGCTAAAGAACAGGACACCCCACAGTGCATTAGAGGGTAATATCACCCCACATGAGAAGGCAACTCACCAGAAGCCTGACCTCTCTCAGTTGCATGAATTTGGGTGCACTGTCTGGGTGAAGAAGCTCGGGCAAAGCAAACTCCAACCCCAGGCAGATGCTGGCTGCCTTGTTGGCTTTGATGAAGAATCCAAGGGTATCTGGGTATACTGGCCTGGACAGAGAAGAGTCAGTATTGAGAGAGATGTCTACTTCGACAATGAAGAGACACTCGAGCCAGAAGATGTCAAGATTGAGGGGGAGACAGTAACAAGCCCCAATCCAGCCACTCCCGACTCAAGCCTGAAGCCCAAAAGACAAGCAGACAAACCTAAAACACCCAAACCTCTACCTGATACACATCACAAATGCTCACCATCACCGCTCACACCACTCCCTGATAGTCCCAGCCCTGCTCCACATGAGCGACGTGTCCAAATCACAGACAACACCCAAGATCAAGAAGATCTCGAACCTCTCAGCAGAGGTCGTCATACTGGACGAAAGCCGGAAGGCTTTTACAATGACAATAGACTATCAAAGCAATCTGCGACCAAGCACACCCTTATCATTGAAGATGAAAGGAGCACCAAGTCAGAGGCAGAGCTCGATGCCAAAGAAGAAGAGCCGTTTGCCAGTTTACAGATGTTTGCATTCACAACAAGCTATGGAGAGCCCGAGAGCCTGCAGGAAGCATTAAAGGGAGACAAAGTGAGGGAATGGAAGCAAGCAGTAGGAGATGAGCTGGACGAAGTCGAAGCCATGGGAACTTATGAGATAATTCCCAGGCCACACGGCATCAATGTGGCCAAATGCAGATACACCTTTCGAGCAAAAAAGGACGAGATGAACAGAATCATACGCTACAAAGCATGTCTTGTTCTCAAAGGCATTTCCCAAATATATGGCATTGACTTTCATGAAACCTTTGCCCCAACCGTCCGACTCACAACCCTCCACATCCTGCTATCTGTTGCAGCTAGCAAGGGCTCAGCAATCCAACAGGCCAACATAAAAAATGCCTACCTGCAAGCCAAGCTCAAGAAAACCATCTACATGGAGCTACCTCCAATGTACGACATGTTCTGAGCCATCCCTGAGCACTTAAAGGGTAAGCAGCTAGTATGCAAACTCCTCAAACCCCTCTATGGCAGCCATCAAGGTGCAAATGAGTAGTATAACAAGCTGAAGGGCGTCTTTGCACAGCTAGGGTACCAAGTATGCAAGTCAGATGAAGTGGTGTTCTACAGATTCGACGGCAACAAGTACACAATTGTTGCTGCCACTACTGATGATTTCACCATCATAGCAGACTCAGATGATGCTGTAACCCTCATCAAGAAGCAGCTAAGCGAGTACTTCAAAATGACTGACCTCGGCACCCTTCGCTGGCTACTCGGTATTGGCATAAAACGCGACTTGACCACAAGGACCATCACACTAGACCAACATGGTTATATTGATGGAATAATCAAGGACATGGGTCTAGAAGATGCCAGAACGGTTACAACACCTCTTGAGCCTGGAGTCGACCTCAGCTACGACTCACCTTCCGTCTCAAAAATAGTCCTGTCCCCACACAAGCAAACCCAATACTGAATGGCCATCAGCAAGCTGATGTATGTGATGCTTGGCACACGTCCTGACATTGCATTTGCAGTCACCACCCTCTCCCATTACATGGATGAGCCAAGAAAGACTCATTGGCATGCCATCCTCCACATCTTCAAGTACCTGACAGGCACAATTCAGCTCACACTCGTACTTGGAGGCAAGAATATGTCACTGACCGGTTACATGGACGCCGATTGGGGTTCACAGATGCACAGACATTCCATCTCTGGCTATGCCTTCTTCGTTGGACTTGGAGCCATCTCGTGGAGCTCTAAAAAGCAGCCCATCATCACTGCATCCACCACCGAATCGGAATACGTTGCAATGACTCACTCATCAAAAGAGTTGATCTGGATCCGAAAGATCTTTGCAGAACTGATCTGCCAGCTCATCAACCCCATGACCCTCTTCTCAGACAATCAGAGTGCCATATGGCTCACCAAAGACTCCACATTCCATGCAAGAACCAAGCATATCGATATCCAGTTCCATTTCATATGCCAGACAGTCACTCTTGGCCAAGCCGACCTCAAGTACTGCTCCACAGAGGATATGATTGCTGATATCTTCACAAAATCGCTAGCTCAGGTCAAGCTTGCCAAGTTCCGTGCATTGTTGGGCCTTACAGAGGCCTAGCAGTCGAGCTTGAGGGGGAGTGTTGAGAATATGAGCCATGACTGCAGTGACAGTCGTACGGACTCTATTTTAGTTACCAATACAGACAATTTTCGCACTTTACACAGCCACACATCTTAGTGACCTACTGCCCACTAAGATGTGAGTATGTTATATTTATTCATTATGCTAAGATATACATCCTATTTTGTCCTTACAGCCCGATCTCCCTGCACTCATATTGTTGCAATCTCTCGCCACTGTGACCTCCCAAACATCCCCGGTCCACTGCTCAACAAGGAATGCCATGCTTGGAGAATACATGGGTAACAAAGAGCTGAGCTAGCTCTGAGGAATTGACAGTGTCATGAGTGGAAATGAAAATGGCTTGTTTGCTTGCACAGTCAATAACAACAAGGATGGTGGTGAATCTGCTGGATTCCAGGAGCTGTTCAATGAAGTCCATGGAGATGGAATCCCACAGCCATTCTGGTACATGCAAGGGTTTGAGTAAGTCAAATGGATGGTGTCTAGGTGTTTTGTTACAACCACAGGTAATACAGGATTTGATGTAGTGGCGAACAAATTCATGCATCTGTGGCCAGGTGTAATTCCGTCAGACTAATGTGAGAGTCCTGTTTTGACTGAAATGACCTGCCAAGATATGATCATGATTGTTTTGAAGGACATGAAGATGGAGGTCCATGGAGTCTGGGACGTAGATGTGATTGTCAAGATGGAAGGGGAAGAAGCAAAGCAGAAGCCTTCAGCTGCTATGGAGTCCATGGGTTGTGTGAGTTTGATATCAGAATGCAATTGATCTACATCCATGATTGCACTAGCATAGAGTATGGGACCTTCAAGAAAAGTAGTGCAGAGAGAAGCAGAGAGTTGCTTTTGAGTAAATACAGGGCAGAAATTGTGAGGGTTGACTTGAGTGTATTGACTATCCCCCTCTTTAGGGTAGATATCCTATCATCTAGTGAGTGTGTCTGGTTTCCCACCTAATTTTCCTGGATGAAATTGGATAACAAAGTTGAACTGGGAAAGGAATTCAGACCAATGGACTTGTCAGCATGTCAGGACCTTGTGTTAGGATCGTGCCAATAGGATGAAGTGAACAGAATGCATGCGGTGGATTCTGTGGAGTGCATGGGGCTTGGCAAAGCTATTAGCAATGTCACCCTGGGGTCGAAGACCAAAGAAGGATTATGGACAGAGTCCACTGGATTATGATCTCTAGGATCAAAGGTTAAGTCCAACAGTATTGGAGTCTGCAGACATAGAGAGATGGATTATGGCTTGAAGGCTGAAGAGAGTGAGGATGAGAGTATTGGGCTAAACCAAGTTGATATTTGAACTGAGGTATGTACTACTAAATATACAGCTTATATACTAAGACAGAGTCTGACGGGTTGGGGTCTGGAATAGTGTAGGTATGGCTACAGTGATGTGATCTGGAATGTTCTGTATCTAGAGGAGTCGAGTATTCCATGGACTCCAATATAACACCTACTTGCTACTGTGATGGGTTCTAGGTGTGATAAATGAAATATGTGAAATTAGTAAATGAACTAGGAATATGAAATATGAGATAGAAACTGGGATTCGGAATCTGACGGATTCCGATGATTGACTTGGAGCCGTTGGAGTTGGCGATGGACGAGGTCCGTGGAGTCCGCAGCATGATCATTACAGTATCCCCCCTTTAGTGTTCTTGCCCTCAAGAGTGCAGATCCTGATGGCTGGGGTACCACATGGAATTTGTGAGTGTGATATCATGTGATTTTCACCTCTTGACTTGTTACCACCACCATCTCGGTGGTAGGTTTTACTAACTTTTTTCTGTCCTTGCTGCTGAACATAATGGCCGACATGTTCTGAAGGTCGAAAACACCAGAGCCGTATGAGGCACCTTCTACCCCCAATGATCTTGACGTCGATGAACTATTGGTGTTCTATGCTGGTAGGGACAAAAAGGAAGAAGTTCATTGGAGTGCTGTAGAGGCACATAAGCAGTGGGTGGCTGAGAGGTTGCAGGCAAAGAAGGTTGCAGTGGCCATGGAGGTGGTGAAGAAAAAGTCACTGGAAAGGGAAAAAAAACTTCATGAGCTGAAGTTAAAGAAGGAGGCAGAGGCAGAGTGGTTGGCTAGGGAGGAAGAGGAATGGAGAGTAGCAGAGGAGAGGAAGATTGCTGCAGAGAAGAGGGCAGCAGAGAAGAAGAGGAAGGAAGAGGCGGTGGCCATGGAGGCCAAGAAAAAGAGGTTGGCAGCGGCAGAGATGGAGGCCACACAAACAAGGCACCTGCTGCGAGAGCAGACAGAACTGGCAAGGAAGGCTGCAGAGGCCGCAGCAGCAACCTTGCAGGCTGAGGATGCAGATGAAAAGGAGCTGGCACATGAAGAGCTGCTCAAAAAATGAAAGGAGAAGGGGAAGTCGAAGGTTACCGGGGCCACGGACCCATCAAAGAAGAGAAAGCAGCTGTTGAAGGCCATGATAGAAGAAAGCGAGGATGAGGGGACCGTGGGGCCATCGGAGGGGCCTTCAAAGAAATGGCAGCATAAGTCTGCAGAGGAACGTGGAGAGTTCCACGGCAAAGGTATGTGGATGGTTTGAATTTTGTTGTTTTTTGCTGATTTTTTGTTAGACAAGTGTGGGTGGTGTTGGGCTGACAGAGCCTGATGCATGATGTTGTCAACCATGCGGTCTTGCAAATGGTGTCGGATCTTCAAGGCAAAATGCATGTGGGTGGATGAGATGGCACTGATGGCGATGGAACAGGTGCTGGACTTGCTGCAGGATTTGCATGCAAGGTTTGATGAAATGGAGGATAGGATGGAGAATATCGAGAGGGAGTTGGAGGCTGTTGGAGGCCGTGTAAACAACTTGGTGGACGACTTCGAGGAGGGAAGTGCCTTGGAGTATCCACAAGATTTCATTCTGACGGTGTCCACAGAGGACTGGGATATTTCGATGGAGGAGTTGAGAGAATTGAAGGGTGCTACTCCCAAGGCACTCCAGCAAGCCATGCGACTGCGACTGGATCAAGACATGGCTCAGGTGTTCCATGCCCACATTGCATCCACGGAGTTCAATGGTCAGGATCTATTTGAGCTGGCAAACATTGAGTTCTGGCATGGAAGCTGCAGGGAAGGAGCACTGGAGCGATTAATTTTGGTGAGTAAGAGATTTAGGGAGACGCGGGCAGAGTTCTATCGCCTTGGAGGCCATCGGAGTGAGTAGAGGCTGTGGAAAGAGTATTTGAAGGGAGGAGAGGACTTTTTAGTGGAGGATTCTGAAGGGGAGCTGGAGGATGGTGAGGAGGTCAGGCCAGAGATGTTACCGGAATCTGTGGCTGCAGGGGTACCTGGAATGGCGGAGTTGATGAAAAAGGTGAAGGGAAAAAGAAAGGGGGAAACAGTGGAGAGTGGAGAGGCCGGCGGGTCTGTAGACACCTAACTTCCTTGCCTTGTGTATATTTTTTATAGATATTTGTAGATAGATGGACTGTAGCGCATGCCCAGAGGGGCATAAAATGTAGATTTTTTCTTGATGTTCTGAAAATTGTGTGAAGAAAGTGTGAAGTCAAGAATACATCCGACGGAGTCCATTCCCAATTAGGCAATGAATTTGCAATAGTTTTCCAGAATTGAATTTGAAATTGGGAAGATGGATTCCGACGGGTACTGATGGAAATGAATGATCAAGAAGAAATGGGTGAGGTCTTGACTGAGACCTTGTGGATGGTGACCTTGGATAAAGGTCCTGGTTTGTCTGGGTAACGACAATGGAAATCTTCAATATAGTCTTCCATGGAGAACTCTGTAGTGGGGATCCAGGCAAGTTCTTCATCAGTACCTTTGTAGCCCAACCATTGGACACGGTAGAGGAGTGGACAGCAGAACCGATGGTCAAGCTTGGAATCAAGAATCTGTGCAATCTCAAATTGCTCTTCTCCATCAACTTCCATGGGAGGTGGAGGTGGTTGGGTGCGATTAGGAATGGTGTTGATTTCCATGGGTTCCAACTGTGAGACATGGAATATAGGATGGATGGAACAGAGATCTGCAGGAAGTTTGAGCATGAAGGAATGGGATCCAGGCTGAGCAATGATATCAAATGGTCTGAGGAATTTCTCAGAGAATTTCACAGTAGGGCGAGTAGTCCTGATGTGCTTGGAGGTAAGGAAAACCTTGTCACCTACTTTGAAGTCTGGAGCTGGGGACAGTCATTTGTCTGCTTGGAATTTGTAATGAGACTGAGTGTGAGTGATTTTGTCTTTAAGGAATTGGTGAAGATCGTCAAGGTTGACAATGAAATTGTGGGCCCAGGTGGAGGCGATGTCACATTCAGGGTACACAGTGATGTTTGGATGGTAACCCTTGTTGGTGAAGAATGGAGAGATTCTGGTGGAAGTGTTTGGAGCATTATTGTATGCAAATTTGGCAATGGGTAGTAAGGTATCCCAATTGTCTTGTTGATAAGAACAATAGATACAGATGTATTGTTCAAGGGTTTGGTTAGTGCGTTCAGTTTGTCTGTCAGCTTCTGGATGATAACCAGAAGTGAAGTGAAGCTCCATATCAAGAGATTTGGCGAGGGCGTGAGTGAATTGGGAGACAAATTTGGAGCCATGGTCAGAAGTGATGTGATTAGGAACACCATGCTTGGAGAAGACATGGGTGACGAAGAGCTAAGTGAGCTCCGAGGAATTGACAGTGTCATGAGTGGGAATGCAAATGGCTTGTTTACTTGCACAGTCGATAACGACAAGGATGGTGGTGAATCCATTGGATTCCGGGAGCTGTTCGATGAAGTCCATGGAGATGGAACCCCACAGCCCTTCTGGTACAGGCAAGGGTTTGAGTAAGCTGAATGGATGGTGTCTAGGTGTTTTGTTATGACCACAGGTAGTACAGGATTTGACATAGTGGCGAACGAATTCATGCATCTGTGGCCAGGTATAATTCCATTGGACTCATTCGAGAGTCCTGTTTTGACCAAAATTACCTGCCAAGATATGGTCGTGATTGTTTTGAAGGACACAAAGATGGAGGTCCACGGAGTCTGGGATGTAGATGTGATTGTCAAGGCAGAGTATTCCTGACTCATCCACAGACCACCAGGAAGGATTGGAAGGGGAAGAAGCAAGGCAGAAGCCTTCAGTCACCGTGGAATCCACACATTGTGTGAGCTTGATATCAGAATGTAATTGGTCTACATCCATGATTGCACTAGCACAAAGTATGGGGCCTTCAAGAAAATAGTGCAGAGAGAAGCAGAGAGTTGCTCTTGAGTAAATACAGGGTGGAAATTGTGAGGGTTGACTTGAGAATATTGACTATCCCCCTTTTTGGAGTAGACATCCCATCGTCTAGTGAGTGCATCCAGTTTCCCACCTAGTTTTCCTGGATGGAATTGGATAACAAGGTTGAATTGGGAAAGGAATTTGGACCAGCAGACTTGTCAGCGTGTAAGGACCTTTGTAGTTGAGAAGTACTCAAGGTTCTTGTGATCAGTAACAATGTTGATGGATTCCATGGAGCCTTCAAGGTAATGACGCCAGTATTTAAAGGCTTCAAAGATGGCGAGAAGCTCTTTATCATGGGTATCGTAGTTGAGTTCAGCTCTGTGGAGACTGTGGGACAAGAAGGATATAGGGTGAATTTCCCCATCATCAAGGTAGATGGAGAGGATAGCAACAATAGTGTAGTCAGAGGCGTCAGTTTCCATGACAAGTTGATGGTTGGGAAGCCAATGGGTAAGGATAGGAGCATGAGTGAAAGCATGTTTCAACTCATTGAATGCAGCTAAGCATTTGTCATCAAATTTCCACGGAATACCTTTGCGTGTAAGATGTGTTAGAGGTAGAACGATCTCACTGTATTCGTAGATGAAACAGCAGTAGAAATTGGTGAAACCAAGAAATGATTGAATATCTTTGACCTTCCATGGGACCGGCCAGTCAACAATAGCTTTGACTTTGTCTTCAGCCATTTGTAAGCCTTCAGGAGAGAGGATGTGGCCTCAATATTCCATGGAATCCTGATTGAACTCGCATTTGGAACCTTTGCAGTAGAGCCCATTGGCTCGAAGTCTGCATAGGACTTCACATACATTCTTTCAGTGTTTCGTGGGATCATCAGAGTAGATGAGGATATTGTTGAGGTACATGACAACAGAGACATCAGGCATGTCTGCAAAAATGTCATTGACGAAGCATTGGAAAGCCGTGGGAGCATTGCTGAGACCAAATGGCATGACATGCCATTCAAAGGACCCATAGCAGGTATGGAATGCAGTTTTCCATTCATCTCCATCGGCAATATGGACTAGATGGTATGTGTGGCAGAGGTGGAGTTTGGTATATATGCGTGTGGAACACATGGAGTCAAGAAGATCAGATATGAGGGGAAGTGGATAGTGGTCCTTTTTCATGATTTTGTTAAGGCCATGGAAGTCGACACAGAGCCTGAGTTCACCAGTTTTCTTCTTGATGAAGAGTACTGGGGCTCCGTGGGGAGAGCATGAGGGAGAAATGCAACCATTATGGATGTTATTGTCAATAAACTCGCGTAAGGCTTTGAGTTCGGATTTGGAGAGGGAATAGATAGGACCAAGCAGAGGTGAGGTGCCTTCCTCAAGGTTGATTTTGAGATCGTAACGATGATGCTCGGGGAGTTTCTCTGAGAGAGAGTCACTGAACACATTGGCAAAGTCATGATACTCCAGTGGAACATCAGTCCAGCAGAGCTGTGGAGGCAGCCTGGCCACTAACACTTGGCATCGAAGGTTGGAGTGTGAACTGTTGTGCACCCTCCTCTGCACAAGCTCAAACAAAAGCAGCCACGGAAATGATAGATATCTTGGGGGCAACCGAAGCAGAAAATGATGGGATGGATGGATATGAGTAGGTAGGCTCATACACTGGTGGAGTCCGTTGGGATCTTGGAGGTAGTTTGGATGGGATATGACCTGAAGGGTCCTTGTGAGCTTGCGCTGTTGCATCGGAGGCCACAGAAACATCTGGAGTAGATGCACCAAATAGCTTTGAACAGAAAGTGATACTGTGCTTTGCCCAGTCAATCAACAGATTGTAGTGGGAGAGCCAGTTGTATCCCAGGACGAGGTTACAAGATGAATCAAGATGTGTGATGTAGAAGTCAATAGGAATGATATCTCCCGATGGGAATCATACAGAGAGAGTATCAGATTGGGAAATGTGAGATCCGGTGGAGATGTCGAGAAGCCAAAGTTGAACAGGAGAAATGGATTTGGTAAGAATATTGTGATCATTCACATACTTCGAGTCAATGAAGCAATGGCTGGAACCAGAGTCAACTAGAGCAAGAAAACATAGGAAGGTGAAGATAGGAGATCCATTGGGATCTGATCTGGAGCCAACTTCACTGCATAGGGATATGGTAAGGGAATGGTTGGAAAGAGCGGCAGCATTGAGGGTTACGATCTCTGATGTGCAATGACAGTCAACGCAACCCTGTCCTTGCACGGAGGAATCAGGGTTGCTCTCTATTTTTCTGACTCCGAAGGAGCCGAATTGACAGAGGCGGGAGTAGGGTCAGAGACCTCAGCTGCATGGCCATGCATGGAAGCCGTGGCTTTTTGCTTGTTGCAGTCTTTGGTCTTGTGCTTGTTGCCACAGAACATGCATAGGTCATTCTTGTGGCAGTGTTCCTTTTCCTCAGGTGTGAGTTTACCATCCTTGCCTAGCTTGTCAGCGTAGGGCTTCTTGGAGGCACCTGTGGAGCCAGAGGAGGAGTAGGTGGATGAAGAACCCACTGTGGAACTGTAGGATTTCAGGGCCACGGAGTTGTAGGCAGAGTTCGAGTTAGAACCCAAACCCTTGGGTTTAGAAGTGGAGGAGGTGGAGGGCCGGTCACAGTTTTCCCTGGAGATCTCAGCTTTCCTGGTCCAGTAGTGAGCGCCGAGCTCCTGGGCAAGGGTATGCATGTCATGGAAGTTGTTGGGTTTTCTGTGGTGAGCCATGTCATCCTTGATCTATAAGCAAAGTCTGCAGTAAAAGGCATGATGGAGGGAGTTGTTGCCATAGCCAATAATGGCGGCATGTTGATTGAAGCTAACTATGTACTTCATGATCCTGTCTCTGTTGCACATCCGAAGATTTTCGAGTTCATCTTCAGCGTCTCTGATGGCATCAAACAGACCAAAATTGGTATGGAGCTCCAAAAGGAATGCGGCATAGGAATATGCCCAAGCAGGAGGATTGGCTTGATTGGGGTGGAGGATATCTGGTTCGAACCAGTCAAGGGCAACACCAGAGAGGAAGGATATGGCATAGTTGACTTTGGCAGTGTCTGTGGTGAATGTGTTGGGCCTGTCATTGAAGTTCAACTGCAGGGAGACAATAAACGCCTTGAGTTTCCATGGGTCTGCTCCATTGAAGGTGTCTGGTTCCTTGACTTTGGTACAGACTGCCTGCTGAGGCAGATTGTTGACTTAGCAGGTGAGGCCATGGAGGAGGTCCATGAATTCCATCATGAGATGGTTTTTGTCATTGGGATCAGGATTGGGAGGATTAGGAGTGTTACTGCCTGGTCCGCTGGGACCCCCAGGGCCACCTGGATTGGGTGGACCAGCTGGTGGACCAGGGTGCTGTGGATTGCATGGAATGTGATTGCTAGAGGAATCAGGCTCACTGTCACTGTCACTGGGGTCCCCATTGTCGCTGTCTTCCTGGACTGGGAAGGTTGACTGCATGGGTTGATTGCACAGGGTTTCCGGGATAATGCTTTGATAATTACCCCAACCATTCAAACTAGCGGATTCCATGGAGAACAGGTTGGGAGTGGTGTTGACATCGGATTGGCAGGTGGTGAAGCCACTGTGATTGTAGGTTTCCCTATGGAGATGCTGTGCAGAGGCTGAGTCATCACCAAAGAGGTTGTGGTCACCTTTCGATGTGGAGACAGGAATGTTGTGCATGGAGAGATGTGATATGGGCAGAGCTGTGGAAGATGATTGTGTTTGGGAAGGTTCAAGGGTTGTGTTAGACATTCCTAAAAATTTTGACTCAAGGGTTTGAGTTTGAATATACTGTTAGGATTGTGCCAATAGGATGAAGTGAACAGAATGCACACTGTGGATTCCACAAAGTGCATGGGGCTTGGCAAAGCTATTAGCAATGTCACACTTGGGTTGAAGCCCAAAGAAGGATTACAGATGGAGTCTGTGGGATTATGATCTCTAGGATCAAAGGTTAAGTCCAACGGTATCAGAGTCTGTGGACATAGAGAGATGGACTAAGGCTTGAAGGCTGAGAGAGTGAGGATGAGAGTATTGGGTTAAACCAAGTTGATATTTGAACTGAGGTATGTACTACTAAATATACAGCTTATATACTAAGATGGAGTCTGATGGGTCAGGGTCTGGAATAGTGTAGGTATGGCTACAGTGATGTGATCTGGAATGTTCTGTATCTAGAGGAGTTGAGTATTCCGTGGACTCCGATATAACACCTACTCGCTACCATGACAGGTTCTAGGTGTGATAAATGAAATATGTGAAATTAGTAAATGAAATAGGAATATGAAATATGAGATAGAAACCAGGATTCAGAATCCGATGGATTCCGATGATTGACTTGGAGCCATTGGAGTTGGTGATGGACGAGGTCTGTGGAGTCTGTGGCATGATCATTACACCTTGGTAGTAGAGAAGTACTCAAGGTTGTTGTGATCAGTAACAATGTCAATGGATTCAGCAGAGCCTTTGAGGTAGTCATGCCAGTATTTAAAGGCTTTGAAGATGGCCAAAAGCTCTTTATCATTGGTGTCATAGTTGAGTTTGGCTCCATGGAGACTGTGGGACAGGAAGGATATAGGGTGAATTTCCCCATCATCAAGGTGGATGGAGAGGATAGTGGCAATATTGCAGTTGGATGTGTCAGTTTCCACAACAAGCTGGCAGTCAGGAATCCAATGGGTAAGGATAGGAGCATGAGTGAAAGCCTGTTTCAACTTGTTGAATGCAGCTAGGCATTTGTCATTGAATTTCTATGGAATACCTTTGCATGTAAGATGGGTTAGTGGTAAAACAATCTCATTGTATTCATGAATGAAATGGTGGTAGAAATTGGCAAAACCAAGAAATGATTGCATATCTTTGACCTTCCACAGGATCAGCCAGTCAACAATAGCTTTGACTTTGTCTTCAGCCATTTGTATGCACCTCTGGTTCTGAGAAAAGCCTTTGGACTTAGAGAAGTCTAGATATTATATGAGAGCTATTGCTATGCATGTGTCTTAGAGACATTGAGAATTCAGTTGTTTTGGTTTGCTACTTTCATCATGTTAGAATCCCCCCACAAACTTGAGCATGTTTGTGTGTGTAGTATTGGGTGTGGGTGTGATCAGTGTCTTCGACACTGTTGCATTTTTAGCTCTGTGCAATCAGACACCTCTTCACTGGAGCTCCATGGGGAGAACATGAGGGAGAAATGAAACCATTATGGACATTATCGTCGATACTCTCATTTAAGGCTTTGAGTTTGGATTCGGAGAGGGAATAGATGGGTCCAAGCAGAGGTGAGGTGCCTTCCTCAAGGTTGATCTTGAGATCATAAGGACAATGCTCAGGGAGTTTCTCTGAAAGAGAGTCACTGAACACATCGGCAAAGTCATGATACTCTGGTAGGACATCAGACAAATCTGGCAGAGCCATGGAAGCAGCCTGGCCACTGACACTTGGCATCAAAGGTTGGAGTGTGTACTGTTGTGCACCCTCCTCTGTGCAAGCTCAAACAAAAGCAGCCATGGAAATGATAGATATTGTGGGAGCAACCAAAGCAGAAAATGATGGGATGGATAGGTATGAGTAGATAGGCTCATATGTTGGTGGAGTCTGTCAGGATCTCAGAGGTGGTTTGGATGGAATAGGATCTGAAGGGTCCATGTGAGCCTGTGCTGTTGCATCGGAGGCCACAGAAACACTTGGGATAGAAGCACTGAATAGCTTTGAATGGAAAGTGATACTGTGCTCTTCCCAGTCAATCAACAGATTGTAGTGGGAGAGCCAGTTGTATCCTAGGACAAGGTTACAAGATGAATCAAGATGTGTGATGTAAAAGTCAATAGGAATGATATTTCCTGATGGGAATTGTATGGAGAGAGTAATGGATTTGAAAATGTGAGATCCAGTGGAGCCATCAAGAAGCTGAAGTTGAACAGGAGGAATGGAAGTGGGAGGAAGATTGTGATTGTTAACGTACTTCGAGTCAATGAAGCAATGGCTGGAACCAGAGTCGACTAGAGCAAGAAGATGTAGGATTGTGGAGATAGGAGATCTGCTGGGCTCTGATCCAGAGCCAACTTCACTGGATAAGGATACAGTAAGGGAATAGTTGGAAAGAGCAGTGGCATTGAGGGTTATGATCTCTGAGGTGCAATGACAGTCAACACAACCCTGTCCTTGCACAGAGAAATCAGGGCTGCTCTCTATTTTTCCAACTCTGAGGGAGCTGAGTCAACAGAGGCAGGAGTAGGGTCAGTGACCTCAGCTGCATGGCCATGCATGGAAGCCATGGATTTTTGCTTGTTGCAATCTTTGGTCCTGTGTTTGTTATCACAGAACATGCAGAGGTCATTCTTGTGGTGGTGTTCCTTTTCCTTGGGTGTGAGCTTACCATCCTTGCCTAGCTTGTCAGTGTAGGGCTTCTTGGAGGCACCCATGGAACCGGAGGGGGAATAGGTGGAGGATGAACCTATGGTGGAACTGTAGGATTTCAGAGCTATGGAGTTGTAGGAAGAGCTGAAGGTAGAACCTGAACCCTTAGGTTTGGAAGTGGAGGAGGTGGAGGGCTGGTCACAGTTTTCCCTGGAGACCTCAGCTTTCCTAGTCCAGTAATGAGCATCAAGCTCCTGGGCAAGGGTATGCATATCATGGAGGTTATTGGGTTTTCTGTGGTGAGCCATGTCATTCTTAATCTGTGAGGAAAGTCTGTGGTAGAAGGCATGACAGAGGGAGTTGTTTCTGTAGCCAATGATGGCAGTGTGTTGGTTGAAGCAGACTATGTACTTCATGATCCTGTCTCTGTCACACATCCAAAGATTTTCGAGTTCATCTTCAGCGTCTCCAACAGCGTTGAATGGACCAAAATTGGTATGGAGTTCTGAAAGAAAAGCGGTGTAGGAATATGCCCAAGCAGGAGGATTGGCTTGGTTGGGATGGAGGGTGTTGCCATTGCCATGGAAGTCTTGGTTCTTCTGTGGCAACAGCAACACCCAAAACTCCGAGAGAGCTAAGGAAAGATGCTTGTAGTCACAGTAGTCAAGGCTATGTGTTTGTGCAAGTGGTTTGGTGCACTTCCATGCAGTCAATTCCTCTAGACACAGGTATACACTTTGACTGTACAGTCTGGAAGTAGTACCCTTCAGCAGTCAAGTACTAAGAGGCTCAGGCTGTAAGCCAAGGGGGATCTCGATAAACGAGATAGAATGGGATCTGGTATGACCTGGATACCAAGAAATCATCCCAAAAGTCATGGAATAGATTGAGATAATGTGCACCAGATATAGGCAACTGGATATGGTCCTAAATCCAGAGCAATGTCCAAGAAAATAGTGTAAAACCGATAAAATGTGGTAATAGGTCCTAAAACTGGTCTAGATGATGGAGAAGGGATATAAACAAATGGTGAAGGTCCTAAAACCGGTCCAGAGAGTGTGTAATGGATATAGACAATGGCAACAGGTCTAAAACCAGTGCAACATCCAAGAAAACAGTGAAAAGCCTATAAAATGCAACAAGAGTATAGACAAGATGTCTAGATGTATACCTAATAAAGTAAGTGGAAATGGTGGTAATAAACATACAAAAGCAAAGTAAATCTGGTGTGAGTCTCGGTTTATTGACCTATAAAGCCAGAGCTATGGAAACAAGTGTGCTGAGCTTTGTAAAAGCAATAATGATGATGGGGGGAATCCTATGGAGAGTGGTGTGGAGATGGGCCTTCAAAGAGGCAATACAATCCTAAACTGGGCTGGGAGATGATGGTTTCGGCAATATAAAACTAAAATCGCAACCAAAACTGAAGCAGTAAATCCGGTGACAATGTGAAAGTGATTTAAGGACAAAAGCAAGTAGTTGGAGCAAGAATGTGTCTATTGGGCAGTAATAATGTGATCCAATAACAATTAAGAGTAAAGCAAGTGATGGGGCATAACTGTGGGTGACTGGGATCAACTGGTGTATAAACTCATCAATAGAGTGTATATCCGGTAATTCGAAGCAGTCCCCTTTCTAACTAATTTTCTATAGAGTCTTATATACTAGAGGTCCGAAATTATAATAGAAAACATATCTAAGCATTGGTAAGGCTGTAACTCCATAGCTGAGTAATAACCATAGCAAGCAGGTGGATACTGGTCATCTGAAGCCACGGCACTGCATTTAATGCTGGGTTTTGGAGGAGAAACCATATGGCTGCTGTAACTGCTGTGAGGATCATGGAGTGCTTTTTAACTGCAGATTTTCAATGTGCAGCTCTTCTGCTGAGGTGTGTGCAGCTACTAGCTGTTACTTTAAGGTCTTGGCAAGGGTAACAGCCTTAGTAAACATGGTCTGAAGTGCCCATGCATTTTAAATAATTTGGATGGAGGAGGATCAATCAATCACATCAATTTAATTAAAGGATCAATGAAAGCACAGCAAATGACGATTCCTGGTGATGGCACAATGCTATATCTGGTTGATTGTCAATCAGGCATGCCAGGGTGTGATGGGGCATGGAGATATAGTGCATATCCAGTCGAAAAAGGATATAAAAGTATAGTAGGAGTAATAACCAGTGCACCTTGGTTTCTGGAAGAATATTTGAGTTATAGCCTTCAAAAACTTGTCTGAATAACTGAAGAGTAACTGCTGTATAACCAGTGGCTGCACGGAGATAATACTGAGTGGACTAGCAATTAAATCTGGAGCATGTTCTGGTAGGAGGATGTAGAAAGATAATGGAGTAGTCCAATTTCTGGAAGAATATTTGAGCTGTATCATTCAAATACTCATCTGAGTAACCAAAAAGTAGCCACTGTATAACCGGTGGGTGCATGGATATATTGCTGAACAAACTGGAAATTACATCTGGAGTTGGTGTAGGAGGTAGTAGGAGGATAATAGAATAATCTGATTTCTGGAAGGATATTTGAGCTGTAGCCTTCAAAAACTTGTCTGAATAACTGAAGAGTAACTGCTGTATAATCGGTGGCTGCACAGAGATATCACTGAATGGGCTAGAGATTTAAATCCAGAGTTTTCTCTGGAGGTGGTAGGAGTATAATAGCATAATCTGCAAATTCTGGAAGGATATTCAAGTTGTAGCCTTCAAATATTCATCGGAATTATGGCTGAATAATTGCTGAATAACCAGTGGGTGTCCAGAGATATTTGCTCACTGAACTAGAGATTAAATCCGGAGTTTGCTTTGGTGGTAGCAGTTGAATAAAGGAGGAATTGGTATATTGTGAGGGCTGTAGAATCTGCAAATTCTGCACATACAGAGCCTGGAGGCTCATCAATGGAATTCTAGGTTCAACACTGGACATGGTCATATACCTGACAGAGTCAAGTTGACACAACCAGGTGACCTGGCTATAAAATGCATGGCTTGTCCATGTCCAGGAGTGACTTTGCCTGAAGGGTGGAAGAGTGAGCCTCAGAATGAACAGTGGGTTTATTTCAGGTGAAGGATAGTAGATCACTGAAAGAATTGAAAGAATACAGATATATTTATTGTCCAATTTTTGCTCTTGACACAAACTTCCACATGAGCAACATCAAGAAGTCGACAGAAGAGAATGACCCTGGACTGCACACAGGCCTGGCTTACTTCATTGACCATGACAAATACATTCAACATGTTTGTAAGTATGCTAGCCAGAAAGATGTAAGCCTCTTGTCCTCAAAAGGCTCATGAACCTTACTAATGGCCAATTTAGATCAGTACATGTAGCAGCTTTCAGACACTACAACATTCCAAGACTAGGAATACTCATGGACTCAGGACAATGGGAGTAGAGATGTGTGTTTGCACATGTCATGAGCATGTTGTACCACTCACTGTCGGGGACTTGCAGGTCAGTGAGATATACTGCAATATGAATTACATGGCTGGATCAGCCATCAAGAGTTTTGATGATGCCTTGCAGATATTCTTTTTGTACAATGTGGCATGCCAGTGGAAGGTCAAGCTATGCAACCAGATGATGAAGTTACCATCACATGCACATATTAGTGATGATATGGCTTTGGACTTTGGAATACCCAAGCTACATTGCAAGGGGCATAAACAAGCCTGCCAGTGCCAGTATTCAATGAACCTG
Organism: Armillaria novae-zelandiae; assembly: GCA_030435655.1. NCBI lineage: Eukaryota > Fungi > Basidiomycota > Agaricomycetes > Agaricales > Physalacriaceae > Armillaria > Armillaria novae-zelandiae. The sequence goes on along the minus strand of JAUEPR010000074.1, from coordinate 123,859 downwards.
CACCAAGGACTTGGTTGTACTTGTGGAGAAGGTATCAAACATACTTGGGACAACATGAACCCATGTGCTGCTTCAATGAAGGAAATGGGACTGGGCACTCATCACAATACAATTGACAATCAATTTGGTGGCCATAACTGGAGGAAGCAAACATGCTTAGGTGAGCAGAGTGACTGCATGTAACTAGGCAACACTGACAGTGTGAGGAACATAGGTCATCTATCATATGAAAGACAGGATCAAGCGGTTTACCAATTTAACCAGCAAACAACTGCACATTCAGTCTTCACAGAGTTGCTCTCTCATGACAAGAATTGGGCACAAGAATGGACAGCCATAGTAGAGAAGTGGGAGGAGGATGATACTGCACCAAATCTGTACTTCAGGGAGTTAAAATGTAGGTGCCTCAAGCCTAATATGTATGTTTCTGACTGATGTATCCTACAGATGCCTTGGAGGCTATCATGAAGTATAGGCTTAAGGAAAGAGATCGAAAAGAGCAGCTGAAACTGGGAACAGTTTGGTTACATACAACAGGTCCATCTGCTGCTGTCACTATGGGCTTGCTAATCAAGGAAACTCAGTATGTCATTTCAGATTTGATTGTGGCTGTGTTGCTCACTAGCACAAAGACAGCGTCTCCTGGTTGAATATAAGGAAAGCAACAAAAATCCTCTGACCAGGTCACAGTTGAAAGAGCAGCAAGATCAATGAGTAACACTTGATCATCAGCTTACCCAGTTCCACAGGCTTCAGGCAGTGTATATGCCTTGCATGACTGTCTTATTGGGACAAGCTCTTATGAAGGCCAAAGGTGGGGACAATGTTGAACAAGCAATATTGGGGGTTGCCCTCAATGCTGACAGAACAACAATGGCTGTATGGCTGCAAGGGCAATGTTGTTACAGTAGAAGAGGAGCTCAGAGAGGCCCAATGCCTGGATGCATTGGACACAATCAGGGGAGTCTCTTGCACCATTCATGACTCATACACCTTTTGTGACAGAAACATGCAGGGTCAGGCACAAATGACTCATGCAGCTACATTCCTAGCAGGCCTCAAAATGAAACTGGAAGCTGAAGCCATGAAATACCCGGTCACAAGGGGTGCATTGCTTTCATTACAAGGTCCTGGGCCATGGGAAGACCATCTGAAGGTATTACAGGCATCCAATATAGAGACAATGGATAGCACTGTGTTAGACCCGGGTCTCACGTGATCCAAACAAGCGTAAACTCTGGGTCATATACCGGTGGGCACCGATGACTGGAGTAGGGCTGTAGTGATGGACTCGTTTAGGCGCAGCACTATGTGCTAGTTGTTGAGAGAGTAAGATCGGTATAAATAAACTATAGCTCGAAGCTGAGGTATTACAGCGAGAGTCATGCTACTTATATACTAAAGTCTATGTGCTAATAATAAGTCCATCGGTAAGCGACAACGAGTGAACAACGAGTGAATGACAATAAGTTGAGTGGTAACCTTGTGGTGGAAGCGAGCCGTAGCAAGAGAACGGTAGTCGACTGTTATAGTCGTGGGATTGGTGCGGCGAGATTATGATAAGGATCAGATAGTGGTGATTAGATTAACGAAGATAAGCGCTTGGGCGCTTAGATGAGGAAAATCAGGAAAAATGTGAATAAATCGTAACATTACCCCCTCGTTAAGGCAGTCGTCCTGACTGCCATTAAGGTTTGTCTCCAGGGGTGTTGTGGTGGTGTAAGATTTCCCAATATTCTGTATATTTGTCGTCTGTGGTTACAATTTTGGCTATTTCTACGCGTCCGGCATGCTGGACGCGTTGTTCGTAGTCCTCTATTGCTTCTTGTGCATGCTCCATTTCTGTTTCTCGTACCCACAAGTTGTGTTCTCGTGTCCATCCCTTCCATTTGACTAGGTAGTCCGTTGTTGTTTTGGACTTTTGTCCCTTTTTCCCGTGTATTCAGCGTGTTCTTGAGTCCAGTACTTCTTCAATCTCGTATTCCTCTTTGTCTTCGATCAGATCCAGAGGAGGTGGTGGTGGTTTTTCTTGATTTGGGAAGGCGGGTGGCGTGAATGGTGATAGTAACTTCTCGTTGAAGGTGGGGTGAATTTTCCAGTGTGGTGGGAGTTTCAGTTTGTATGCTGCCATTCCGACTTTGTTGAGGATTAGGAAGGGGCCAACTCGTTTGTCGTCCAGCTTCTTCTTCGGTCATGGTAGATTGAGGTTTCGGGTGTCTAGCCATACTCGTTCTCCGACTTGGTATCTGCGTGCTGGTTTGGTCTTTTTGTCATACTGCCTTTTCATTGCAGCCACAGCTTCGGTCAGGGCTTTTTGTGTCTCCTGATGGATCTTTATCATCGTGGTAGAGAACTCCTGGGCACTGGGGTTGTTAAACGGGGTTTCTCAGATTGATCCCCCTAGGAGTCGTGGGTGCATTCCGTGATTGACGAAGAATGGTGATTTTCCGGTTGCTGAGTGGACTCGGTTGTTGTGGGAGAATGCTGCTAACGCTAGCCATTCCACCCAATCTTCCTGTCGGTAGTCTACAAAGATTCGGAGGTATTTGATAATTTCCTGGTTGGCCTGTTCCATTTGGCCGTCGGTTTGTGGGTGGAATGCCGTGGAGGCGTTTGGGGTAATGTCCAGCATTTTATAAAGTTCTTTCATGAATTTCGAGACAAAGTTGGGGCCTCTGTCAGAGATCACATGAGTGGGCATCCCATGTCGTGCATAGACTTGATCTCTGAGTATTCTTGCCCATCCTTCTGACGAGAGTTCGATGTTGCAGGCGATTGGTATAATCTCTTTTGAGAAGTGATCAACGATGATGAGGAGGGCGTCGTGTCCGTTGGATTCATGTAATCCGGTGACCATGTCTACTGAAATATGGGACCATGGTTCACTGGGGATTGCGTTTGGGTTGAGTGGGGTGGCCTTAGGCTGGGTGTCGGTCTTTGTTCGCTGACACATTTCACATCCTTTGACATAGGCTTCAACGTCCTTGCGTAACTTTGGCCACCAATAGGTCCTTTGGACGAGTTCTATGGTCTTTGCTACCCCAGGGTGTCCAGCTGTGATGTGGTCATGGCTTATCGCGATGACAGTGCCTCTGAGTTCTGCGTCCTTCAGGATGTAGATTCGTCCATCGTACATCAGGATGTTGGCATTTTCCCCTTCAGGGCCGTCCTCATAGACTCCTCTGCCGTGAATGAAGGAGTCATGGATGCTTGCGTCTATGTTTTCGTTTTCCTTGAGCAGGTTGAGGATTTGAGGACAGAGTTCTTTGTGTGTGGGCATGATCATTGCCTGGAAGTGTTCTGGACTGAGGACTATGATTTCATCGTTGTCGTTCTGTCCTTGATCGTGATCCTCTCGGCGGGATAGTAAGTCTGCCTTTTTGTTGAGCGTCCCGGGCTTGTGGTGAAGGGTGAAGTGATACTCGGCCAACTTGGTGACCCATCGTGCTTGGCGTCGATTGAGCTTTTGGGGCTTTCTGAAGTACTGGAGATTTTGATGATCCGTCCAGATTTCTACATCGTTGATGGCTCCCATAAGATAGTGTCTCCACTCTGTGAGAGCGAGCATTATGGCAAGGAGTTCCCTGTCGTAGATCTTGTAATTGCGCTCCGTTTCGGTGAGGGCTTTTGACATGAATGCTATTGGCCTCCACTTTCTGCTTTGTTCTTGGCTGAGTACCGCCCCAATTGCTCCTTCACTGACGTCTGCTTCTACTCTGAACCTCCCTTCTTGAGCTGGAATGGTGAGGAGTACGTCCTCCGCCATTTGCTTCTTGATCTGTTGGAACACTTGATTCTGTGCGGCTCCCCATGTCCAAGGGGCGTTTCTGCAGAGTTGCATCAGGGGTCGAACAATTTTGGAATAGTCCTTTATGAACTTGCGGTAGAAGTTGGTGAACCCCAGGAAGGACTGTAGCGCCTTCTTTTTGGTTGGGGTCGGCCATTCAGTGATTCCCCTGACCTTTACCGGGTCCATTCAAATGGTTCCCTCGCTGATGATCACGCCAAGATATTCAGTCTCTAATACCTCGAACTCGCACTTCTCCGCCTTGAGATACAGCTTGTGTCCTCGAAGGTGTTGTAGGACCATCTTGACGATTCGTCGATGTTCTGTTAGGTCCTTGGTGAAGATGAGGATGTCGTCAAGAGAGATGGTGACCTTCCCAGTTTCGATGAGGTCCTTGAAGATGTTGTTCATCATCCACTGGAATGTGGCGGGCGAGTTTGTGAGGCCAAAGAACATTACCGTGGGTTCAAAGAGTCCATGATTGGTGCGGAACGCGGCCTTTTCTTCGTCTCCTTCTTTAATCCAGACATTGTTATATCCCCATCGTACATCTAGCTTGGTGAAGTATTTGGCACCTTGCAGGTGGTCAATGAGCTCGGTGATGAGGGGAAGGGGATATTGGTTCTTGATGGTCATTTCATTGAGCTTCCGGTAGTCTTGGACTGGGCGAAGTGTGCCGTCCTTCTTCTTGACGAAGAAGAAGGGAGATGTGAAAGGTGATTTGGAAGGATGGATTCGTCCTGACTCGAGGTTTTTGTCAAGGAACCTGTCAAGTTGTTCCTGTTCGTTGCGATTCAGAGGGTACACCTTGCAGTCGAGGGTTGAGGCGGCATTGGGAACAAGTTCTATGGCGTGGTCCCAAGTTTTGCGTTCGGGGAGTTCGTTGAAATTCTCTTTCGAGAATAGGTCACGGAATGAGCGGTAGTGTTCTGGTACTAGCTCTTCAAACATCCTTTTTGGTTTCCCTTCATTGGCTTTTGCGGCAAGGTCATTGGCATGGTGGATGGCACAGATGAGGATTTCTTCCTGCATGTTGACCGCAAGGATACTCTCCCCCTCTTCCAACTCTTCATCCCATGTGTTGTCAGGGTCAGAGTCGGGGAGCGGTAGGCGATTCTTCTGGCACTGGCATCTCCCAAAGATGAGAGTTCCAGTTTTCCAGTTTACCACTGGGTTATGTCGTTTCAACCAGTCGTGTCCGAGATAGACCTCTTTTGTCCCGAGGTCGGTTATGGCGAGGTCAATTTGTTCCATGTGGCCTCCGATGCTCATGCGGAGTTCCATGAATTCCGTGATGTCTCCTGCTTTGTTTCGAGTTCCATCTGCATTGTAGATGGGGATTGGGACTGCGGCCTTCCTGGTGTCTAGGCCATGCTGTCGGACTAGTTTTTGGTCGATTGAGCTCCTGGTACATCCACTGTCGATCAATGCTTTAACTGATAGGGCGGGGGCACCCAAACAGGGTTCTAGCTTGGCGGTGACCGTCAAGTCTTTGCTGCGCTTGGTAGTAGTGGCATGGATGTAGCGGATGGGTTTTTGGAGTTCGTACAGACACTCTCTTGCCTGTTCCCCTCCTCTTCTGAGCTCTTTGAGCAATTCCTCCATGTGTTCGACCTCCCTCCCTTTATGTATCCAGAGTGCGAGGATGGTGTTTGCCTGATCAGGTGTACGCACCTCTTGGATCGCTCTCAGGGTCCATGCAGCGGAGAAAGGTCGGTACCATCTATTATCCGGCGGAGGCAGGTTTTGAGGTAGTTTCCCCTGCTTCGTTAGAATGGGCGGGGGAGTGTGTTTTTTGGCTTCTTTGGAGAGCCATTGTTGGTATGAAGTGTCATCCTCTTCATCTGGTACTTCAATAACTGTTGTGCGTGGCGGTCGGGGCGTCTCTTGCCCTGTTTGGCTCTTTTGATCCTTGTGGGTGATTGTGGTTCTGGAAGTGTCCTTCCTGTCCTTCTGCTGCTCTTTGCTGACTCTGCAAGCGGGGAGTGTCGTGCTCCCATTTACATTGCAAATCAAGGGCGCAACGCATGCAGGCATCGTCGGGGATGAGGGTCATGATCGTCACATGCTTGTCGCATGCTTGTCGCATGGTCCGTACCCTCAGCTTGTCCCAAGGGCGATGCAGGGCGAGGGCTAGTTCCCCTCATGGTGGCGGTAATGGCGGTGCCTCGGGCATCAGCTTGTCAGTCCTGGGCGCTTACTCATGTCCTTGAACTTGTGCGCTTGTGGCTTGAGCTAGGCACCTTTCGGACTGGTCCGGTGGCCACCTTAGCAAGCGGACTTAAGGGATTCTCTGTCCCTTGTTCGGCCCTCTTGATCCTTGTGGGCATTTGAGAGGGCATCTCCTCGTCGTCGGTGAGGAGAGCATATCAATTCGATTCTTTTCTTACTGGTTGTGCGGTGGAAGGTGCTGAAAGTGATTTATTTGAATGCGTGTAAATATTTGTAACTACAGAAGTACTATCAGTCCGACCAGCAGGGAGCAACCGCGTACCAGAAGAATGTCCTTTGGCCAGCCGAGTGGAATCGATCACTCGCTGGCCTCATCTTTTACTTCCTCAATGCCCAAGGTCGTCTTCTCCTCGGGTTCCTTCTCCAACTCCTGTAACATCGTGCGTAGCTCGGCTTTAGTGAACCTCCCTTGAGCATCCTGTCTTCTCAGTTTCTTCGGCCTTGGGCATTCCCTGGATAGGTGCCCCTTCTCTCCGCAGTTGAAGCATCGACCTTCCTTCTTGAGGCAATCTATCTCCATCGCCTGTCCACGGCCTCTGTATGTCACTCCGGTGCTCGTCTTTTTGTCTCCGCCAGAGCTGGTCTGGGGTGGTGAACTTGTCGCGCCAGTGGATTTGTTCTGTCCACTGGCGGGGTGGTTCTGGGGCCGGTTGTCTCATTGCGGGTTGTGGCTTCCATACTGGAGGCCGATCGTCTGGTCGAAGATCCGCTTTCTGGTGCGGTTCTCATACATTTTGACGACTCGTGCCTTCCACTGTTGGTAGCCGTCCGGCGTGTTTTCTCCATCGGCGATTGCGCGGGAGTAGGACTTGGGGATGCTGATTTGGACTGCCTTGCAGAGGAGTCCGCGGTCACTTTCATCCGCTAGTCATCCTGCAAGCTTTGCCTCTTGCTCCAGTTTTTGGAAGTAATCTTCAGCGGTTCCGCCAGCCATTTGGAGTTCGAACATTTTCTTTTTGTGGACCTGCTCGATGGCATGGTCCTTGAAGCGGGCTGTGACCATATCTACGAATTCCCTCCAGGAGAGGTATCGGAAGTGGCGGTTGATCGGGTCCCAGAGCTCGGGTCTCTTGTGGGTCCACCAATCCTTGGCGATTCCTTTGAAGTAGGAGGCTGCAAAGGTTACTCTCTGGGATTCTTCCTGGAAGAAGGGTAGGAAGGTTTCGAAGTAGGCGAGGTTGTCGCCAATAAAGCAGAGGATATCGTGATGATCCCCATGGAAGGACTTCGGGGTAGAGATTAAAGTCAGTTTTACCCCGAAGTAAGGGGCCTGGGGTAGTCCGAGTCCTACCGGGGGGTTGTGCGGTGCATAGGGCCAGTCTGGGTGTCTTGGGATCGAGTATTGGTTGTCCCGGTCATGCGGCGGTCATAGTTCGTTTGGTGGTAGTGCTGCAGGAGGTGCGGCTGGCGGTGGTGCGGGTGTGTTGTTGGGTACTCCCGGTCTTCCCCTGGGTCTCGGGTCGGGTACTCCCATGAGATCGTGTATCTCCACCCAATTATTTGCATTACGGAGGGCTGTTTCATACTCCTCCCTTGCTTCGTCGGCCACCTGGCGCCACCATGCCATTTCATCGATGGTTGCTGTGCGTCGAGCTGCCCGTTTGTCTTTGTTTATGGGTTGGCCTGGGCCTGCGGGTGGATTCTGTGGCGGTGGCGCAGGGTCGTCCATTCCGGCATCTCCAGCTGCACCAAACAGTCAGCTCATGGTGGGATAGGGGTAGTATCCCTGTTTTCTTGTTTGGGCCAGTGGGGAGTCTGGCATCTGGGTGGGCCATTGCGGCTCGGGATAGTAGGCGGCAAAGGGGTTGGATTGCATGTCAGGTATATACGTGCTAAAATTAATTGGGGCCCCTATGTTCATGGCGGCACTGCTCCAACTCCCAAACCCTGTGGAGGTATTTGTCATCCCTCCTCCCGGGGTGATGCTCCAACTCCTGAAGTCTGGCGGCAAGTTCGTCATCTCGCCTCTCGTTCCTATCCCTGGTGCTTCTCCTGCTAATGATTGGGCCCAATTCGGGTGGGTGGAGAGTTCTGGCTGCATTGGCCCAAAGGAAAAGTCTGAGTTCCTCCCCGTTTGTTCCTGGGGGTAGGTGCGCATGGGTGATGGAGAAGGCCATTGGTCCATGGTCGAGGAGTATGCAGGTTCGGGATTCCACATCCTCCCTCCGGAGGGTCCAGGCCTCGATTCTGATGGGACCGAGTAGGTCCCTGTCGACTGGCCCCAGTTCTGGCCAGAGGCGGTCGGTGCTCCAGTGGTTGAAGAGCTCCTGGTCGATGAGTTGGAGCCACTCGGGCTCGTAGGCGTCCTGGATGGGGACCAGTCGAGTGGGCTCAGGTGCTCAAATTTGGATTGCCTCGGGGTGTCTTCGCGAGGGGGAGAAGATGTCGGACTCCGAGGAATCGGAGTCAGAGTCCTCGGCGGGCCAGTTACCGGGCCCCTTGATCGTTCTTGAGGAAACTCGTATCCCTCGACCAGGGGCGGGTCATTCCACCCTTGCTGGCTGGGCTGGGACGTAGGCGGGGGGTGGGGTCGGGCTACAGAACCTAGTCCGTAACTCCCTCCCGTATTCTTCGGCCACGGAGGACCGCCTTGGCTCTGGCTCTGCGGGGGCATTAGAGGGCCCTGGAGTGGGTGCGCGAACAGGCGCACATACTGTCCCCTCACGTAGGGGGAATTCATTGGAGGAAGCGTCACCATGGGTGTGGGGGTTGCTTCGCCTCCTTGTGTGCTGGGTCTGCGAGCTGCAGGGCTCAGCCTTGGGGTAGGCCCCTGGCGGGGCCCTTGTGGCGGCGGGGGGGGGGGGGGGGGGGGGGAGGGCTGTTGGCTGGTAGTGGAAGGGGGGAATCCTCCTGGTGGGCCTTGGCTCGCCTCCGACGAGGATTCCATGTTCGTGGAAGAATTCATTTAACTGGTCCCGATGTGCATGGACCGTGAGGGTGGTGAAGAGGCAGAGAAGGAACGCGGCCGGAATGGCTACACCTAGTTCGATGGTCAGTTTTTCGTTCAGGTCGGGGGTCATTGGTTGGTTCATCGTGGCTGGCACTGAGGAACCGTAGGGAAGCTTCGAGCTAACTGTTAGACCCAGGTCTCACGTGATCCAAACAAGCATAAACTCTGGGTCATATACCGGTGGGCACCGATGACCGGAGTAGGGCTGTAGCGATGGACTCGTTTAGGCGCGGCACTATGTGCTAGTTGTTGAGAGAGTAAGATCGGTATAGATAAACTATAGCTCGAAGCTGAGGTATTACAGCGAGAGTTGTGCTACTTATATACTAAAGTCTATGTGCTAATAATAAGTCCATCGGTAAGCGACAACGAGTGAATGACAATAAGTCGAGTGGTAACCTTGTGGTGGAAGCGAGCCGTAGCAAGAGAACAGTAGTCGACTGTTATAGTCGTGGGATTGGTGCGGCAAGATTATGATAAGGATCAGATAGTGGTGATTAGATTAACGAAGATAAGCGCTTGGGCGCTTAGATGAGGAAAATCAGGAAAAATGTGAATAAATCGTAACACACTGTGTTCTCAATTGGTCTAGAAGAAACAGAGGATGATATGTCACATTATTGCAAGCATAAAAAGGACACTGAGAACAGCTGTGAGGGCGAGGGCTATTGGACCATATTTTGGATCTGGATGACCAAAGGTGCCATGGGAGATTGGAGTGACAAGCAATTGCATAGTGGTATGTCTGCTGATTACTGAGATGATGTGAGACTGACCCTTCTGTAGCAGCATGAGTCAAGTGGCTGAAAAGCTGAGCAATAGTCTACTGTTGGCAGGAAGAGCTTGCCCTAGTGTCTGCAGAGATGTGATATTCACTCACATCTCTGGAATGGCAAGTGAAGAAGTGGGAGTCTTTGTGTGACACCTGCACAGAGATCACCGAATCCAAGATTCTGTTGGAGGGATTGTGAGCATATGCAGAGAGTCAAGCAGCCATGAATTGGGCTCTTTCAAGGTCTTTCAAGCTGCTATGGTCAAGGGATGCCTCTACTACCAAGTGACCAGTGGCAAGTGAGATGGAAGCTATGGGGTATGAGGAACAGGAGGACAAAAATAGCTCTGATGTGTGATTTGTAATATACATTTTGGGTATTTTGGATCTTGCAGCACAATAATTGATCATTTTGGAGAGTTTATTGGCATGCAAGGGGAAATAATCAGCCAGCCCTGGTTATTTCATGCTCATCACCTATTTGGGAGCCACACCTGAGGCAATTGCAGGTAGGGTTGGTAGCCAATTGAAGGGTGGTTAATAACCATAAATTAGCCAAAGCTATGCCTGGTTATAGCCAGGTGGTCTGGTCTAACACTGCAGCCAAGGGTGCCACACCTAACACTACACACACAAACATACTCAAGTTTGTGGGGGGATTCTAATGCAATGAAAGTAGTGAACCAAAACAACTAGATTCTCAATATCTGTATGATACATATAAAACAATAGCACTTGTCTCATATCTAGACTTTACTACGTGCATTTTATCTTAAACAAGAGGAGTGATGTTCATCGCTTGGCCTCAAGGCAAAGGGTTTTCCAAACACTCCAGACGTTGTCAGACATAACCTCAACTCTATATCAATTGCATGCAACTCAAATAGTCACCAAATGAAACCACTAAACCTCAACACACAACTAAAACCTCACACACTAAACCGAAACCTTCACAAACATGTGGAGAAGTGTCTACACTGACACAAAACTCCCAGAACTTCCACAAGAGCCACAGGGTTTGAACCTATGAAATCCAGAGAAACCCCATCTGACAAGCCAAAGAGTTTGAACCTTTGCCACTTGTAATGCCTCATGTCACACCAAATGCCCTCAAGAACTCAAAAGGGTGACCTTAAAGACACTGTACTCTTATTCTCTCACAGAGTGCAAGTCAAACCAAAACCACTGCACAGAGTGCCACACTACTTTCTTATCCATCCACACAACTCAATTCACACAATAAGTATCTGGTATGGGTTCTATTCTCTTGCTCAAAGCTACAAACTACTCCAAGTGCTAGAGCATGTGGCTGAAAAGCTTTGCACCATTACACTGGGGGTCCAAAACTTGTACACTACTTCTATGCTACTGTATTTATATATTCTGCTTTCTACAAATTAATACAACTGTTTATAGTACTATTTCTGACTTGGAGCTCTGTCCTCTGCATCCCATGCATCCTGTATGAGCATGCCATCTCTTGGCATTTTAGTCAGAGGGTTGATTCAGACCCAGACTTGCATTGTGTGCATGGTTGTGACATCAGTTAGCACTGCATGCAGTGTGTTACCCATCGCTTGTTATCTCCTTGGAGTTTCCATCTATCAGGATCCACTCCATTCATATTCTTCCATTGTCTTCCAGTTGGCAAGGTTACTTGCTCAACATCTAGACCTCACATGCATTGGCTGAAGTGTAGTCTCTTGGTTTTATCTAGACTCAGGGTTTCATTTCATGATGTGCACAAGTTGCTGGTCAATCCATGCCTTGCATGTCATAGATCAATGTCTCTTGTAGTTCATTTAATATCACATGTGTATTCAATTATCAATTTAGAGTACATGCACCACTTCATTTTAGTGCAGCTAGTATCAAACACTGGGCTCTCAGGCTTAGGACAACCTTAACTCATATCTCCCTAAGCTAGAGCATGCACTCTACCAATAGTCACTTTCAAATACTCATGGTATTATGTTTATTTCATTGCACTCTTCTCTAATATCTCTTATCTCAGTTACAGGGCTCCCAAGGTTGTGTATAATGTTATAAAACATGAAATTACATGCATAAATGCCTCACAGGTGTCAATGGAGTACAGGATAACTTACCACTGAGGGAAAGTAGACAATGATGGCCTGACACCTATCGGATATGTTGATTCCTCCTATGGCAATGACAGAATGAGCAGGAAATCTACAAAGCACTATGTTTTTACCATGGCTGGCAGTCCTGTCTTGTGGAGTTCCAGGGCACAGAAACAAGTAGCCCTATCCACAGCAGAGGCTGAATATGTTGCGTCAGTTCATGGCCATCAACAACCATTTTGGATGAGTTTGTTCCTAGACAAAATTGAGCTGTCGAAGGATTGGCCATTCCCCTTCAATTGTGATAACAATTTGGCAATAAATCTCACCCACAGTATGAAAGGATATGGCAAGTCCAAGCATTTTGCGATGGACTACCATTGGATTTGAGATGCCATCCAACTTGGAGACTTGGATGTAAAATACATTGCATTGGAGGATAATCTTACCAATATCTTTGCAAAGATCTTACCAAGGCCTAGGGCAACCAAGTTATTGAAATAGATGGGCATGACAGGGTTATGAAGCTGTATCTTGCATAGACTTCAAGGGGAGTGTTGAGTATTCATCCTACACTACGGTACATTTACTATGATCCTTTGCTCAATCTTACTTACCATTTATATCATAACTCCTATATATTTACATATATCTACTACATTTCTCCTTTCCAACACCTCAGCCATTCACTACTATGCATGTGACTGACTGAGGTGTGTATACCTGTCTTTATTACCATTCACACTATTTCTTACACTACCTGTCACCAGATACTATCTTATTAACACACAATGACCAGTGTGACATGCAGCCAAAAATCACACTTGGGGGATCCTCATCAGTACAATAAATTCAAAGGATTTTTGTCTGTGGGGGTAGATTTTGTCTGTGAGCATTGCTTGATGCTTGAGAATGGTGATACCAAATCTCAGAATGACTGGTGTGACATGCAGTCAGAAATCACACTCAGTGGATCTTCAACAGTAAAATAAATTCAAAGGATTTTTCTCTGCAGGGGTAGATTTTGCCTGTGAGCATTGCCTGATGCTTGAGAATAGTGATCCCAACTCTCAGAACAATTGGTGTGACATCTGGCCAAAAATCACACTCAGTGAATCTTCAACAGCCAAATAAATGCAAAGGATTTTTGTCTGCAGAGGTAGATTTTGTACATGAGCATTGGCTGATGCTTGAGAATAGTGATACCAACTCTCAGAGTGATTGGTGTGACCTGTGGCCAACAAACACCCTCAGTCATTGCTCAGCTGTAAAATACATTGGCATGAAACAGTAGAATTTCTTCATTATTCTTGTCTTGCCTTTTTACATAGCAATACTGCACATAGGAGTGAATGAGGCCTCAGAGAGTTGGGTATAAAACAATTTTGTTACCTTCCTCATCTAAACTGCCATGTCAAGGGCAATCAGTGTTCTTGTTTGTTTTTACTAATCTCTTGGTCCTCCCCTCAGCATATCATATGAATGAGACTCCCCTTGGGCTAAGAGGCTATCTCACTACTCAGCCACTGTGCTCATCAAGAAAAACCTGACAGAACTTAGTCTTCAGGCAGGCTTCAAATTATCATGAGGATCTCAGTACTTTCAACAGCCATTCAATTAGGATCCTGGTCTCATAGTAATACTGGCATCCCAGTGCCAGTCTCCATTCTGCCCTTGCTACAAGTGGACTTGTGTAAAGCAAGCTTTAAAATCATTTCACAGCATTTCACTGTTTCAAATATTTATAATATTTGAATCAGAAATATTCAAAAAATAAAGAAAAAATACTTTTAAAAATACTGTCACACAAATTTGTCACATATTTACATATGTTCTTTTGTTGTTTTACTGTTTTATTTGCTGAAAAAGTGTAAGTCAAACTGACATTGTCATATTCAGTATTCTTTTCAGTATTTCTAGGTGCAAAACAATAGATTTACATTAAATAGTTGAAACTTTTTTGTGTTATTTGTTTCAGTAATGTGTAGGTTTTTTCACTGCAAATGTCATTAAAGTTTTCAAAATATTTTTTAATATTTTCTCAGAGAAAAAACACTGAAAAAAATTTAAATATTTTTAATGTATTTTTAGGTGCAAAAACTTTAATTATGTGCAGTGCTAACCACCATGACTCACAGTCATTAAAAATATCTGTTACACTTGTAGCTGTAATTCTTCTGCCTATTTCCATCTCGCATGATTGTGGTATGTAGGTGCTAAATTAGCCATAGCTGTTATTGTATGAGGATGTTCTTCTCCTAACACTGTTTTCCGCAATTCCAAGACTTGCAAGTCAAACTCTTCTGCCTCTTTCCATCTACCCTGATTCCGATATGTAGATGCTAAATTGGCCATAGCTGTTATTGCATCTGGATGTCCTTCTCTTAACACTGTTTTCTGCAATTCCAAGACTTGCAGCTGTAACTCTTCTGCCTCTTGGCATCTACCCTGATTCCAATATGTAGATGCTAAATTAGCCATAGCTGTTATTGTATGAGGATGTTCTTCTCCTAACACTGTTTTCCGCAATTTCAAGACTTGCAGCTGTAACTCTTCTGCCTCTTTCCATCTACCCTGATTCCAATATGTAGATGCTAAATTGGCCATAGCTGTTATTTTATGAGGATGTTCTTCTTCTAACACTGTTTTGTGCAATTTCAAGACTTGCAGCTGTAACTCTTCTGCCTCTTTGCATCTACCCTGATTCCAATATGTAGATGCTAAATTAGCCATAGCTGTTATTGTATCAGGATGTTCTTCTCCTAACACTGTTTTCTGCAATTCTAAGACTTGAAGCTGTAACTCTTCTGCCTCTTTCCATCTAGCCTGATTCCGATATGTAGATGCTAAATTGGCCATAGCTGTTATTGCATCCGGATGTCCTTCTCTTAACACTGTTTTCCGCAATTCCAAGACTTGCAGCTGTAACTCTTCTGCCTCTTTGCATCTACCCTGATTCCAATATGTAGATGCTAAATTAGCCATAGCTGTTATTGTATCAGGATGTTCTTCTCCTAACACTGTTTTCCGCAATTTCAAGAGTTGCAGCTGTAACTCTTCTGCCTCTTTGCATCTACCCTGATTCCAATATGTAGATGCTAAATTGGCCATAGCTGTTATTGTATGTGGATGTTTTTCTCCTAACACTGCTTTCCGCAATTTCAAGACTTGCAGCTGTAACTCTTCTGCCTCTTTCCATCTACCCTGATTCCGATATGTAGATGCTAAATTGGCCACAGCTGTTATTGTATGAGGATGTTCTTCTCCTAACATTGTTTTCTGTGATTCCAGGACTTGCAAGTCTAACTCTTCTGCCTCTTTCCATCTACCCTGATTCCAATATGTAGATGCTAAATTAGCCATAGCTGTTATTGTATGAGGATGTTTTTCTCCTAACACTGTTTTCTGTAATTTCAGGACTTGCAGCTGTAATTCTTCTGCCTCTTTCCATCTACCCTGATTCCGATATGTAGATGCTAAATTGACCATAGCTCTTATTGTATAAGGATGTTCTTCTCCTAATGCTGTTATCTGCAATCCCAGGACCTGTAGGGGTAATTCTTCCACCTCTTTCCATCTACCCTGATTCCGATATGTAGCTGATAAATTAGTCATAGCTCTTATTGTATGAGGATGTTCTTCTCCTAATACTGTTTTCTGCAATTCCAAGACTTGCAAGTCTAACTCTTCTGCCTCTTTCCATCTAGCCTGATCCCGATATGTAGATGCTAAATTGGCCATAGCTCTTATTGTATCAGGATGTTCTTCTCCTAACACTGTTTTCTGTGATTCCAGGACTTGCAAGTCTAACTGTTCTGCCTCTTTCCATCTACCCTGATTCCGATATGTAGATGCTGAATTGACCATAGCTGTTATTGTATAAGGAGATGCTTCTCCTAACACTGTTTTCTGCAATTCCAGGACTTGTAGGGGTAATTCTTCTGCCTTTTTCCATCTACCCTGATTCTCAAATGTAGGTGCTAAATTGGCCATAGCTCTTATTGTATCAGGATGTTCTTCTCCTAATACTGTTTTCCGCAATTCCAAGACTTGCAAGTCTAACTTTCGTGTCTCTTTCCATCTACCCTGATTCCAATATGTAGATGCTAAATTAGCCATAGCTGTTATTGTATGAGGATGTTTTTTTCCTAACACTGTTTTCTGTAATTGCAGGACTTGCAGCTGTAATTTTTCTGCCTCTTTCCATCTACCCTGATCGTGATATGCAGATGCTAAATTAGCCATAGCTGTTATTGTATCCGGATGTTTTTCTCCTAACACTATTTTCCGCAATTTCAAGACTTGCAGCTGTAACTCTTCTGCTTCTTTGCATCTACCCTGATTCCCATATGTAGATGCTAAATTGGCCATAGCTGTTATTGCATGAGGATGTCTTTCTCCTAACACTGTTTTCCGCAATTCCAAGACTCGCAGCTGTAACTCTTCAGCCTCTTTGCATCTACCCTGATTCCCATATGTAGATGCCAAATTGGCCATAGCTGTTATTGTATAAGGATGTTCTTTTCCTAACACTGTTTTCTGCAATTTCAGGACTTGTAGCTGTAATTCTTCTGCCTCTTTCCATCTACTCTGATTGTGATATGTAGATGCCAAATCTGCCATAGCTGTTATTGTATCAGGATGTTCTTCTCCTAACACTGTTTTCCGCAATTCCATGACTTGCAGCTGTAACTCTTCTGCCTCTTTGCATCTACCCTGATTCCCGTATGTAGATGCTAAATTGGCCATAGCTATTATTGTATGTGGATGTTTTTCTCCTAACACTGCTTTCCGCAATTTCAAGACTTGCAGCTGTAACTCTTCTGCCTCTTTCCATCTACCCTGATTCCGATATGTAGATGCTAAATTGGCCATAGCTGTTATTGTATGAGGATGTTTTTCTCCTAACACTTTTTTCTGCAATTCCAGGACTTGCAGCTGTAACTCTTCTGCCTCTTTCCATCTACCCTGATTTCGATATATAGATGCTAAATGTGTTATTGCTTCTAATATTTTGGGATGATTTTTTTCAAATTTATCTTTATAAATTTCTAACACTTTATGTTGCATATGCTCAGCTCTCTGCCAGTCTCCATTAAAATAAAACGCCATTACAAATTTTTCATTGATAATTATGTTTTCTGTCTCAAAATCCTTATATATAAGATGTAGATTCAAAGTTTGAAGAAATATATGATCATTTGCATTCCACTGTGTTGGTATTGCTTTTGCCATTATCATAAAAGCTACTTCCAGAAGACTTTGTCTTTTTGATTCTTCTAATTTATCACAACACCACAAATGTATTAAAGGATGTAAAGAATATACTATAAATTTTTCTCCTTCTCCTTTATTTTGTTTTAAAAGTGAACATGCTAGTAAAACATGTATGCCACTTCTAAAGTTATCACAATCCCATTTTTTGTCTTTTGTTAACGATAAAAATTTACTGTAGATTCTATTGGCAATTAAATCATTTTCACTTTTCAATGATATTGCTGCACGACAGAAGATCTCTTCTGAAATATTATTATAATAAAAAAATGATAATACTTCCAATATTTCTAATGCATATTGTGCATCAATATTATTCCTTTTTGCCTGACTTTGTATTGCATTAAATGACATATTCCATGATTCATAAATGTTTTGCTCATGTTCAGTATGGAATGTTTTTTTCAATATAACTTTTCGATTTTTATCCAGTAATTCAAGATAATGATCAACTGTATAAAAGCCACCAGCAATTGATGATCCTGCTAGATCAATAGCCAATGGTATAAAGCCTAATCTTGTTACTATAGCTTCTACCCTTTCAGAGATGCCAACATCTGATTTTTGTAAATTACTAGCTTGAAAAAATAGGTCTAAAGCTTCAGTTGAGCTCATTTCAGATACAGCTTCTTTGACATTATCTGTAATACGAGCCAAATAAGGATTGCGACTTGTAATTAGAATATTTCCATATTCTCCTGCAGGGATATATTTTTTTAACAATGAAATATTATCATGGTCTGCATTGTCATATATTAAAAGCCATTCTTGTTGATCATAATGAGAGATCCAATCAAGTACTCTGTTTTCATTGTTTGCTGATGAGACCAGTGAATTTTTTAATATATGATCATATTTCATTTGAATATCTTTCAAACTTTGAACAATTGTGCTCTCAGATGTAGCATCAATCCAAAATATAATAGAATAGCTATATGAATATAAGTTTAACATATATAAACATCTTTAAGATTTTACACTTACTATTTTGATTGTTGCTTATTTTGAGCAAATTTCAAAGTAATCTGACTTTTACCAATTCCTCCCATTCCATAGAGTAGAAATGATCGTCTTTTCCAAGGTTTTTTACGTTCTGTGAAATATTCTTCAAGTTTTGAAAAATATTCTTGCCGCCCAATGAATAAAGATGATACAAAAGCTGGTAAAGAGACCATAAAGATCCTTGAAGCAGGAGTGATATGACCAGCTGGATTTATATTGTCAGGATATTGTTTACAATCTAAACATAAATAAAACTTACCAAATGTTTCTAAGGTGTATGAGCTAGAGCTTGAACAAAGACTTTCTATCATCTCTTCAATCTTTTCAGAAATATTTGGATCCCTCAGGTAGGCATTTGTATGTGCCAAAATATCTGCCTCCCTCTGCCAATCATCTACTGCCAATACTCCAGTTCCATGTGTAACATTCAATCTGAAGTATGTTCCTGGACTGCTATTATACTGTCTGGCAAAGTCAAAAGAGACAGATTCACAATCAGCAGCAATCTTTGTAACAGTCTTCATCAGCTCTACAGACAGAATCTTTTCCATGACTCTGGGTTGCTGGAAACCATTAGGTCCAGGATGGCCTGTCCCAATACTAAGAAATACTCCAACAGGACAGTCATTTCCAAATAGCTGCTTTGCCTCATCTCTAACTTCCTTTGAAGGATTATTATGACCAAGCCCTGCATCAATATAGGAAGCACTGATTCCTCCCAGACCAACAACCATGATGGCTTTAAAAATAGTTGGAGTTGCAGTTGTGGCTCTACCAGCCTCCCAGATTCTAAGATCTGGGCCCTGGTTGGGAAGTCCTCCATATGTTCGAAATCGCTGAGGTGATTCAACATTGGCACTGGTTTTAGCACACACAAATCTAAAATTGAGATGAGTGTAAGAGTATAAGTAGTTCAAATCAACATACACATTGCCAATTGAGCCCTTTCCTGCATCTGGATCAAGCAAAAGCTCATCTCCAGTATACCCCACATGACTATTCTTGACAATCACCTTGATCTCTACTTCTAAAGTACTTGCTTTAAACTTTCCATCCTTATAGAATAGTTTACGGTTGCCAGGGCTGAAAACAGCAGTTGCAAGTTTCTTATAGTTATGCAATGCATCTTCAGTTGACATTTTCAGACGACCAAGCATGATTGCATTCAGACTGCAAGGCACATCAGCCATTGAGCCTACATTAGAGTAAACAACTCACCCTCCAGTACCAGAACCTCCAATCAGATGGAAGTATTCACATGGTTTTGGTACTTCGGTCAGATGCTTCTTCATCTGGATGCGCTTCATGATTTCACCAAGAATGATGAGCTGAGATGCCCCACGGATCCCGCCGCCATCTATCTCATCTATCAGCAAACACCACCTATGCAAACTGCCTAGAAAATGCACCAAGTGACAGCAAGTTCACAGGGCTATTGTTATGGGTGTCAGATGCCATTGATAAAGAGATTTCTAACATTTTAGGTCAGCAGATATGACACACAACCTGAAGACAGCTGCACCTTTCAATATAGGTGGGAAAGCTAGATGCTTACAGACGAAAACACAGAAGAGTTCAAAGTTGGGGGTAAGAGGAGAAGCTGTCATGGGAAGCGCATGCTGATTTATATATTGCTGAGACGCTGTACAAGGATGCTGTCAACAGCTCTAGATTCGATTCTGGACGGGAGTTTCATGTGGAACCACTTTGATGTTACGGATTGATATCAGTATGCTCCGAAATGAGATCACAAACTATATATGTGATGAAAAGAAATAGTAATCTGACTATTTACAACAGAAGACATGACTGTTAGGGCAATAGTTCCCTCTGAATTTCTCTCTTGTCTAATAAAAGTTTGACCAATGAATGGAGTGATCCCGAAGAAGCGGAACATTTATCAGCTTGAAACTGATGAAATGATGCAACTAAATTGACGACTTTGTATGTGTGTGAAGAACGCAGACAGCATTTGTGTAACGCCTGATTGAACTAACAGCGGAGATGGATACGAACGGGTACTAGTCCAAGAGTAGAAGCCAGTAGCGATCATAAGGATTCTGACCTGCTCGTCGTAGGCTTGTTTCTACCTGCAATGTGTGTCAAACAAGAACTCGTTAAAGAAAAGAAGAATACGCAAACCAACAGGTCTTTGTGACCCAATCCTCCATCTGTAAACGACGTGCTTAAGATTAGTACCACCAGAGAGCGCCCGTTTGAATAGTGCAAAGCATTGCCAGAAATGTGACGATGATATCAGGATGGAATACATCCAACAATTTCGAGTCTTTACTTGTTTTCCGGGTCCAGAAAGTCCTTCTGATGCTAGGAATGGACTATGTGATGGTCGCAGACCCCAGCGAGCAAAATGCAGCAGGGAGACGGCCTTTGTTTGTTGCAGTAAACAATTCTCGCTCCCTCTCCCCCCTTCGACCGACCCGGACTGGACGACTGCTGAGAAAGGCCTCCATTACCCTTATCGTTGACAATTGTCCACCGATTTTACATCGCTCTTGTCAACCACGCTATCGTCTCTCTAAGGCCTGTATATCCCGATGTCGACTTTATCGCTGGCTGGCAACAAGGGTGGTCGTGGAGCATCATAGAGCACAGTTCTCCGACAGAACAGGTGCGCTATCTTGCTATTCCAACTTTTCGGTAGCTTACCTAGCGAGCATATGGCAACACACACATTCGAAGAGGTGTTACTCGAACGGTAGTACAACACCCAAGAATGCAACTTTTTCGCTAGAAGACAGTCATCGATCCCTCTCGCCTCCGAACAAGGAAGACGACAGTCCTTTTTGGACCGTACCGAAGGAGGCTTACAGAAGGCGGGGGATATTTCCTGCGCGAACGGAGGAGTCTGTTCACGTGGAGCTTCCACCATCAAAGCACTAGTCCTGCTGTTCTTTCAGTTATCCATGGCTGTCAGCGCGGGTCCCGCCATCCTCAGTGATCTGCCTGTGAACTTGCTATCTCTCGGTGAGCATCTCCTTATCCATACTATATCGTCTTCTCAAATAACCCCCGCGGTAGACGGTGGTGGTATTCGCGGCGTCTCCGAGCTCTTCATTCTCGACGAGATGATGAAACGGATACAGCTCCGAGAAAACCTCCCAAATACGCCCAAGCCTTACGAGTACTTCGATCTCATTGGCGGTACGAGTACAGGAGGGTGAGCTGCAGCCGTTTCTCAATGTAACGTAATATTAAGCGCCGTTTATTAGACTGATCGCTATCATGCTAGGGAGGCTAAAGATGTCCACCGAAGAAGCCCTTCAAAGCTACAACAAAATCTCTAGCGTGGTGTTCAGTTCCGAGAACAGGAAACCTTTTTACAGGGACGGCAAGTTCAAAGCAACTACATTGAAGGAGGAGATGCAGAATGTCGTCCGCCAGGCTGGGCACAGCAACGATCAGAAGCTGTTGGATCCTGACGCCGGACCAAACTCAAAAGGAAACACGTACGCTCCGTCTCCCCCCCAAAAAAAAACATCGCCTTCATTCCCTTCGACAGCTTCGTGTGCTCCATGACCGGAATAAACCTGCGTTCACCCCAGCGTTTCCGCACATATCAAGGACTTCCCAACCAAGGTCCGGACTGCAAGATATGGGAAGCCGCGCGCGCCACCACAGCAGCACCGACCTTCTTCAAGGCCATCAAGATTGCCGGTCCTGGCGGGTTCGGTCCCGACTACGTCGACGCAGGCCTGGGATTTAACAACCCCACGAAGGAGGTCAGAGACGAAGCCAAGGAGCTTTTTGGACCTAATCGGCGCATCAGCGTGCTCGTCAGCATCGGGACGGGACATCCTGGTCCTAGTGGGTTCCAGCAGCCGAAGGGAATAGAAAAGGTCCTGCCATTGGAGCTCATCAGTGTCTTGCGGCGTATCACGACGGACTGTGAAAGCGTAGCGGATGAGCTGGCTAAGGAATATGGGAGTGGCGATACATATTTCAGGTTCAACGTTCTTCATGGTGCCGGGGGGGTTTCGTTAGATGAATGGATGAAGATGAGCGAAGTGATGGCTCATACGTCCTCGTACTTGAGAGGTCCAGAGGTTTCACGAGAGATCGATAGAGTAGTGGCTTGCCTCTGTTCCCCGTTACCTCGAACGAAATAAAAGTAATATCATTCTGTACGAAAATGTCTCGCCTCGCACTCTCTCCATCGGCCCCGCAAGGTCGCTCACCCCAAATCCCAACCCAAGCTGTACCGAACACCACCAACCCTTAAAAACATTCTCCGATTATGCACGACCTCAAAGCATTACCTCGTGAGCAGACTCATTTTTCGTTTCTTCCTCCGATGACGCCTTCGTTCACCAGAGTCTCATGACTCATAGCCAGACAAAGACGAGATTCTTGAACTTTACGCACTAACAGTATCTGTTCTTGGAGTCCCTGTGAGTTCTCGGTTTGCAGTAGCGACGGACGACTTACGGGCTAGCCGTTCATCCAGAGTAGTGCTTTCCTTTCTGAAGTCGAGATGCTCTCTCTAGGTCCGTCGTGCGGGGCATTGCCAGGCGCGTTTATCCTGAAAATGGCATCAGACTGGCGCCACATCAAGACAGAGCGAAAAAGCATACCGAACATGCTTCAGAGACCCGTTCACGCCTTCCATATTGCTGGCTGCAACTTCCTAGAGACAACGATGACTGAGCCATTCATCCCGGAACGATACCTAGCGCACAGGCGGTTCACGTCCGCACAACGACTAGCATCAGAGGTGCATAAAGAACGGGGAAGGCCTGTAGTGTTTTGTCGACGACCTGGGAGATATCTTTTAGATGAGGCGACCAAAAAAGGACAGTCGACACACTGGTTTCGAATGTAACTTGAAGAGCTCGCCTGCCCATGCCGTGAAAATATTCACAGTACTTGACGCGACCAGTAGTGTCAAAAGCCTCCTCGACTACAAGCTTCCATTTCAAGTAAGCACAAAAAACGAGACGGAGATGCGCACGGAAAGTTCAAGCATACTGAGAACGAAAACGTAATGAAGACTCCAGAGTCGGTTTATGCATCCAAGCCAACGGGAATTGGAACCTCGGACACATATTGACCAAAACTCGAATACGCTTATCAGAGAGGACCTTCAACGGTGCGAAGGAGAATGCACAGAAAGATGTCGATCGCGTCTTCGAGTTCGTATTCGGAGAGAGAGCAGTGTCGAGAACGAGAAGCAGGCAGGCGAAGATTCAGTGATCCTCGTGGTCAGTAAGAGTGCCTTGTTTGGCACACTTTCCTTTCCCTCTAATTCCCGCAATGCCACTCTGCCCCGGCTACCACCAAGTCACCCGATTTGGACCAGACGACGACTACGAGGAGGAAGAAGCTTGGAAACGTCGAGCCGTCTCTTATCCTGAGTTGTGACAGCTACCATCTCGTCGTCAGTCCTTTCTCTGCTCGTCGAGCTGCGGTTCATCTTATTCCAGGGCCTGGACACCCCGACGCCATTTCTACAGCTCGCTGGGACGGTGCTCAAGGGTCGGCACGAGATGTTGGGTACGAAACTGCTGTTCTCTGGTGCGCACGTCCTTGTCGCGTGTTGAAAACTGCTACACCGTGCCCACAGAACATGAAGACGCGGTATCCTACATGGCAAGCACACGGCAGCGTATCTGCTTCAGAGAATTGCGACTTGAAGAAAAAGGGCAAAGCCACACTCAAAGGTGACACTTGCCAATATGTGCTGGATCGCATCACCGGGAAACTCGCACCTCCACCACGCTGGCGCAGAACTCGAAAGATGGAGGTCGTCCCTGAGGATTACTGATGCTATCGTACACTTGAATTGCTACTTGTACCGTCTACAACTGCGCCAGAATCGTGTTTGCATCTGTAATGGTCACATCCTCGACCGCAACCGACGCAACCTCTTGGTTTCTCACAATCATCCCATAGCGCTATAGGACGATGTCAGTCGCAAGGAACGGTTTCAAGACCCGCCACCTATACCTTTGAACGCCGGTCCTCTCAACAACGACGTTGTGTCAAAAATCATACACGTAGCAGTGAAATATTCGACTCATCTACAACGGTGTCGAGGTGACTACTGTCCAAAGGGAACGCGAGCCAGTGATCAAACTAAAAAGAATCCGCGAATGTATAGGAAACAAAGACGGGGCGGGGCGTTCAAGCTTGTGACAGAGATCAGTACGTCCCGACCGGGGTAGAGTACCTACAGTAGAATGAATAGCGTGCTGTATTGCAATGTGATGCCTCAAACTCGTGCGCTTTCCGATCTGGTGGTTGTATTTGGTTTTCCACAGCACAATATACTTCAATGTCCGTGATCATCTTCCAGATCTCCCTAGAATCCCTTGCTCGCTCGGGACCACTTTCTGTATTGGATATAACACCTGTTGCCACACCTGGTAGATTTCGTCTCATCGATTGTGCCCAATACATCCATGACAGGACTCTTTCCATCCACGAGTTCCCAGATTTCCCAGTCACTGAATGTACCTATGCAGCCATCTCGTATATTTGGTGTGGAAATAGTGTTGATGAATCGACTGTAGGACCCAGGTTCTCCGTCGCCGGAGCAAAGGATGGTGATCCCATTGGCGTGGACGTTCTGGTACATGCCTGCACTGCTGCCCTTCGGGAAGGGGCGAAATGTATCTGGCTAGACCGGCTGTGCATCATGCAGACGAGCAAAGAGGACAAACACTGGCAGATCGCCCAGATGTTCGATATCTACAAACGCTGTTCTCTATGTATAGTTCTCCCAGGCGGTGTCCAGCGGCTTGTGGGCCTAGATGAACATACAACGTGGATAAATCGTGGGTGGACGTTGCAAGAGACGTTAGCCCCTCCGCGTGTCGAGGTCGTTTACTCATGGAAGTGGGGGTCTGGGATGTACTACCGTGACCGCGGAGTTCGGGGCAACATCATACAGCTTATCCCAGGCGAGTCCGCCATGACACCGCTTTCCAACGTGTTCAGTCTATATGGCTCTGAACCGATGAACTTCTTCCCGTCGGCTGACGGATCCCACATCACATTCCGTACAGAGCTCTTCGGCCCTCTGTGCAGTCCCTCTTCAAACGTTATCCTAGAGCAGACAACGGAGGTCGTCATTTTTATGCTAAAAGATGCACTAGTTAAAGACAGTTCCAGAGACGGCAGTGACTTTGACATTCGAGCACCCCCAATTTGGCGCAGCGCACTATTTCGCACGTCCAAGCACCCGGTCGACATGGTGTTCAGCATCATGGGTCTCTTTGGTGTTACGCTTGACACCCGCAAATTTAGCAAGGATGACCGGCTTGGTGCGACGATTGCACTCATGCAGGCGATTTTGCACCGCGGCGGCCGGGCGAGCTGGCTTGGAGCTGCGCCCTATCTGCCGGTGAACCCGAGACTCTCTACATTTCCCGCCTTCCCACGCACAAACGTACGCGGGCAAGTACTGTTCGAATTTGATTCTCGGGCAGCCAACGAGCAGAAGAGGCGGTCACATAAGAGAAACATCCTGGACACACGACGACTGGAGATGCCGATGGGAACCATGGACGCTGCTGGGTACCTCACAATTTCAAGAAAGTCGCTCCGCATATACCCTCTATTGAACATTGAGGAGCTCCACCAGGGACACTCGCAAGATTTCAACAACTTGCACCTAATGGCCGAGCCCCCGCAGTCCTGCCTCAACCTGAGCGCAATAAATGGCACAGATTGGAAGTTCTACGAAGATCCTGCAGGTGATTCGGACAAGAACTCTCCGCGGACATTCGCCGTTCTGCTGGGGTGGTTTAACGAGTTTTCCCATGAAGGGTTTTGGAATGGGCCATGTCACATTGGGACTTTGCTGATCAAGGAGCATGCACCTAATAGATTCCATGTAGAGTCGTTTTTCGCATTGAGTCATACACTGCGGGTTTGGATCGAAAGCTGGCAGGAGCATACACTGCACATCGGTGGACCAGAATCAGATTCGAGGCGACAGAGCGCAGGCATCGAGGGATGAGAGTCGCACGACGGAGAAACATCACGAACTTTGGATTGGCTAGAAACCATCGCCGTCGGGGAAGATGGTACCTGGCAACAGATTTAACAAGGGATTAGGAGATGACGTGGATACTCCTCATATCACTCCAGAATGTAACGCTATAATGAATATCACGATATTAACAATACACACAACACAGCAAAAGTACAACAAGCGAGTCCCCACACTCGATCACGTATCCATCTCTATCCAATCATCCTCCCCATCCCCCTCCCCTCCCCCTCCTCCCCTCTCCATAAGCCCCGCAAGGTCGCTGACCCCAAACCCCAGCCCAAGCTCCTGCACCAGCTTCACCCGCTGCCACGTATCGTCAAACACCACCCGGCTCTGGAAGAACTTCCTCCGCGACTGGTGGTTATGCGCAACGTCAAAGTACTGCCCCGTCAGCAGGCTCATGCGCTGTTTCCGGCGACGCCGAGGACGCCTCCGTCCGACGGATTCGTCAGAGTCCCATGACTCGTCGTCTGATGAGGACGAGGCCGTGTCTGATTCTTGCAGTTTATACACGAATCGGGAGTGTTCTTGAAGCCGTCGTGAGTTCGCGGGTTGACAGTCATCAAAGAAAGAGGGACGACTTACGGGCTAGCCGTTGATCTAGTTTGTCTTGGGTATCGCTCTCCTTGCCAAAGCCCAGATGCTCGAGCAGACTCTCTTTCGGCACATCGTGCATCCCGACAGAAGGAGCACTGTTGAGCTCCCGAAGGTGTTCGAGTGCGTTTATCCTACAAATAACATCAGGTTGGCATCAGAAGAGCAGGAAGAAAGCATACCGGACTTGCTCCAGAGATCCATCCTTGACGTTCATATCTTCCATGTTACTGGCAACCACCTCCAAGCGGTAACGAGGACCGAACCATTCAAAGTATTCATTCCAGGGAAGGTTGGGATCAATGGTGTCTTCTATACCTAGGGCACAAGCTGTTTCGTACGTCCATGTCCGCGCAACGTTTTTGACAGTGTACCCGCCCCCGCCGAGGAGTATCAGAGGTACATTTTTCTTGCGTAGGTACTGAACGCAATGAGCATGTCCGTGCATCGTGAGATTTAAGCAACCGAGTTTGTCTCCCGAAAGAGAGTCTGCGCCGCATTGGAGAACGACAGCGTTCGGCTGGAAGACTTCTAGTATTTTGTCGACGACCTGGGAGATATCTGTTAGATGAGGCGACACGGAAAGCACAGTCGACGCACTGGTTCGAATATGCTTTGAAAGGACTCGTCTGTGACCCCGTCCTTCAAAGGGACATTGACAGCATATCCCTTCCCTTTCCCTCTTCCCTTGTCCTCTTGAGTGCCCGTACCGGGGAAGTACTCGCCGTACTTGTGAAAACTGCAAGTCATCACACGATCAGTGGTGTAAAAGGCCTCCTCGACGCCATCACCCTAGTCAAACGGTCAGAAGGCAGATGAGAAGGCAGAGGAAGACAGTACATCTGCCGTTCAAGTAAGCGCAAAAAACGGAAGGTGAACGAGAGGAGCTTACGATGGCAGTCTATATCGACATATAGAACTCGAGGATACGCACGTAAAAGCTCGAGTATACCGAGAACGATGTCGTTGATATAGCAGAAACCAGACGCCTCGCGTTTCTTGGCATGGTGAAGACCCCCGGCCCAGTTTATGCAGATGTCGGAAGCACCAGAGGTGATGCGACGGGCCGCAGCTACCAACAACAGTCAGGCAACGCAGTTTTCTGAAGGTTGGACGTACCCATGGAACCCCCAGCCGATATTGAACAGAACTCGAATATGCCTTCAAATGGCGGATTGTCTTCCCCAACCAGGACTAGCACCAAGGTATCAGCGGCAGAAATGCAGATGCCTGAGGTTTCTCACAGCGTGTCCCATGGTATGTCAGCTCTTCAGACGTCTCAGGGGTGACGCGGTTAAGAAAGTGCACGTATTCGTCGGTATGAAAAGACGTCATCGCCTCCGGGGACGCACGCGGCGGTTTCTACCTCCAGATCCATAAATCCACAGGAAAACACAGGCTTGGCGCGGCTTACCAGGACGTGCATCTTGGGGAGCATTTCGTAGGCGGTGATGAGGTCGTGGGCGACCCGCATGCGATGGGGCTTCATGGGGTGGCCCAGGCCGTAGGTGTACGCCCCGACGTCGGCTGGGAGAGCATTGAGAACGGAGACAGAAAGAATATCGGAGGGAGGCACTGACAATCGTAGTAGTAGGCGACGCGTTTCTTGGACATGATGGTGGCGGGTGCGCAAGATCGACCCGTGTCACGCTCCGTTGTGACATCTTTTCCCCTCAACTCGCTACCGCCATGTCCACTGACAACGACCCGTTCTACCTGAGGTTCGTCTATTCCCCGTCTTTGGAACAAAGCTCATCCCTGTCTTCTTAGATACTAGTATGTCCCCCCGATGCGCTTTTTCTGGCACTGTTCCTGACGAGTCCCCAGCACCGGCCATTCAGGCAAACACGGCCACGAATTCCTCGAATTCGAGTACTCGCATGGCCGTCTTCGGTATGCGAACAACTCGAACTACCGAAATGACAGTCTCATCCGGAAAGAAAGTGAGTTCGGGCGTGGAGTTGGCACACTGCTGTTGATGAAGGATTTTTCAGTGTGGATTGGGCCGATGGTGGTGAAGGAGCTCAAGCGGATCGTCGAGTCCAGCGAGATCACCAAGTGCGTTCTCCCCTGTCTTGCTTTACCTATCCCCGATTGACGGCCTCCCAGGGAAGACGACACGAACTGGCCCAAGAAGAACATCGTCGGGAAGCAAGAGTTGGAAATCCGTGTGGGCAACGACCATATCGCATTCGAGGTGAGTCGGCGTGGGCTCTTCGTTCTCCCGTCTGCGGTGCTGACGCCTAGGAAAGACGGCCAAGATCGGATCGTTGGTCGACATCCAGGATAGCGAGGACCCAGAAGGCCTCCGTGTGTTCTACTACCTCGTTCAGGATCTCAGGGTAAGCCCCACGTCGCTGTTCCTTGCACGGTGTAACCAACATTCTCTCAGTGTCTTATCTTCTCCCTGATCTCACTGCACTTTAAAATCAAACCCATCTAATCTGGTCGATGGCATGTTTTCTTGTATGGATTGAGCGTACTGCTCAGTACCGCAGGGCAGCGCTCACACCAATGTACTGCTATTCATTTACTCTATGACTTACTTTCTCTGACCACTTTTTCTACTTTTGCGCCAACAGGTCTATGGGTCCATCAGCACCCGCCATCTTCAAGAAAACGCGCCAGTTACTTACGTCGTAGGTCTCCTTCTCTTTCATGCACCTCCCACTCGCTAACAGCTCTTCCTAGTACCCCAAAATCGATATATCTTTGTACTGCTGTTATACATTTCAATCGCACTTTTTTTTTGCTGAAAATCTTTATAATAAAATGAACGCTTTGTGAGAAAGAAATTGCCTCATGCAGGCAAAGGAGATGCACGTGATACGCGCGCTGTGGCCATAGTGGCCAAACAACGACATACGCAATCCCGAATCTGCTCCTCACCCTGGCGTCCTGCAATCTGAGCTCGTTACTGCCATGGCCAACGATGCGCCGCCGCAGAGCCTGGCGCTATCTGATATAATGCATACTCTGTCTCCATCCCCGAGCCCTCAAAATACGGAGTACACCAATGGCACCGACGCTGAGGAACGAGCTAGATCGCCGGGTCCTTCTCAAGAAGCGGACTTGAAAAGCTACCGAAGCAAGCTATCTGAAATGGGTTTCCTATCTGGCGAGACTGACTCTGCGACACCCCGTGAACGTGAGCTTGCGAACATGGTATGTCTTTTCTGCACGGAATTTAAAAGCATCCTCACTCCGTGCTAGGTGCTGCGCCTGTTGGATGCTCGGCAGTGGGACCCCGCGCAGCTTGCAGAGCAGGCATCGACGATCTCCGAGTTGATGCAGGAGCGAGACCTCACGCTTGAGCTCTTCTCGGAGGAACGGGCCCGGTGGACGGCTGAAAAGGAGGGATGGGAGCGCTCGGCAGAGGCGCTGATATCGCAGCGGACAAAGGAGACTCCCGATGTGTTCAAAACCGAGGTGCGCTGCTCTGGGATATCGACTGGGTGTATCGCTGATGCCGTATGTGGATAGCAAATGACTTATTTCAACTCGTTATTGGAATCGGACAACAAGGCGAAAACTGAAAAGGTGGGTCGTGTGTCTGGGGTCCTTTGGTTGGTTTATTAAATCCGCGCATAGCTGCAGGAAGCACTGGCGCGACTTTCCTCGCTCGAAGCAGAGCTTGCCAAGTTGAAGCCCATCCTGTTACTCCAGCCGTTTCCTCCCACTGCCCGTCCATCCCATTCCGCACTACTCAATGCGTCGACCTACCTTTCGTCTCTTCCTTACCCTGCAGCGACTGGGGACAGTGCTCTAGCCGTGCAGAAGCAACGGGGCGCGAAGAAGAAGAAGGACAAGGTGCCTCCGCCTGCGCATGGAGGAAGCGACGAGGATAACGTCGTGGCTGAAGGGTCTGCATCTACGTCAATGCTAGATCCATCTCTGAGCACCAACGGTCAGACGTCGTATCTCTCCGCGGCGCAAGCCTCTCCTCAGTCGCAGTACAGGTTTGCAGTCGATGTGTATGCACATCTTCGGCCGAAGCAGCCTCAAGGACAGACGGTGTACAGCAAGAAGGGGCGGCCAGCGAGGGCAAAAGAGACGAAAGCGTCGCAGCCTACGACGTTATCATCTGATGCACGCACCGAACATATATTGCTTGCTGCGCGGAAGATTGGGCGAGAGCGAGCCACGGTGGTTTCTAGCGTTACTCAGGCCGAACGAATCGCTCGAGAACAAGAGAGGCTGGAGAAGGAGCGTGCGAGACCGACGGCGTCTTCGTCTCATTACCGGGGTGTGACTAGCCCACGGACGCCGAAACGGGCTCCTGCTGCGAGTGGGTCGAACCACTACCTGCACGTAGGGGGGAGCGGATACCTGTATTCGCCGAGTCCTGGCGCAGGGCTGTACCAGAACATGCTGACGCCGCAAGCACGACAGGTCGGCCGGCCGTCTCCAGCAGGGTCGAGCAAGAACCCGCCTACGCCGCTGGACTCGCTGGTGGATGTTGCTCTCAACATGGCAGAGGACAGTCCGCCGAGTCGGCGGAGGAGGCGGGCGGCGTCGCCGGAGAGCCCGTCGCAGAAGAGACGGCGCAGTGCGCTGGACGTGCTTGCGGACCAGGCGGCGGCGTATGGCAAGGAGGAGGGCAAGCCACGGGCTACGCGGGCACGGCTGGGGAAGGCGGCGGCACCGAGGATTATCTCGCCTGCGCCGAGGGTGATTGAGAGAGGCGAGGAGGGAGAGAAAGGCGGTTCTCTACCGCCAGATGCTGATGTGGATGCTGACGGCGATATCGATCCTGATATCGAGATGGAACCGCGCCATTCTGATTTAGATGGCAATGGGTAGCGTGTTGTATTATTTTGGTGGATATCTTGTATGTGATGGATTATTATACGTATATTATTTTTGGCATGTATAACTGATGTAGCCATTATCTCTCACTGTTAATTAAAATTGCTGCTCAGTTGCAAAAAACAGTATGAACTTTATCCAAGTATTGGTGGTCTCCGGCACAGGCATACTTAAGTGGATGTCCATCACTCAAGTATGCCAGCTCAAGCTACTTAACATGATGTACAGTACACATACGTACAGCTATTATACATCCCCTGGTCCCTATCACACCATTGCCCTTGCTTCCCCATCAACGAAACCCTAACGCATATCTTCAGTTAGATAACGAGAAGTGTGCATACCGACGTCTTCGCTCTCACGTTTTGGCACAATAGAATTGCAGCCTCCGTCCTGAATTTGAGCGCAGTTGAGGGCGGCACGTCCGGGTGAAGTTCTTGATCTAGCATTGGGAGGGTCTCTGAAATGGTTGGAGACCCGATGTGAAAACAGAAAAACAAGGGTTAGATGGCGTACCTGGAATCCAGCATCGATATTGCCTTCAAGGTCTCTCGGAACCTCGTCCCATCGCAGCCCGTTCCCTAAGAACGGAATCTTAATAGCAGAAAAGTGTTAGAACAACACAGACATACCAGATCCGGCCGCCGCCAGCCGTTTCCTCATCATGACAGCGTACCCAGACACAATCCGAGGTCCTTCCCACACGAACATCTATTCCTCAATCCTACAATGGCAAACGGCGCGTGAGCTGGTGGAAATACAAAGACAAAATGTGTACATACCTTCTGGTTCGGACACGAACCTTGCCGGGTTTTCAACACGCTACGAAATCCACAGAGTACGTTCTCAGTAACAGGATCAAGCCTGGATCCACCGCAACATGCAGACTAGTAGTAGCGTGCACTTGGTGCCGGGCGCTTACATTGGCGGTCAATGATCTATCGAGCTGAGCATCAAGACCAAAAGGTCTTTACCGGACCAAGTAGTGTCGTTATGCGCTCATCGTCGTCTCGGTAGTAGGCTAGTACCATAACGAAGAACAAATAAGCTGACGCGAGGTAATAGAATAGGGTCTACGCACATCTCTTTTGGTATCTCCTCCAGGCCGGCGACAAGCGGTTGCTGCTCGCATGCCTGCTCTACTGAATACGCCACCACCGAGGTCAGAGTCATGACGCGGCTGTGACGTCAGCACCCGACTGCTCTTAAACGCGTCTCGACACTCTTCTTCTCTCAACCATGGCATCCATCATCGCAGGAGCAGCCCACACCGCCCACTCCACCGCCGCCTCCCTCCTCAGCTCCGCCCAAATCCACCCCGGCAAGACCCTCCCGCATCTCAAAGTAAAAGAGACGTCCCCCGAACACGCTGAGACCGTCCAGCTCAGTGGGACGACCGTCATCGTGAGTGCAGTTCGCAAGTGCCGTGTCAGGTGCTGAATCTCGTGGCAGGTCGGCGTACCGGGAGCGTTCACTGGGACGTGCAGCGCCCAGATCCCGGGGTACATCGACAACTACGAGGCGTTCAAGGCCAAGGGCGTGACTGGGATATACGTCGTTGCTGTCAATGACCAGTTTGTGATGAAGTAGGTGTGCTGGTCCATATATGTGCACTCGTGCTGACCTCCATCTAGCGCGTGGAAAGAGAAACTGGCACCCAAGGGCACTCGTATGTCTTACCCGCCTCGCAATCATGTGTGAGACTGACTGGTACTCGGCAGCTATCCATTTCCTTGCGGACGACCAAGGCGAGTTTGCGGGTGCGACAGGCTTGATTTTCGACGCTACGCCGTTGTTGGGAGGTCCACGTTCAAAGGTATGAGCGGCAGTTCTTGAAATCATTCCCTGCGACTGACATTGTCCATAGCGCTATGTGATGATCGTGAAAAACAAAGAGGTCGCGTCGGTTGCAGTCGAGGAGGATCCAGGCAAGGTCACCATTACAGATGCAAAGACGATTCTGGCGCAGTTGTAGACGGTACAAGTAGCAATTCAAAGTGTACGATAGTATCAGTAATCCTCAGGGACGATTTCCATCTTTCGAGTCCTGCGCCGACGTGGTAGAGCTGCGAGTTTCCATGTAATGCGGTGGCAGACGGCGGCTCTGGCTTTCTCTTCGAGGCGCACTTCTCTGAAACAAATACGCTGTTATGTGCTCTCCGTGTATGATACCGCGCCTTCATGATCTGTGGGCAAGATGTAGTAGGTCCAACACGCGACAGGGACATACGCACCAGAGAACAGCAGTTCCGTACCCAACAATGTCTCGTGCCGACCCTTGAGCACCGTCCCAGCGAGTTGTAGAAATGGCGTTGGGGAATCCAGGCCTTGGATCAGAGTAAAATAGATATTAACGAGCAGAGAAAGGCCTGACGACTAGGTGGTAGCTGTCACATCTCGGGATGAGAGACGGTTCGACATTGGCCAGTTTAAGGGTGATATAGATTATCTCTTCGTCCTCCTCGTAGTCGTCGTCTGGTCCAAATTGGGAGACTTGGTGGTAGCCGGGGTAAAGTGACATTACGGGAAGAGGGAAGGCGTGTGCTAAACAAAGCATTCTTACTGACCAGTGACTACGACGACCAAACGACGATCACCGTTCGACAATCCTGCTTCTCGTTCTCGACACTGCCCTTGTGCGTATACGAACTGGAAGACACGTCGGACATATTTGGAAACATCTTTCTTTACGTTCTTCTTCGCACCATGGTCCTCTCATAGGAGTATTCAAGTTTCGGTCAATATGTGTCTGAGGTTCCAGTTTCCGTTGGCTTGGATGCATAACCTGGCTCTGAGGTCTTCACCATTGGTTTCGTTCTCAGTATACTTGAACTTTCCGTGCGTATCTCCGTCTCGTTTTTTGTGCTTACTTGAAATGGCGGCTTCTAGTCGAGGAGGCTTTTCACACCACTGGTCGCGTCAAAAACTGAATATTTTTACGGATGGGCAGGCGAGCTCTTCAAGTTACATTCGAACCAGTGCGTTGACTGTCCTTCTCTTGGTCGCATCGTCTGAGAGATATCTCCCAGGTCGTTGACAAAACACTACAAGCCTTCTCCGTTCTCTATGCAAGAAAATGTACCTCTGATGCTAGTCGTTGTGCGGACATGAACCGCCTGTGGACTAGGTATCGTTCCGGGATGAATGGCTCAGTCATCGTTGTCTCTAGGAAGTTGCAGCCAGCAATATGGAAGGCGTGAACGGGTCTCTGAAGCATGTTCGGTATGCTTTTTCGCTCTGTCTTAATGTGGCGCCAGTCTGATACCATGTTCAGGATAAACGCGCCTGGCAATGCCCCGCACGACGCACCTAGAGAGAGTATCTGGACCTGAGGAAGGAAAGCAATTCTCTGGGTGAACGGCTAGCCCGTAAGTCGTCCGTCGTTACTGCAAACCGAGAACTCACAGGGACTCCAAGAACAGACACGGTTAGTGTGTAAAGTTCAAGAATCTCGGTTCGTCTGGCGATGAGTCATGAGACTCTGGTGAACGAAGGCGGCATCGGAGGAAAAGGAAACAAAAAATGAGTCCAGTCATGAGGTGGTGCTTTAATGTCGTGCATAATCGGAGAACATTTTTTCAGGGCTGGGCGGTGTTCGGTAGACCTTGGGCTGGGATTTGGGTGAGCGACCTTGCGGGGCTGATGGAGAGGGTGCGAGGCTAGACATTTTCGTACAGAATAATATTACTTTTATTTCGTTCGAGGTAACGGGGAACAGAGGCAGGCCACTACTCTATCGATCTCTCGTGAAACCTCCGGACCTCTTAAATACGAGGACGTATGAGCCATCACTTCGCTCATCTTCATCCACTCATCTAACGAAATCCCCCCGGCGCCATGAAGAACGTTGAACCTGAAATACGTATCTGCACTTCCATATTCCTTAGCCAGCTCGTCTGCTACACTTTCACAGTCGGTCGTGATACGCCGCAAGACACTGATGAGCTCCAACGGCAGGACCTTTTCTATTCCCTTCGGCTGCTGGAACCCACTAGGACCAGGATGTCCCGTCCCGATGCTAACAAGCGCGCCGATGCGCCGATTAGGTCCAAAAAGCTCCTTGGCTTCGTCTCTGACCTCCTTCGTGGGGTTGTTAAATCTCAGACCTGCATCGACGTAATCGGGACCGAACCCGCCAGGACCGGCAATCTTGATGGCCTTGAAGAAGGTCGGTGCTGCTGTGGTGGCGCGCGCGGCTTCCCATATCTTGCAGTCCGGACCTTGGTTGGGAAGTCCTTGATATGTGCGGAAACGCTGGGGTGAACGCAGGTTTATTCCGGTCATGGAGCACACGAAGCTGTCGAAGCGAATGAGAGCGATATCTTGAAATGATACGGAACTTACACATTTCCTTTCGAGTTTGGCCCGGCGTCAGGATCCAACAGCTTTTGATCGTTGCTGTGCCCAGCTTTGCGGACGACATTCCGCATCTCCTCCTTCAATGTAGTTGCTTTGAACTTGCCGTCTCTGTAAAAAGGTTTCCTGTTCTCGGAACTGAACACCACGCTTGAGATTTTGTTGTAGCTTTGAAGGGCTTCTTCGGTGGACATTTTTAGCCTCCCTAACATGATAGCGATCAGTCTAATAAACGGCGCTTAATATTAGCTTACATTGAGAAACGGCTGCAGCTCACCCTCCTGTACTCGTACCGCCAATGAGATCGAAGTACTCGCAAGGCTTGGGCGTATTTGGGAGGTTTTCTCGGAGCTGTATGCGTTTCATTATCTCGTCGAGGATGAACAGCTCGGATACGCCGCGAATACCACCACCGTCTACCGCGGGGGTTGTTTGAGAAGACGATATGGTATGGATAAGGAAATGCTCACCGAGAGATAGCAAGTTCACAGGCAGATCACTGAGGTTGGCGGGGCCTGCGCTGACAGCCATGGAGAACTGAAAGAACCGCAGGACTAGTGCTTTGATGGTGGAAGCTCCACGTGAACAGACTCCTCCGTTCGCGCAGGAAATATCCCCTGTCTTCTGTAAGTCTCCCTCGGTACGGTCCAGAAGGACTGTTGTCTTCCTTGTTCCTATGATACTCCACGACCACCCTTGAGCTCTCTGCTAGCCAGCGGTAACGTCAACATCGAGGTGTACAGGTCTTAGAGAGAGGGTAGCGAGCTTGACTCCTGGGATGAGGGTAATGGAGTTCTTTCTCAGCAATCGTCTGGTCCGGTCGGTCAAAGCGAGAGGGTGTTGTTTACTGAGACAAACAATGGCCCTGGTCTTCTTGCTGCCATCCTAGCTTCCGCTCGCTACCTTCTAGGGCTATCGGCCCTCTTCGTTTCACGCTGGCGCCATCACGACTATCAAGCAATATGCCTCTTTTGTCAAGCAAATGTCTCCAACTCGACAACGAACTCGGTTTTCTTGGCCAGGAAGATATCTGAGCACCCAGAGGGTGGGCCTTTGGGTGTGTCACAAATGAAAATGGTCAGTATTCGCCGCGAAAGCAAGAAGGCCAATAACGACGACAGTCCATTCCTGGCGTTCAGAAGGACTTTTTGGACCCGGAACAGGCGCGGTAAGTATTGGACGTATTATTCTCCTTTTCTTTAGTGACTTCTCGTTTGATACGTGTTGCAGGTAGAAACAAACCCACGACGAGCAGGTCAGAGTCCTTATGAATGCTACTAGCCTCTACTCTTGGACTAACCCGGTATTCATCTCTGCTGTTAGTCCAATCGGGCGCTACTCAATGCCGTCCGCGTTCTTCGCACGAATCAAAGTCATCAATTTAATTTCATCATTTCATCATTTTCAAAGCATCACACAACTGGTATACGTTCCGCTTCTTCGTGATTAGTCCCTTTCATTGATCCAACTTTTATTATGCACTAGAGAGAAATCCGGACTGGTGTGAAGGGGACTATTGCCCCAACGGTTGTATCTTCTGTCGTAAATACTGAGAATACTATTTGTTTTCATCACATATATCATTTATGATCTCATTTCGGAGCATACATCAATCTGAACTTACGAAGTTCCGGGGGTGATTCCTCCGTGATCCCTGTACAGCATGCATCAGCGGTGCATAAATCACCGCGCGCTTCCCACGACAGCTTGTCCTCTTACCACCATCGTCTGTGTTCTCATCTGTAAGCATCTAGCTATCCAACCTATATCGAGGTGCGGCTGTCTTCAGTCTGTGTGAGCCATGTCTGCTGACCGGGAATCTTAGAAATCTGATTCATCAATGGCCTCTGACACCTCAAATAACAGTCCTGTGAACTTGCTGTCACTTGGTGCGTTTTCCAGGCAGTT
Organism: Armillaria novae-zelandiae; assembly: GCA_030435655.1. Taxonomy (NCBI): domain Eukaryota; kingdom Fungi; phylum Basidiomycota; class Agaricomycetes; order Agaricales; family Physalacriaceae; genus Armillaria; species Armillaria novae-zelandiae. The sequence continues at coordinate 86,074 of JAUEPR010000074.1, read as the reverse complement.
TGCATAGGCGGTGTTTGCTGATAGATGGGATAGATGGCGGCGGGATCCATGGGGCATCTCAGCTCATCATTCTTGATGAAATCATGAAGCGCATCCAGACGAAGAAGCATCTAACCGAAGTACCGAAACCTTGTGAATACTTTCATCTGATTGGAGGTTCTGGTACTGGAGGGTGAGTTGCTTACTCTCATGTAGGCTCTTAGGCTCTATGGCTGATGTGCCTTGCAGTCTGAATGCGATCATGCTTGGTCGTCTGAAAATGTCAACTGAAGATGCATTGCATAACTATAAGAAACTTGCAACCGCTGTTTTCAGCCCTGGTAACCGTAAACTATTCTATAAGGATGGAAAGTTCAAAGCAAGTACTTTGGAAGTAGAGATCAAAGAGATTGTCAAGAGCAGCTGTGTGGGGTATACTGGAGATGAGCTTTTGCTTGATCCAGATGCAGGAAAGGGCTCAATTGGCAATGTGTATGTTGATTTGAACTATCTTCTTATACTCTTACACTCATCTCAATTTCAGATTTGTGTGTGCTAAAACCAGTGTCAATGTTGAATCACCTCAACAATTGCGAACATATGGAGGACTTCCCAACCAGGGCCCAGATCTTAGAATCTGGGAGGCTGGTAGAGCCACAACTGCAACTCCAACTATTTTTAAAGCCATCATGGTTGTTGGTCTGGGAGGAATCAGTTCTTCCTATATTGATGCAGGGCTTGGTCATAATAATCCTTCAAAGGAAGTCAGAGATGAGGCAAAGCAGCTATTTGGAAATGGCTGTCCTGTTGGAGTATTTCTTAGTATTGGGACAGGCCATCCTGGACCTAATGGTTTCCAGCAACCCAGAGGCATGGAAAAGATTCTGTCTGTAGAGCTGATGAAGACTGTTACAAAGATTGCTACTGATTGTGAATCTGTCTCTTTTGACTTTGCCAGACAGTATAATAGCATTCCAGGAACATACTTCAGACTGAATGTTACACATGGAACTGGAGTATTGGCAGTAGATGATTGGCAGAGAGAGGCAGATATTTTGGCACATACAAATGCCTATCTGAGGGATCCAAATATTTCTGAAAAGATTGAAGAGATGATAGAAAGTCTTTGTTCAAGCTCTAGCTTGAATAAATCATACACATTAGGAACATTTGGTAAGTTTTATTTATGTTTAGGTTTTAAACAATATCCTGACAATATAAATCCAGCTGGTCATATCACTCCTGCTTCAAGGATCTCTATGGTCTCTTTACCAGCTTTTGTGTCATCTTTATTCATTGGGCGGCTCGAATATTTTGCAAAACTTGAAGAATATTTCACAGAACGTAAAAAACCTTGGAAAAGACGATCATTTCTGCTTCATGGAATGGGAGGAATTGGTAAAAGTCAGATTGCTTTGAAATTTGCTCAAAATAAGCAACAATCAAAATAGTAAGTGTAAAATCTTAAAGATGTTTATATATGTTGAACTTATATTCATGTAGCTATTCTATTATATTTTGGATTGATGCTACATCTGAAAGCACAATTGTGCAAAGTTTGAAAGATATTCAAATGAAATATGATCACATATTAAAAAATTCACTTGTCTCATCAGCAAACAATGAAAACAGAGTACTTGATTGGATCTCTCATTATGATCAACAAGAATGGCTCTTAATATATGACAATGCAGATCATGATAATATTTCATTGTTAAAAAAATATATTCCTGCAGGAGAATATGGAAATGTTCTAATTACCAGTCACAATCCTTATTTGGCTCGTATTACAGATAATGTCAATGAAGCTGTATCTGAAATGAGCTTGACTGAAGCTTTAGACCTATTTTTTCAAGCTAGTAATTTACAAAAATCAGATGTTGGCATCTCTGAAAGGGTAGAAGCTATAGTAACAAGATTAGGCTTTATACCATTGGCCATTGATCTAGCAGGATCATCAATTGCTGGTGGCTTTTATACAATTGATCATTATCTTGAATTACTTGATAAAAATCGAAAAGTTATATTGAAAAAAACATTTTATACTGAGCATGAGCGAAACATTTATGAATCATGGAATATGTCATTTAATGCAATACAAAGTCAGGCAAAAAGGAATAATTCTGATGCACAATATGCATTAGAAATATTAGAACTATTCTCATTTTTTTATTATAATAATATTTCAGAAGAGATCTTTCATCATGCAGCAATATCAATGAATAGTAAAAATGATTTAATGACAGATGAAATCTACAGTAAATTCTTATCATTAACAAAAAACAAAGAATGGGATCGTGATAACTTTGGAAGTGGTATATACATTTTACTGGCATGTTCACTGTTAAAACAAAATAAAAGAGAAGGAGAAAAGTTTATTGTATATTCCTTACATCCTTTAATACATTTGTGGTGCTATGATAAATTGGAGGAATCAAAAAGACAAAGTCTTCTGGAAGTAGCTATTACAATAATGGCAAAAGCAATACCAACACAATGGAATGCAGATGATTATATATTTCTTCAAACTTTGAATCCACATCTTATATACAATGATTTTGAGATGGAAAACATGATTATCAATGAACAATTTGGAGTGGCATTTTATTTGAATGGAGACTGGCAGAGAGCAGAGCATATGCAATATAAAGTGTTTGAAACTTATAAAGATAAATTTGAAGAAAATCATCCCAAAATAGTAGAAGCAATGTCATATTTAGCATCTACATATTGGAATCAGGGTAGATGGAAAGAGGCAGAAGAATTGGAACTGCAAGCCTTGGAAATGCGGAACAAAGTGTTAGGAGAAGAACATCCTGATACATTAAAGACAATGGCAAATTTAGCATGTACATATTGGAATCAGGGTAGATGGAAAGAGGCAGAAGAGTTGGAACTGCAAGTGTTGGAATTGCAGAACAAAGTGTTAGGAGAAGAACATCCTGATACATTAATGACAATGGCAAATTTAGCATGTACATATGGGGATCAGGGTAGATGGAAAGAGGCAGAAGAGCTGGAACTGCAAGCCTTGGAATTGCGGAAGAAAGTGTTAGGAGAAGAACATCCTGATACATTAAAGACAATGGCAAATTTAGCATGTACATATCAGAATCAGGGTAGATGGAAAGAGGCAGAAGAGTTGGAACTGCAAGCCTTGAAATTGCGGAACAAAGTGTTAGGAGAAGAACATCCTGATACATTAAAGACAATGGCAAATTTAGCATGTACATATTGGAATCAGGGTAGATGGAAAGAGGCAGAAAAGTTGGAACTGCAAGTGTTGGAATTGCGGAAGAAAGTGTTAGGAGAAGAACATCCTGATACATTAAAGACAATGGCAAATTTAGCATGTACATATCAGAATCAGGGTAGATGGAAAGAGGCAGAAGAGTTGGAACTGCAAGCCTTGGAATTGCGGAACAAAGTGTTAGGAGAAGAACATCCTGATACATTAAAGACAATGGCAAATTTAGCATGTACATATTGGAATCAGGGTAGATGGAAAGAGGCAGAAAAGTTGGAACTGCAAGTGTTGGAATTGCGGAACAAAGTGTTAGGAGATGAACATCCTGATACATTAACAGCAATGGCACATTTAGCATGTACATATCAGAATCAGGGTAGATGGAAAGAGGCAGAAGAGTTGGAACTGCAAGTCTTGGAATTACAGAACAAAGCATTAAGAGATGAACATCCTGATACATTAAGAGCAATGGCACATTTAGCATCTACATATCAGAATCAGGGTAGATGGAAAGAGGCAGAAGAGTTGGAACTGCAAGTCTTGGAATTGCAGAACAAAGCGTTAGGAGATGAACATCCTGATACATTAACAGCAATGGCAAATTTAGCATTTACATATCAGAATCAGGGTAGATGGAAGGAGGCAGAAGAGTTACAGCTACAAGTGCAACAGATATTTTTAATGACTATGACACTGCATGATGGTCTAGATATTTAAACCTTAAATATTGAATTTGAAAGATATTTATTTTAATCACGTTTGAGTCTAAAATACAGTGAGGAAACTTTGAATATAATTTTGATATTTGGGAATTCACCTCAAAACTGATGAAAAACAGGAATATCAAAAAGATATTTCAACTATTACTTCAATATTTTGAGTTGAAACTTTGCTAAAAATAAATATCTTTCAATTTCAGTATTTTAATCTTAAATATCAAAGCTATCATGCAGTGATGTTTTGATATTTTGGCCAAGATTCTTAAAAAAATTTACAGCTATAGAATTCAATATTTCAGCCAAGAATATTGAATTCTCATGCAGTGTTATTACCTATAGTGACTCATGTACCTAGTCTATCAAAGCAGACTAGTTCTGTACTAATACATTCTTTGTTACACTGTGTGGAGCATTCAATATCCTGGCCTATAATATAACAAAGTAAGGCCAGCAAGCGGCACAGCCTGCTACCTTATCTGGGGCACCGGCGAGCCATCAAAGACATAAATTCATCAATTTAATCATAGTAAGGGGAGCTGGTATCTTTTTCAATAAAATTGGTTTATATATACACAAGGAAAATCATGCAATTCAGGTATTAAAGCATGGCAATTTAGAAGAAAAAACTGATTGGAGCTCTGTAAGAAAATGGTAGAGTAAACGTCGGGAACTTACATTCTTTTGAGGGAAAATTGTTGTTTCTTGTTGAAGAAGATGTGATTTTTGGCAATTTTGCCATATAGCATGAAATTGATGGCTTGTGTGGTGTGATTCACTGGTAAATCAGGTTGAAATTCCACCAAATAGGGCACATCAGGATCGTAATGTATACTACCGAGAAGATGACAATGTGTATCATATATGTGTATGGTGTAATGGGGATGATCATGGTCAGGAAGTCTACTATATAAACATTTCAGACATTTATACACAGTAATTTATGGAGAAATTTATGTGACTGAGCAAACAAATTCATTGTAACCACTGCTGCAATGGTGTATGTCTTCTTGCTTGAGCCACAGTACCCAGTGGAGCAAAGGTATTAAATGCATGTGTCTTTTAGGAGTTAAAGGCCAAGATTTGAGGATATAAGTGTAAAATATCATTTCTGGCATTGGTGTCTTTGCCAGTTTAGTTTGAAGCAAGGCTGACGGTGTGCAAGCAGGTTCATTCTTGTAATACCAGGTTGCTAGCCATGCATCTAACTGCGATCATGCAAGGATGTCAAGGCCACACATAGGGTGGACGATCTATCACCAAGGTTTCTGATTTTCAAGTTGATTTGATCACCCAAATAATTCAGGAATTGCAATGGTTGGTCTTCATTTATGGCAAGCTGTATCCATGTTTGAAGGCAAGTCTTCATTGAACATTGAACCAATGGTGACTCACAAAATATCAGGGTGATGAACTTGAAACTCAAAATTCAAACATCTGCACTCTGGAGCGATGCCTCTTGCCATGATGCTCAGCATTAATCCATGTGGGATGATGCAAGTAACAAAATTGAGGGATGTACCTTGATTGATGTATATTTCAAAGTTTGCATTGACCCCGGCTTTTGAAGGTTCTCCAAATACCTTCTACATCCTTGGGAATGCAAAGGTGTGTACTAGATTGACTGTTTAAATGAAAGTAAACTCCTTACTGGTCAGAACAAACCAAAAATATGCTGAATGGATTCTCTCATCTTGTGGGTATCTGCCGTGATAGTGAGCATTTGTTGAATATATGAACTTTGTTGAGGAAGTTCTCGAAGATGGCCTTAATTGCAATGCCAGTACTATGGCATGTTCTTCGGATGTGTCCATGGACTATGCAACCACATACCTGGCCACCGTGCTTCCACAATATTGGAAGATTGTTGAATGGAGATTTGTTGGTGTGTGATGGTACATGGATCTGAAGAATGGACATGATGAAACATGGCAGGGAGCATATGCAGGTGGAGCATTCTCAGGGTATCACAGGAACTCGGAGCTTATTTTGTATCATATGTACTTTATGAATTCACATTATGTTCAATTCTGATTCACTTCACAATCATTATAAACCTTTCAGGCTCAGAATACTTGGAAATGTTTGTAGCTGAATTTTGTTGAGGTTTCTGAGTTTCTCATCACATGGAAGGGAGCAAGTCATAGGTTTAGTACATTCCAGAAGCATAGGAGTGCTCATATGAGTATTCTTATGTCCCTGGAAGGCCCTGAAATCTATGACAGGTGGCAGAGTAAACATCCAAAGAAAATACACAGATTGATGGACATGCTGTGAGTTGGCAAAGGATATGGAGCCTAGACGTGGAAGATCAGTGCTTCCTTAAAACTATTTTCTGTTGACCTTATGAGTTACGGTCCAGGAATGGGATCTGTGAGGGTATATAAGCTTAAGTTGAGTGATTGAGTATCCACCTTTCTTACCTTCATGCTGCCATTTTTTGGGACTGTCCTACATCTGGTGAGTACCCTACATTGCAGTGTCATCCACCATTTATATATGACCTCCTTTGATGGTGTGTTGCATTTAGGACATGTTGTTGTCATGTCGTGGATGGGTGTTGAATGCTTGAAAGGGGATGTTTGGCAGCAGCACCATGTTTGGCAAAACCATGGTGCATACTAATGTCTCCCATCCTCTCTATAGCTTTCAAGTCGTGTCTGGATGATACCATGCTTTCTTTGCATAGGTTTTATTTTCTATTTCTTATCCCATCTTATGTGCTGACTTGCATTCTGCCTGTAGTAGTAGGACAGCAATATTCGGTGCACTCGATTACAACATTCATGGGAAAGATGCATGCAAGGGCCATATCCACTGTTGTCTGACATGTATTCCATTCCATTTCGACCTCCAACCCTCAAGACATTTTCGACATTTACTCCCCCATTGTTCCCAGGCAGCTCAATGGCTCTCAACATTGGTATATAGGATGAATTTTGTCTCAACATGATGTATTGATTCCAGGCAAGCAGGGGTACTGAGGGAGGTGTTTGCATGGAGGAGAGATTTGGAGCTGCAGAGAGGGAGGGATTCTGGATGCTCAACACTGTGATCATGTCAGTCAAATGTGTTGATGACACCTGTATGCCATCCCTTTCTTGTTCCTTTGTGACTCCTGATCTGTCGTCAAGTAGTACCTGGCAGAATTTGTGCTCTTCAGACTTCCTCAAAGATGTTCATTTCACCAAAACTGTGTGCACAGCAACCTTGAGCACAATGCTGCCTTCCTGGATGTCAATTTTTGTTTCGAGATGATGTATCGAGTTCCAGCAAGCAAGGTCAGGTGTGTTGAGTGTTTGGGAGACTTGTAGTCATTGCAATTTATTGAACATGCATTTTATAATTTCTTTTTGTCTCGAATTAATCTGCTTACAACAGACCCTGTCCCCCGCTGTTCCCTTTGCTGAGCATGACACCTTGAAGCAAGCTAAGGCAGGGTGAGTTTTATGTTTTCCTTTGTCAATGGTTCATTTTTTGTTACAGAGTCCTGGCCCTCCAAAGACTTCATCCACAACACTGCGATCTGCGAAGGAGACAAGTTTTGCTCCAAGACAATGTATCAGATTCTGGCAAGCAAAGAGCTTGGCAAGAACCCATCCGCGCCCGACAGAGCGACAATCTGCTGATCATGCTAGCCACATGTCTTTCCGCATGCAGGTGTAGACAGTGCCCACACTTGGTCTTGAGCGTATGCCCGTGTGCGCACCTCTCATCCTTGGTGATAGGTCAGTGTTCATGTGTCGAGAAGACAATTCTGCAACTGATAGACCTCAGTGCAGTGCGCACATGGTCGAGATGAGGAGGCAACTCGCTGGGCAACTGTGGCAACTGCTTCTGCAGAAACTGATCCGAACTGATCCGTGACTTCAGGAAAATTTCTCCTTTTGACTTTTAAACTGGTGTGTAGTAACAATTTCTGCTGCTGAAGCATATTAAATGCTGTAAACATAAAAGTATAATGTCTCTGAAATCGCGTGTCATTAAGGCTAAGGAGATGTTTGACATGGGCCTGAAATGATATAGATGTCATTCTACCATGGTCTTCCATACCTCCAATGCCATAACAGGTCCTTCATCCTTATGCACTGTCCAGGATGAAGTGATTGTAGGACTTTGTACAATAACTTGGCAGTGCAGTAAATAACCTGAGACCATTGACTTTGGCAGTGGATTTTGTAGCATCGGCATAGTCCTTGTGATGGGGTGGAAATGATTTGGCTGTGGCGTAGCGAATACATAAAAGCTTGGTATGGACGATTGACTTGATTTCTGACCCTGTTCTGTAAATTGTATGAATTGACTAATGTTACTTTTCTTGACAAAGTACGTCGCAGTTTTTTATTGGTGGTTGGTGCATTGATGATGAAAGTATATACAGATGTTGGTTAGCACCTGTGACGAATATTCTCTGTGCAGATCACAGGCATGTCTTGATAAAGGACATGGCTTATGCTGCCCATCCAGAATTTCTAAACATGCATGAATGGGTTTGTAGTGGTTTGGCAAATGTCCTCACTGACACTTTGTCCATTCATGCTATCGAGGGAACTGAGCGTTCGAAACCAGCAAATATTATGGCTGTCTGATGAGTCTTACAACCTTGCTCTTTGTCTGTAATACTGCTAGAAGAGAGATGTCTTGGAAACCAGAAGTTCGAGCACCTCTGAGCCTGGAAAACGACACTCATCAAGAAAAAGGTACAGATGATGCAGAATCCATCTTCCATCAGGGTGAACTCTTCACTGATCTGGTTATCACTGGGGTCACACACTGTACCATATGCGGTTATTGCTGTATACCCTATGAGAAAGAGGCCTCAACTGTATAGAACATGTTTTGCCCATATCCCATATAGATGTTGAGAATTATAGTATTTTGAGCAATACACAAGGTAATGAATACTCAGGTAAAACTTGAGGTAAGAGCAAGGATGTCCTTGAAAAGCCGGGCTCTAATCCCTAAGAGGAATCTGTAAAATGCTAACAAATGCTTGGCATAGTTAGCGAAGTTGTCAGCAAACATTAGGCGCTGATTGACAGGGTTTCCATCAAGCATTGGTGCTTTTGTTGGAAGACAATTGGAACAGCAAGAGCTAGACATAACCAGTCAGAAATGCTTAGATCACACAGTTAAGTGGATTTCAAAGAGCAGTAACATTGAATTTTTGATCCTAATCTAAAGATAGAGTCCTATGTGCAATCCCATTGATAAAACGAGGGAGCTTACCATTGATGCCACCATGTATGACCTGTGTAATGGAAGTTATTGGTCTATTAGGTGCAAGTGTGTTATCTCAATGACTGGGAGATGACACCTTGATACTTATACAGGGAAGAGTGAAATAAAAAGGACATACACTCCACCGTCTAATGGCAACACTGACAAGCAAGACCTCCTAAGGTCAATGTTGGATAGAATGACTATGTTGCATTGTTCAACTATGAAAAGGATAGGGAGAAATGGTGAAGAATGGTTCGTGTATGGGTTGGGCTATATATCTTTGCATCCAGTACTGCCGAAAGGGATAGCTGATGGCCACATACCAGAAGAGCATAATTGATCAATCAGAGCATCTTTCGGACCACCGGTCCAAGTATTTCTGTTCTCCTGAACCCCCCTTTTTTGAAGTTGTTTTGCCAGAAATTATAAGTGTCCTTGATTCATCCATGCTAGTACCTAGTTGTGGTCTTTGTTGATGATGTGGAAAGTATTAGTCTGAGCTGCATCGATGTTACCTCCAAGCAGTGGGACGAGCACCAGTGCTATATGGGTTATTCAACACGTTGGGTGACAATTGTAGTAGTAGCCAGTATTCTCTTGAAAGAGACAACATTGTTTCTGCTACCAAAAATGAGGGGAAAATATTATGTGGATATAAAATGCTTACACAGTTTCTCCATTCTGTATGTGGTCAAAGTTGAAGTTGCTGAATGAGATAGGAGTCAGATCCTGGATATGATGATCACAGACCACCCACTCATAACCTGAATATACACAAGTGCAATTTTCCTCCTGTTCGACAAGCTCAGAAAATGTCTTCCCAACATAATGGTCTGTATTGACCTTGCTCCGCTTGTCCCATTGCTATGACCAGACATCAATCAATGATAATTTGGAAGCAATGTTGGATAACCGTACCTTGTGTCCCATCAAGGACTTGCTCTGCACAGGCCTGGTATACCACTGCTTGAAGTTGCCCGCTTTGTACTTCCTTGAGCACAGGTCAGCAAAATCAAGGAAGATGATGACAAACTCATTGATGCTCTGAGTCTCATCCTTCCTCAAACCCTGACCAACAAGAAAGTTTGGGGAGGTCGAACCTGGAACGATCATCAGTGCAGGTGCATGTAGTCGGGCTTCAAAGTAATATTCCTTCCTGGAGGAAAGAGTGTAGGAGCCACTGGGAGCTGAATTGTCAAGCACATCAGAGTATAAGGTTGGAAGGTGCTTTGTGCTTGAATTCAGCGATGCTGTGAGTGAACCCTCATGGAGAAGGGTAAGTTATTAGAGTTTTAGTTTGTCACTGGATGCTTCTTTAGTGTAATATAAGCAAGGCAAAGCAAAAAATGCTCACCTCATCATGACAAACATTCCCCCATCCCATCCTTTCACATATACCCATATTTCTTGGAGTTGGAAGGGAAAGGAAGATGCCTCAAGGCAAGAGCTGATGGCATGGAAAGGTTCGCCATGTCTTGCCACTGTCTTTGGTACCTAGATGCCATGTCCTGCAAGTTGATACAAAAGCCTGGAAGTGCTGGCAGCCCGAGTAAGGGGAGAAGAAAAGGTGTGACCTGCTGTTGCAGAATATGGGGGTGGAAGGAAAGGTGAATGGAAAAGGCAGCAGATGCTGGGCTGCGTAACACTCTGACAATTCAGTCACATGAATAGCACCTGGCTCCAGCTGTTCCTTATTGGGACCATGACTTTGTGCCCTGATCCTGTTTTCCTTGACTTCCTTGAGTCACAATGTCGAAAGGATTATGACATTGGCAGGCCTGGAGTAGTCAATCAAGAACACTGCGATTCTAGCCCATCCCAATTGGTGTTTCTTGATGAGATTGATCTATCTGAGGTGCAGCTTGTTCCGCAATACATACTATGTCACCTGGATGGCCTTTGTCAAAGCATGAGGATCATATATATATTTGGTTCTAGGAATGTATGTTTTTTTAATACTTCTGTCTGTTATCTGTTTCTCCTCCTATTCCTATGTATCTTCCTGTTGTCTCAATAATCATACTATGCTTGAAATAATCCCAGAAACAATCTTTTTCTGAAATTTCCATTCAGTTGAGATTCACCCATTGCTACAGTAAGAACAAATTAAAGCACTGGAAGAAACAAGAAAAGTGTGCACATTGAAGCTATAGTTATAAAATAAAGACCAGAGCTATGGAATAAACAGCCACAACATCAATTGTTCAAACAAAAAACTTTGATGCAGCAGTCAGAACATCTCAGAGATCTTCCACTGGCATATCATCGTGTATTGTGCAGAGTTGATCCCATTGATCTAGATCAGGAAATTAGGACGACGACCGACCCCAGGAAGAAATCGACTTACCAGTCAGGTTGATAGTGGAGTTCCAGTCTTCTACAGCTTCCGCAAAAATAACGGTGAGTCTGCTACTAAAGGAGTCATTGGAAAATCAACCAAACAGCTTACTGAAATCATGCACACTTCCAGATGCCAATGAATGTGGCTACATTGAAAGAAGTGGTTAGCATATCCTGATTAAAAGCAGTGAAAGGCAACTGATGAATGAAGGAACCATGGTCCAGGATTATCAGTTGTGAACCAAATCATTACATTGTCTCCCGCATTATCAATGCTGACAACATCTCATCTTGAGGGGTTCGTGTCATTGTAGACAGTACCACCAGCAGTTCAGATGACATCAAAGGTGTGCTAATCCCAATTAATTTTTGAGAACAAGCAGAGAATAAGATTTGAACAGGAGCTTACTGATAATGCAAGTGGCTTAGCGCAGCTGAGCATAACTTTGACTCATTACCCAAGCTTTGAGTTAAAAGTACCAAAATGCCATTTCAGGTTGACTTTGATTTTTCCCACTGTCTCTTTGACAGATTATGTATTACATTTGATGGCTCATTGCTTCTGGGAATGCTGTGCCAGCAAATAGGACTTCAAATCCGTCTGATGTTAGGACTTGGTGAAGCTGTTGAAGCTGAAGCCAAAATTAGGTTATGCTGCACCATGCCATATTACATCGTCAAAATACAACCTATAAAATATGCATTCAACACTCATATTTTCTTTCGATCGTCAATGGCTTACTTTTATTATCAAGATGCTTTAATCAACTTTGATGACTTTAGCTTCAAGCAAAACATATGTATGGTGCTGTGACTAGCAAAGCAATCCAGTTTTGCTGCAAGACAATGTATCAAATTCTGACGAGCAAGGCACACACCAAGACATGTCCATGCATGACAGGGTGATGATTCGCTGATCACCCAAGACCAAACTCTTTCTGCACACACATGATGGCATATCTGCACTTGGTCTTGTGTGTACACTTGTCCCCACACCATGGTTTACGCTCTTCGAATGTAGGAGGTGACATCAAGGATGGAGGGCACCGAGGGAGGTAAATTCATGGATGGGTCGGGCTTGGAAGGTACATGTTCACACATCAAGTGGTTGACCTGGTAACTGATGCTCTTCTGCAGGCTGTCGACGACCTGCTCAAAGTGAGACTTATCCCCTTGATCATATTGACAATGACTGAGGGGCGTGTATAGATATTGCATTGCCATCCAGACAATGACGACTGGATGCCTTTGTGATCACCCCCGTCGAACTCATCAGGGCTGATTAAATAGCCACCGTATGTTGAGGGTGATGTGGGGTTGGACAATGGCATCTTGTGATTGACTCGTATGGCAATATTTGATGCATATGAGGTAAGCTAGCTTTTTTTTTGCTGTTGGGCCAGATGCTGACTTGCTTATACTTTAGCTCATCTCTCCAAAGGTACAATGCCTGGAAGTTTTATACCACATACAGATGATATCACAGAGCCAGTATGCTTCATGGTGGACAATCCATCCACAAAGACATCACGGATTCTGTCTCTGCCACATCTACTGATGTCAATGCGAAGATTATCATGTCTTTGGACATGAAGGTTTCCCCAGGTGGTACCAACCTTTTCTCAGGAACAGGGGTAGCTGATTGCCATGGCAAGAGCATTACTCCAATGCAGCACAATCATTGGTCTGGATGAGGCCATGAGCAGCATTGACTTTGCTACAGATGCAAAGATCCAGACGACCATTCAGGAAGAGTTCACGCAATTGTTGCTGCTGAGGGGTGAGCATAATAATCATTCTGATTTGTCTGTCATCTGACCATCTATAGTGGTGTATCAACTTCAGACCATGATCAATTACAACTGTCTCATCATCCTCGACAAGGGGAGGATAGCTGAGTTTGATATGCCGCCACACTTGCTATGAATATGTGTCTGAAATCTGGAAGTTTCAGTGGGCTGCAAGTGTCAGCGAAGGCAAAGGCTGAGCATGATGGTGGATGAGTGATTGCAAGGAGTGTGAAATCTGTAATATATTCTACTGACAGATATGTAGACCATAGGATCAATTGGAAGCCAATTTGACTGTAGAATATTGTTTTTGAAGAGGAGAAAGCCTCAATGTCGATGGAAGATTCTTTGAAAATATTAAATAATTATATTGTGTTTTGTATACAAAGGGCCTTAAGTAGGGGTCCACATATTATGTAGTAATCCTTTCATTACCATGAATGGAGTTGCTGGACCTCAATACTCTTGCTGGTTCCTTACCAACGGTCCACTAGAATGCAGAGGCAGGAGCTGCTGAATAATTTCAAAGGTACTGGATATTTATTTGGAGGCCAGGTAGAATTACTGACAAATTTCCAGCCACTGCTCTGAGCATCATGACCCTGTACCGTTCCTCAAGAGGTGGCTCAAAGTGCACATACAGCACAGGATATGCTGCTGCCACATGTCAAGTCCCTGGAATGACAAGCGGCATGTATTTGGATGCATTGAAATAATGAAACTCAACTGAGTTTTTTTTCGCCTCAAGCAGTCAGATGTAGATTCTAAAAGAAGGTAAGATTGCTGCGACACATTTGTTTTCCCTACTTAATCTCTTACCCTTGCCAGATCATTTGTTATTTCTCTTCCCAGGCCCCTCCCTCCCATCTCAGAGTTATGCCAGTGGCTGATGCTCAGACACAGCAGGCACCTGTAACGAATCATGCCACTGACTCCACAGACCTTGTCCATCATCCACTCCACCAGCTCCAAGTCAATCATTGGAATCCTTTGGATTCCGAATCCCGGTTTCTACCTCATATTTCATATCTCTATTTCATTTACTTATTTCACATATTTCATTTATCACACCTAGAACCTGTCATGGTAGCTGAGTAGGTGTTATATCGGAGTCCATGGAATACTCGACTCCTCTAGATACAGAACATTCCAGATCATGCCACTCTAGCCATACCTACATTATTCCAGACTCCGTCCTGGTATATAAGCTGTACATTTAGTAGTACATACCTCAGTTCAAATATCAACTTGGTTTAGCTCAATAACTCTTATCCTCACTCTCTTCGGCCTTCAAGCCATAATCTCTCTCTCTACGTCCATGGACTCTGATAGCTGTTGGACTTAACCTTTGATCCTAGAGATCATAATCCCGTGGACTCCATCCATAATCCTTCTTTGGGCTTCGACCCAAGGGTGACGTTGCTAATAGCTTTGCCAAGCCCCACACACTCTGCAGGATTCCATGGCGTGCATTCCTTTCACTTACTCCTATTGGCACAATCCTAACAGTATATTCGAACTCAAACCCTTGAGTCAAAATTTTTAGGAATGTCTAACACAACCCTCGAACCCTCACAAACTCAATCCTCCTCCACGGCTCCGCCCGTAAACTGTCTCTCCATGCACGACATTCCTGCCTCTGCATCGAAAGAGGATCATACCCTCTTTGGCGAGGACTCAGCCTCTGCACAACTGTTCACATAGGGAAACCTACACTCAGTGGCTTCACTGCCTGCCAATCCGATGTCAACACCACTCTCAATCTGTTCTCCGTGGACTCCGCTAGTACAAATGGATGGGGTGGTTATCGAAGCATCATCCTGGAAACCCTGCACAATCAACCTGCACAGCCACTCTTCCCAGTTGAGGAAGAGAGGGTGATGATGGGGATCCCAGTGACAGCGACAGTGAACCTGACTCCCCTAGCAATCACAATCGCAACCCGTGCGATCCGCAGCACCCCAGTTCACCAGCTGGTCCACCAAATCCAGGTTTCCCTGGGGGTCCTGGGGGTCCAGGCGGTAACCCTCCTAATCCTCCCAATCCTGATCCAAATGACTGAGAACCAGCCTCATGATGGAATTCATGAACCTCCTCTGCTGGCCTGACCTGCCAAGTCAACAACCCGCCTCAGCAGACCATCCATACCAAAGTCAAGGTACTGGACACCTTCGACAGAGCAGACCCATGGAAACTCAAGGCATTCATCATCTCCCTGCAGTTGAACTTTAATGACAGGCCCAACACATTCGCCGCAGACACCGCCAAAGTCAACTATGCTATCTCCTTCCTCTCCGGTGTCACCCTTGACTGGTTCAAACCGGATATCCTCCATCCCAATCAAGCCAATCCTCCTGCTTGGGCATACTCCTATGCTGCCTTCCTTTCAGAGCTCTGTACCAATTTTGGTCCGTTCGATGCCATCAGACACGCTGAAGATGAACTCGAAAATCTTCGGATGTGTGATGGAGACAGGATCATGAAGTACATAGTGAGCTTCAATCAACATGCCACCATTATCGGTTACGGCTGACAACTCCCTCCGTCATGCTTTTTACCTGTGAACTTTGCTTGTGGATCAAGGATGACATGGCTCACCATGGAAAACCCAACAACCTCCATGACATGCGGACCCTCACCCAGGAGCTTGACACTCACTACTGGACTAGGAAAGCTGAGGTCTCCAGGGAAAACCATGACCAGCCTTCCACCTCCTCCACTTCCAAACCTAAGGGTTCGGGTTCTAACTCAAGCTCTTCCTACAACACCATGGCCCTGAAATCCTATGTTTCCACTGCGGGTTCTTCATCCACCTCTTCTCCCTCTGGCTCCATGGGTGCCTCCAAGAAGCCCTATGCTGACAAGCTAGGCAAGGATGGTAAGCTCACACCTGAGGAAAAGGGAATGTTGCTGCAAGAACAACCTCTGCATGTTCTGTAGCAACAAACACAAGACCAAGGACTGCAACAAGCAAAAAGCCGCAGCTTCCATGTGTGGATGTGCAGCTGAGGTCTCTGACCCTACTCCTGCCTCTGTTGATTTGGCTCCTTCAGAGTCGGAAAAATAGAGAGCAACCCTGCTTCCTCCATGCAAGGACAGGGTTGTGTTGACTGTCATTGCATTTCAGAGATCATAACCCTCAATGCTGCTGCTCTTTCCAACCATTCCCTTACCATATCTCTATCCAGTGAAGTCGGTTCCAGATCGGAGCCCGATGGATCTCCTATATCCACCATCCTACATTTTCTTGCTCTAGTCGACTCTGGTTCCAGCTATTGCTTCATTGACTCAAAGTACGTTAACAATCACAATATTCTTACCAACTCCATTCCTCCTGTACAACTTTGGCTTCTCGACGGCTCCGCCGGATGTCACATCTCACAATCTGTTACTCTCTCCATACAATTCCTGTTGGGAGATACCATTCCTATTGACTTCTACATCACGCCTCTTGATTCATCTTGTAACCTCGTTCTGGGATACAACTGGCTCTCCCACTACAATCTGTTGATTGACTGGGCAAAGCACAGTTGTTAGGATTGTGCCAATAGGATGAAGTGAAAGGAATGCACGCCGTGGATTCCGCGGATTGCATGGGGCTTGGCGAAGCTATTAGCAACGTCACCCTTGGGTTGAAGCCCAAAGAAGGATTACAGACGGAGTCCGCGGGATTATGATCTCTAGGATCAAAGGTTAAGTCCAATGGCTATTGGAGTCCACAGACATAGAGAGATGGATTATGGCTTGAAGGCCGAAGAGAGTGAGGACAAGAGTTATTTGGCTAAACCAAGTTGATATTCGAACTGAGGTATGTACTACTAAATGTACAGCTTATATACTAAGATGGAGTCCGACGGGTCAGGGTCTGGAATAGTGTAGGTATGGCTAGAGTGACATGATCTGGAATGTTCTGTATCTAGAGGAGTCAAGTATTCCATGGACTCTGATATAACACCTACTCGCTACTGTGATGGGATCTAGGTGTGATAAATGAAATATGTGAAATAAGTAAATGAAATAGAGATATGAAATGAGGTAGAAACCAGGATTCGGAATCCGACAGAATCCAATGATTGACTTGGAGCTGGTGGAGTGGATGATGGACTGTGGTCTGTGGAGTCCGCTGTAAGGCTAGGTAACTCCCTGTGAAGGAAGAAATCCCTGTCTATGCAAGATCTTTTCTTATCCGGTAAGGGATAAGGGAAGGTAGGTCCACTCCGCTTCAGCAGCTTGCAACGTCCGCTAAGACGGTTGCTGATGAGAGGAATGTAGGGTCCGACTGGGATCGGACGGTTAAGACTGGCAGCTGATGACGACTTTGGATGCATCTTATGAGCTTTGAGAAAGAGGAAATGTATTCCTTTGGTGAGGGGAATCCTGGAATAAGGATCTCTCTGGGAGTAGAATTAACTAACTAACTATCTTCATCTACACAATCTTTTATACCATCGCCTGTGGTCCGATTTGATTGATCATTAGCCCTGTTTAGGGCACTTCCATGTACACGTGCGGTAGACCCTCTGTGCACCTGCTACACTTTCCTTGAATGGCTCTGATACGAATAGCCTTAAAGGGTAACCAGGGTTGCATCCGCTCCTACCCGCTGACAGGGACAAATATGACCCCTGTTTGTGCCCAGACCTGCCTCTATCCATGCGGCGGTGACACATCTGCTCATGGCAAGCCTGTCACAGACGTCCGTCGGTATGCTGCATCGGTCCTGGCATCCACGGGACAGGCGGCCGCCGGGCGGTTGGTCCGTGCTCCAGTTGCTGACCGGCTGTCCCTTCCTCCCACCACGATGACTGTGAGTGGGCGATGCCTAGGCAAGGTGCGTTGCACCCATAGTAATAGCGGAATGTTGTGAAATCCAAAAATGTGCGCTCACACGGATGCGTGGCTGCACACCGTGGCATGATCGTTACAACAGTATCACTTTCCGTTCAAAGCTATTTCGGGCATCTATTCCAGATGTTTCTGTGGCCTCCGATGCAACAGCGCAAGCTTGCAAGGACCCTTCAGGTCCTATCCCATCCAAACCACCTCTAAGATCCCAATGGACTCCACCAGTGTATGAGCCTATCTACTCATACCCGTCCATCCCATCATTTTCCACTTTGGTTGCCCCCAAAATATCTATCATTTCCATGGCTGCTTTTGTACGAGCTTGTGCAGAGGAGGGTGCACAACAGTTCACAGTCCAACCTTCTATGCCGAGTGTCAGCGGCCAAGCTGCTTCCACGGCTCTGCTGGATTTATCTGATGTTCCACCAGAGTATCATGACTTTGCCGATGTGTTCAGTAACTCTCTCTCAGAGAATCTCCCTGAGCATCGTCCTTATGATCTCAAGATCAACCTTGAGGAAGGCACCTCACCTCCACTCAGACCCATCTATTCCCTCTCTGAATCCGAACTCAAAGCCTTATGAGAGTTTATCGATGATAATGTCCATAACAGTTTCATCTCTCCCACACGCTCTCCCCATGGAGCTCCAGTACTCTTCATCAAGAAGAAAACTGGTGAACTCAGGCTCTGTGTCGACTTCTGCGGCCTTAACAAAATCACTAAAAAGGACCGCTCTCCACTTCCCCTCATATCCGATCTTCTTGACTCCGCATGTTCCATGCGCATATATACCAAACTTGACCTCTGCCATGCCTACCATCTAGTCTGTATTGCTGACGGAGATGAATGGAAACCGCATTCCGTACCCGCTATGGGTCTTTTGAATGGCATGTCATGCCATTTGGTCTTACCAATGCTCCTGTGGCTTTCCAATGTTTTGTCAATGACATTTTTGCAGACATGCTCAATGTCTCTGTTATTGTGTACCTCAACGATATCCTCATCTACTCCGATGATCCCATGGAACACTGAAAGAATGTACGTGAAGTCCTATGCAGACTTTGAGCCAACAGGCTCTACTGCAAAGGTTCTAAATGCAAGTTCAATCGGGATTCCATGGAATATCTAGGCTACATCCTCTCTCCTGAAGGCTTACAAATGGCTGAAGACAAAGTCAAATCTATTGTTGACTGGCCAATCCTGCGGAAGGCCAAAGATATCCAATCATTTCTTGGTTTCGCCAATTTCTACCACCGTTTCATCTACAAATACAGTGAGATTGTTCTACCTCTAACATGTCTTACACGTAAAGGTATTCTGTGGAAATTCGATGACAAATGCTTAGCTGCATTCAACGAGTTGAAACAGGCTTTCACTCATGCTCCTATTCTTACCCATTGGATTCCCGACCATCAACTTGTCATGGAAACCGATGCCTCCGACTACACTATTGCCACTATCCTCTCCATCTACCTGGATGATGGGGAAATTCACCCTATATCCTTCTTGTCCCGCAGTCTCCATGGAGCTGAACTCAACTATGTCACCCATGATAAAGAGCTTCTCGCCATCTTTGAAGCCTTTAAATACTGGCATCATTACCTCAAAGGCTCCATGGAATCCATTGACATCGTTACTGATCACAAGAACCTTGAGTATTTCTCTACTACCAAGGTCCTTACATGCCGACAAGTCCGCTGGTCCAAATTCCTTTCCCAATTCAACCTAGTTATCTGATTCCGTCCAGGAAAATTAGGTGGGAAACCAGACGCACTCACTAGACAATGGGACTGTCTACCCTAAAGAGGGGGATAGTCAATATGCTCAAGTCAACCCTCACAATTTCCACCCTGTATTTACTCAAGAACAACTCTCTGCTTCTCTCTGCACTACTTTTCTTGAAGGACCCATACTCCACGCTAGCGCAATCATGGATGTAGACCAATTGCATTCCGATATCAAGCTTGCACAACCCAGTGGATTCCACGGCAACTGAAGGCTTCCACCTTGCTTCTTCCCCTTCCAATCCTTCCCAGTGGTCTGTAGATGAGTCAGGAATACTCTGCCTTGACAATTGCATCTACATCGCAGACTCCGTGGACCTCCATCTTCATGTCTTCCAAAACAATCACAACCACATCTTGGCAGGTCATTTTGGTCAAAACAGGACTCTCGAATTAGTCCGATGGAATTACACCTGACCACAGATGCGTGAATTCATTCACCACTACGTTGATGAGCCTCAGGGCTCTGTACCCTCAGAATTTGCGAATTTTGTCATTTCTAAGTGACAATCGACTTAGCACCGGATATAATATTATCTCCAGTGTGCACATGCTACTATAGGACCTTCTTGACACTTCAACGACCAGATATAATGGAGAATATCCATCCCAACTTGTTTCGCGGCTCAAATCGTACACCATCATGGCTAGGCACCAATATCGACCAATTAGTCGACCACTGGAGATAAATCATACGATGCATCAGAGCGCATCACAGAGTAAAAACCCGGCATTGATCCTTTAATTATATGAGGTCATACTTGTTGACCGTTATTCTGCTTCAATAATCACTGGATTTTTGTCAGCTTGACACCCGGTTTTACCAATAACACCATGCCAAGGCCACTAGCGCTCGATACTCCTTTCATACACCTCAGGTTATCAACCATACCCTCACAGTCTGCAGCTAAACAGCACCTCCATAACCACTGCTGGAGCAGACTCATGACCTAAAGAATTTACCTTTCTTCAGTAACGCAGAGGATTGGCTGTTACAAGCCACTATGGAGATACATATGGACGCTAGGATCTTTACAAAGCCGCAGCCTTGTAGCTTTACTAAGTACCGCTATTAATAATTATCTCCGGTAGTATAAGAGTGGATAGAAAATTGTAGTACAGTAGTGAAGAAACTACCACCCGTTACTCTGCCATTAGCCTCACTATATGCTTGCCACTGGATATAATTTCATCTCTACACACTTGCTACAGTCATTAGCACTGGTTTTAAATGAACCATACCCCACGCATAGCGCAGTATACGAACAATAACAATTGTTTGCACTCCATATGCTCGCTATAAGCCAGAGACCGGTTTTACACCAGTCTGAGCTTTGTACTCCTTCGCACTCTCCTTGAGAAACACTCTAAACCATGATCGACTGGTTTTAGGAATTATCTCCAGCATCGCACATCGCATGTTAGCTTGCACCTCATCATTAGCGGTTGATACTCGCATCCAGCGAGTAACACCGGCGTTTCGCAGTCGTACACCGCCTCTTTTGTTTTATAGGATTGGACCATCTTCATCTTCAGTACCATAGGAGTTTTATTCGGCTTTATATTCAACATCGTTTATCGCAGCCCACTTGGGTAGTCTCTGGCAGACTTATAGGAATCAACATCGTCAACATAGGATTGTTTTGGGACTCAACACCGTTTAGGACCATTATAGGATTGGATAGGATTGGATAGGATAGTCCCTCGAGAGGACTCATAGGTTTGACATTGACATAGGATAGGAACGTCTCCGAGTAGACTCAGCTTTTGACATCAACTTCAGTATATTTCGTCTCATATAGGATCAACACTCGTTATCTCCATGCCCCACTGGATATAAACATATTTTCACACTTTTGCCCACATTGACTGGCATTATTAGAATCGCCACCCAGTACATCGACACTCCACCTGGTTATACACTAACTGCCACACACAAAGCTTCATTTTCACTGTTATTTTCATAGGACCTACTGTCTAGAGATCTCGTCTATTCGTTTCTCCTCATTACACCGGATTTGCGGTATTCACGTCATACCCAAAACTGTTCAATCTTGTCATTGAGATTATCACCGGCCTACAGCCAATACCTTTTAGTACTCCATCACTTGAGTGCTACTTGCTTGACTGAAAAGTCGCAGTATAAACTCGCATCTAGAGGAAGTGATTAGGTTGCACGGAGGTGCCCTGAACAACTCGCACAACACAGTACCTTTATCTCTGGTCTACACCGTCATTAATCATTACTCTTTGAGTTTTGGTTTGCTGTTGCCATGGAAGTCTAGGTTCATCAACGTTAAATCCTGTATTACCTGTGGTCATAACAAAACACCTAGACACTGTCCATTTGGCTTACTCAAACCCTTGCCTGTACCAGAACGGCTGTGGGATTCCATCTCCATGGACTTCATTGAACAACTCCCGGAATCCAACAGATTCACTGCCATCCTTGTTGTTATCGACTGCGCAAGTAAACAAGCCATTTTCATTCCCACTCATGACACCGTCAATTCCTTGGAGCTAGCTCAGCTCTTTGTCACCCATGTCTTCTCCAAGCATGGCATTCCCAACCACATCACTTCCGACTGCGGCTCCGAATTTGTCTCCCAATTCACTCGTGCCCTAGCCAAATCCCTTGATATGGAGCTTCACTTCACTTCTGGTTATCATCCGGAAGCCGACAGACAAACTGAATGTGCTAACCAAACCCTCGAACAATACATCCATATCTATTGTTCTTATCAACAAGACAATTGGGATACCTTACTACCCATTGCCGAATTCGCATACAACAATGCTCCGAACACTTCCACCGGAATCTCTCCATTCTTTGCTAATAAGGGTTACCATCCTAACATCACAGTGTACCCTGAATGTGACATTGCCTCCGCTTGGGCCTGCAATTTCATAGTCAACCTCAACGACCTTCACCAATTCCTTAGAGACGAAATCACTCATGCTCAGTCTCGTTACAAATTCCAAGCAGGACAAATGATGGTCCCCAGCTCCAGATTTCAAAGTAGGTGACAAGGTTTTCCTTAACTCCAAACACATCAGGACTACTCGCCCTACTGCGAAATTCTCTGAGAAATTCCTCGGACCGTTTGATATCATTGCTCAGCCTGGATCCCATTCCTTCATGCTCAAACTTCCCGCAGACCTCTGTTCCATTCACCCTGTATTTCATGTCTCACAGTTGGAACCTGTGGAAATCAATACCATTCCTAATCGCACCCAACCACCTCCACCTCCCATGGAAGTCGACAGAGAAGAGCAATTCGAGATCACACAGATTCTTGATTCCAAGCTCGACTGTCAGTTCTGTTGTCCACTCCTCTACTGTGTCCAATGGTTGGGCTATGAAGGTACTGATGAAGAATTTGCATGGATCCCCTACAACAGAGTTCTCCACAGAAGACTACATTGAAGACTTCCATTGTCATTACCCAGACAAACCAGGACCTTTATCCAAGGTCACCGTTCGCAAGGTCTCAGTCAAGACCTCACCTAATTCTTCCTGATCACCCATTCCATTGGCTCCCATCGGAATCCTGTCTCCCCAATTTCAAATACAATTCTGGAAAACTATTGCAAATTCATTGCCTAATCGGGAACGGACTCTGTCAGATGCATTTCTTGACTTCACACTTTATTCACACATTTCAAAAACACCAAGAAAAAATATACATTTTATGCCCCTCTGGGCGCAATCTACTGTCTATCTACTTATCTACAAATATCCAAAAAATGTACAAGGACAAGGAATCTAAAGGTCCACGGACCTGCCAGCCTCTCCACTCTCCACTACCTTCTCCTTCCCTTTACCAGTCTTCTTCACCTTCTTCACAAAATTGGCCAGTTCGCCAAACCCCTCAGCCATGGACTCCTGGCCTGACTTCCTCTCGCACTTCCTCAGTCTCATCCAACTCTCCTTCGGAGTCCTCCACCAAGAAGTCATCCCCCCCCTTTAGGTACTCCTTCCAGAGCACCCACTCAATCCAGAGACCTCTGAGGCAGTAAAACTCAGTCCGCATCTCCCTAAACCTCTGACTTGCTGTAATCAACCTTTCCAAAGCTCCCTCTCCATGGCTTCCATGCCAGTACTCCACATTGGCGAGCTCAAAAGGATCCTGCCCATTGAACTCCATGGAAGACAGGTGCGCATGGAACACCTGTGTGACATCTTGGTCCAAACATAGTTGCATCGCCTGACAGAGGGCTTCCAGAGTCGCACCCTTCAAATCCCTGAGCTCCTCCAATGACGCCTGCCATTCCTCCGCAGAGGCCTGCCAGAATGAAATCTTGTGGATACTACAAAGCATCCCCTTCCTTGAAATCATCGACCAGGTCATCAATGTGACCTCTGATGGACTCCATCTTCTTCTCCATCTGCTCCATCTGTTCCTCCATGTCATCGAACCTTGCATGCAAACTATGCAGCAGGCTGACTACCTCCTCCAGAGCCAACGGCTCCGCCTCTTCCACCCAGAGGCACTTTGCCTTGCGAATCCTACATCGCTTGCAGGGCCGCATTGTCGAAGACATGATACAATGGGCTCCGTTGGCCCGGCACCACCCACATTTATCTACCCAGAATCAGCAAACAAACAATCAATCCTCAAGTCCACTCACCGGATCCATGGAACTCCCCACACTCTGCAACTTTTCCCTTTTCCCTTTTAGCAGGCCTCTCTGACAGCCCTGTGGTCTGCTTGTCCTCCTCACTCTCCACCACTGATCTCATCAACCTCTTCCTCTTCTTAGAAGGGCTTGCGGCCCCGACTGCCTTCCTCTTGCCCTTATCCTTCAGCTTCCTCTTTAACTCCTCCCATGCTGTCTCCTTGTCCACCTCCGCATCCTCCACAGACTCTGCACCTTCACCATCCACCTTTGCTGCTGCCTCCATGGCCTCTGTGGCCTGCCTGGCTGCCAACTCAGTCTGCTCTCACAGCAGACGCCTTGTTCGCACAGCCTCAGACTCCACTGCAGCCAAGCGTTTCTTCTCAGCCTCTGTGGCCGCCGCCTCTTCCTTCCTCTTCTTTTCCACTGCCCTCTTCTCTGCAGCAATCCTTCGCTCCTCAGCCTCTCTTGCTATCCTCGCCTCCTCTGCCCGCCACTCCGTGGCCTCTGCCTCCTTTTTCAACTTCAGTTCCTGAAGCTTTTTCTCCCTCTCCAGGGACCTCTTCCTTGCGGCCTTTTCGGTTTTCAGCTTCTGGGCCAGCCATAGCTCATGCACCTCCACAGCACTCTGATGAGCTTCCTCCTTTGCATCCCTACCAGCATAGAACACTGGTAGTTCATCCACGTCCAAGTCATCTGGAGTTGTGGGTGCCTCATACAGCTCCGGTGTTCGCGATTGTTGGGATGCATCGGCCATTGGTGTCGGCAACGAGGAGAGAAAAAAGCAAGTAAAACCTACCACCGAGATGGTGGTGGTAACAAGTCAAGAGGTGAAAATCACATGATATCACACTCACAAATTCCATGTGGTACCCCTGGCCATCGGGATCTGTGCTCTTGAGGGCAAGAACGCTAAAGGGAGGATACTGTAACGATCATGCCATGGACTCCACGGACCTTGTCCATCATCCACTCCACCGGCTCCAAGTCAATCATCAGAATCCTTCAGATTCCGAATCCTGGTTTCTACCTCATATTTCATATCTCTATTTCATTTACTTATTTCACATATTTCATTTATCACACCTAGAACCTGTCACGGTAGCGAGTAGGTGTTATATCAGAGTCCACAGAATACTCGAGTCCTCTAGATACAGAATATTCCAGATCATGCCACTCTAGCCATACCTACACTATTCCAGACCCTGACCCATCGGACTCCATCCTAGTATATAAGCTGTACATTTAGTAGTACATACCTCAGTTCAAATATCAACTTGGTTTAGCTCAATAACTCTTGTCCTCACTCTCTTCAGCCTTCAAGCCATAATCTCTCTCTCTACGTCCATGGATTCTGATAGCTGTTGGACTTAACCTTTGATCCTAGAGATCATAATCCCGTGGACTCCATCCATAATCCTTCTTTGGGCTTCGACCCAAGGGTGACGTTGCTAATAGCTTTGCCAAGCCCCACACACTCTGCGGATTCCACGGTGTGCATTCCTTTCACTTACTCCTATTGGCATGATCCTAACAGCGCCTTGCAAGGATGGGTGTTAATTCCCAAAAGGGAGTCATATTTGACTCGGCGCCACTGGTCTGAACAACACTGTTCTGTTCCATCTCCCACCCCCATGTTCAAACCTTCTATCTCTCTACCACCATCCCTTGGCCTCAATATTCAATGCCATCAAAGTCAATATTAGCCCTGATTGAGGCTCTACTGTGAGTGTGTCTGTACTCCCTTTTTAGTGATACTTATTGGTCCTGTAGCTGGTTCTCTCGACTCAACAGCAAGACCAAAATTCCGAATATATTTGCCCCATGGTGGGCACATCTACACTGATTAGGAGGATGTGGATGTCAGTGGAGACTCGGGCTGGGGGAGGGGATCGAACAATGTGAAGCCAACCTGATGATCACATGTGCTTCCTTCATTCAAAGCATCTACTTTCCATCCCCACAGTATTGGCTCAAAATGATGTATCACCATCCAGCGAGCATCGACTTTCTTGAGCACAATGAAGACGACTAAGTTGATGCACACTTAGAGACTTTGATTTATGTACATGCTAACAAAAAAATAAGGATTGTATCACTCGCTGCTTGACAAACTGAAATCAATCACCATATCTACCCCATACCTCTGGCACTGAGGAACTGCTCATGTGTCAAGAATATATATAAGAAAAGTACTCTATCTACGCTCTCTAGCAATAATCTGCAATGTCAATCTTTGTTTCTTGCATCATCACAACGTGTTCTGCTTTCTAAAAACAATAAGCATGAAAGTGTAGCATGATGTAGAACTGGTAAAACTTACTGAGTCATTTACACTCAAAGCAAGGCCAGGAGGAGTCCAGCGTTGAACAGAAGTTGTGTCCATGCCCCAGTAAATTCTTCGATTTTGCTCCAACATTTCACATCTAAGACCTCTAAGGGTGTTGCAACAATTGGAACAGTTCTGACTGTTCCAACAAATCAATATAGTCTGTATTGTACACCACTGTAATATATCTACAGTCTAATCTATTATGTTCCAACACTGTGTTCCAACACCATATTCCAATATGCTGTTCCATCAACCTACTTGCAATATGTTCCAGTAAGGTGTTCCACGATTGTGTTCCAATGCCTTGCATCACCTGTAGAAACCTGCACATACTTCAATGCAAACAATGTGAATTTTGAATAAATGTGTTTAGTTCATCATTATATCATGCATACTACATTCTGACTGTCATACCAGACCAGCTTATCTTCTCCTCTTCTTTGATGTTGCTAGAACAAAGTACCCCTTATGTCCAGGCAGTGCCTTGTATTCAAGTCTACAACCACAACATCAGCAAATGCTGGCTCGCAACCATGTTGAAACACTTACTGGTCCTTCTTCTCCACATTCTTATCCTTTTGACTTCTAGCACTGCGACATACAGGATGTGGCTCTACTACCACTCTGTCCAAATATAACAATTAGCCATGCATATCACACACCCAAAAAAAGATGTGCTGCTGTTTTTCTGGCTTTTTCTGATGCTTTTTGGATGCTTCACCATCCAGATTTGTTCCTGCCTTCCATTTGGCCAATTTTGTGGAACAGCCTACTCCTCGACAACCCCTTCCAGCTCCTGATCTGCCACCTTTGCCACTGTTGCCCATTTCACCATTCTTGTTGGTGTCATTATCGTCCTCCTCGTCTCTGCTCCCTCTGTTCTGTGGTCTCTGGTCAACCTCAGTGTGGTCAGTTCCACTATCTTCACTCTTGTTGCTTGTTCCCTCATCATCACCAGTGTTGTCATTATTGCCATCCCAATTCTCTTCTCCCTTGAGGTCAACATTACTCAGTGCTCCTTTCAAAGGGTAGGTATGCTCATGTTGACTTTTCAGCATTGCAATTCCTCCACCAGTAACTTTCTCCCACACCTCTGTCATGGATGTACTCTTTATACTCCGTCCACCCATTTGAACTATCATCTGAGTTGAAGGAAGGTTGTCTTCTGCCCATTTGGTCGCATCAAGTGCAGGCTTGCCTGCATCAGTTCCTGGATCTGGCTCTTGGGTTGGTGATGTCTTCACCTGGGGCAAAAACACAGCAACTACTCGATCTTTGAAGTAGTCGGCAATATTGATGATGTTCCCCTTGCTAAGCCGGTCAGGATCGCCAATTGGAACATTTGTCAGCACATCTCCGCTGACATACATGGAACGATTAGCTTTGATAGCACTCCACAATATTGGTTGTGCATTTATCACCGCTGCCAAAGATGTGGTAAGTAAACAAGAAAACTAGGAAACAAAGTTGTGTACACCACTGCTGCTCCCAAAAGGTCTTGACCATCACTTGCAAATCGCTCACAGAGGTCTCCTCTGTAAATGAAGGGAAGGATGAAGATGCTGGAGGGTCGAATTGGGTGGCATTGCAACGTTTGGTGGAACGGTTCACTAAAAAGCAAGTTAGACTATTCATGGCCAACCACGATAGTATGGATACACATATGTGGAATATTCTGAGTACAGTAGGCAGTCCAATCATCGGTAATACCATCCCACATAGCCTGGTCGACATCAGGGAAACACAAGATTTGGTCCGATGCTGACAAGACACTACATGTTAATCGTGAATATCTTACAGAAACGATTTAGAAGAACAGGGCCACATACCTGCCCAACTGCACCATCTTGTTCTCATCACAGAAGCCCCATAAGAGGGTGAATGCTGCATGACCCACTTGGTTTGCTCCCAGGCCAATCAATCCGTTCAACAAGCATGTCAATTCATATATCAGGCGGTGTTGGTTCCTGTAGAGAGATGGGCAAGGACAACAACCTTGAAAATTGAGCAACTCACTGATAGATGTTTTGCCCAACTTCCATTTCCTTTGCTCACCCAGCCCATAGACCCTTCTCTTCCTCACTCAGAGCATCATAAATCTGTTTGCACCTTGCTTGAAAGAGTGCAGCATGTTGGCAATGATCCAAACCTCTCCTTGTTCATTCCTCATGAACTGCAACGTTGATCTCTTCCTTTTGCTCTGCAAGAAAGAGGTTGCGACCAGTGGGCATAGGGATGGGGTTCAGCAATGAAAATTTGGAAGTTTCAGCTTGGTCAATCGTGGGTGCCATGGGGACTCCTGGCAAAGATGCCGACAAACAGGTATTGGATGAGGTGGGGAGGAATGGCAATGCCATGTACGCATTGAAGAACCATTTATGTAGGTGCTCCTTTTCATCGTTCTTGGCATTGCAAAACTTAGCAGTGAATTTCTGGAGGCAGTTTCAATGTCAGGTTGTCATAGGGAAACAACAGAGCTTACCTTTCTCATGTCCTCCAATTTCTTTGGTTCGAGTGCCTGGTAGAATTCTGGAAAAGCCTTCTCTAAATCAGCCACCTTGTTCTCCACCCATGTTGAAAGGCCAGTGTCATCTTCAGGAGCAGGCTTCCCATGTTCCCAAACCTTTCCATAGGCTGTCTTTGGGATGTACTCTGCAATACACTTCTTGATCCAGTCTTCTTGATCTGTAGGGAAAGAGGATTTTGGCACCATGGGCAGTAAGTTCTAGAGCAAGGTCACAGTGAAGCAGAGAGGATGCAATGAGAGTAAAGTCTTGACCAGATTGAAACAGTCCAACCGCCATGCACCACCCCTTGGACTGGACAATGAAATGTGCCAATTTACCTTGTTTTACACAATTGCCACACACGTCACATCTGGTTTCATTGCCACTTGACCTGTTCAAAACTATAACAAATAACACCAGTTGACATTTTGCTGACCAAGGAGATGTGCACAACAGAATCTTTCAAATATATCAGGGAGCAAGTAATTAGAATTCACATGAAACACACCTTTTTTGCCCTGTCTAGTAGCATGCTCTTCATTTGCGTTGATCGACTTACCTCAAAAGTTTTTCACTCTGTAGTCCAATCCCACAATGAGAGGGTGAAACAATTCATTTTTCAAAGTACAAATGATATTTACCATAGCACGTATTATGTGTAATAAAAGTACTTTTGGAGGTATTGCTATGGTCAGGACACAGAGACTTTGGCTTTTCGTCTTTTAGGCACTCTGACTGGTGCCTTGCATTGGCTTTGAGCCCAGCTCAAGTTCATCTGGTAGTCATCGTTGCTGTCCACTGTGACACACATATCCGAGGATACAACTTCCCAAGCCTCGCCCACGAACTTGTCGACTTTGCCTGATTGTATTGAAACCTCCCTGACCCACCACTTGGTTGGTTTCGAACCCTCAACATAATGAGTACCATGGACAGCCTTCCCAAGACCAGGGCCTCATATGATAATCTATTGGTGGAAGTCGCATACATTTGGTTCTACAGGTTTGATGGTTGTTGATGGTGTCAAAATCTCCTCGGAGACCATTCAAAAGATGTGCTTCATTTGGCAGGTCGACCCAGTGAGTTCCATTTGAACCTTTTGAGGTTGTGTTTTGCCCAACATGTTGACATGGAGGTCTCACTGTGCAAGTGTGGGATGCTGGTACCAGTGGCTACAGATGGGATCTGGTGCAGAGGGATCCCAGGCACTGCCCATGCCTGAGTCCTCAGATGGACCAGCATAAGGAGGGGTGATGGACCTAGGTGGTGGCAGCGATTTTTGTTGAAGTCGTTCTGCTAGTTCATGAGCCAGTACCTGGCCATGCTCAACATTCTTCTGTTTGTTCCCACTGTGCTCATACTGTCGTGATGGCATGAAAGCAAGTTGATGCCCAAGTAGAGGTAGGCAGTACCATAATGGTAGACCAGTACTATTGCAAATTTTTTTTTAGCCTGTCCTTGTGAATAGAGAAAGACCAAAATTGACTCACATCTCTTCAATGACTTCGTCATAATCCAGCCAAACATCAGTAAACCCACTAGCAGCCCTGTAAGTTTGTAGTAGGCACACACAAACTCGAAGGCTGCTGAGCCCCAGCTGCTTCAGCAGTACGTCAAGTACTGTACCCACTTGCCCCTTGTAAAGGTGCGCTGTTGTTACCCATGGATCATTGCTGGGAAGGATGATGACATTGATACCTTGCCAAGGTGTCTTGCCTGTATACATTTTCTCCATTATTTTCTCTGGGGCTAGAGCAGCAAATGCTTTGGGAGGGTTTGCTAAAGCCACAGCATTGTGCCAGACATTAATTTCCTGGCATGAGTGAGAATTATGTTAACGAAATGAGCAGACACATCTTACCTTGGTGTTTTCTGGCAAGATAAAAACATCGATGGCCACCATGTCGTCAATGCATTGAATGCATCCCAAGCTCCCCCAATTATCTTCTGACAAGAACTTGACACATTCGTTCACTCTGAAATACTTGTAGATGTCAAGCCATCCATATCAACAAACTTTGCCAATATACAAGCAGTAAATGTCTAGCCCTGTGTCTTGAATCTCAATGACTCTTCCCGGTAAGGACAGCTGAGCCTGCACCGAGACCTCATCACCTGGGGAAAAAGTCCATTCTTGAGGTCGAGGACACTTCCATAGAGACTGGGAAACCAAAGATTGCATGGAATTGGCTCTGTCAGGGCCGGCATGCATGCAAGGAGCCATGAACATCTGTACTGTGAACATGGAAATCGAGCGAGCGAGAGCTACTGTCTTGGGACTAAATTTGAGTATCTGAAGGCTGTCCTCAATGAGGGGTCTGGCACCAACCTGACCCATGGCAGAGAGTATATGCAGCCTCGTCGCGCATGGCTACCATGAGACAAGGGACTTGAGGAGTATCATCGACAGTGTAGCTTGAAATATATCAAGGGATGAAGGCAACATCGTAGCCCCAGTTGTGAATCACTACGATACACCCGATGTTGCCTTGGTATATGCCAAGGTCAGGTGTTACCCAATCACCCAGCTCGAAGACATGTATACTGCTGTGAACCTCCATGTTGTAACAATCATGCCACGGACTCCACGGACCTCGTCCAATCATCCACTCCACCGGCTCCAAGTCAATCATCGGAATCCGTCAGATTCCAAATCCTGGTTTCTATCTCACATTTCATATCTCTATTTCATTTACTTATTTCACATATTCATTTATCACATCTAGAACCCTGTCACTGGTAGTGAGTAGGTGTTATATCGGAGTCCACAGAATACTCAACTCCTCTAGATACAGAACATTCCAGATCACGTCACTCTAGCCATACCTACACTATTCCAGACCCCGACCCGTCGGACTCCAGTCTTAGTATATAAGCTGTACATTTAGTAGTACATAACCTCAGTTCGAATATCAACTTGGTTTAGCCCAATAACTCTCGTCCTCACTCTCTTCGGCCTTCAAGCCATAATCCATCTCTCTACATCTGCGGACTCCAATAGCCGTTGGACTTAACCTTTGATCCTAGAGATCATAATCCTGTGGACTCCATCCGTAATCCTTCTTTGGGCTTCGACCCAAGGGTGACATTGCTAATAGCTTTGCCAAGCCCCACACACTCTGCAGATTCCACGGTGTGCATTCCTTTCACTTCACCCTATTGGCACGATCCTAACAGTATATTCGAACTCAAACCCTTGAGTTGAAATTTTTAGGAATGTCTAACACTACCCTCGATCCCTCACAAACTCAATCCTCCTCCACAGCTCTGCCCGTAACCCGCCTCTCCATGTGTGACATTCCCGCCTCTGCATCAAAAGAGGATCACACCCTCTTCAGCGAGGATTCAGCCTCCGCACAATGTTCACGTAGGGAAACCTATACTCACAGTGGCTTCACCGCCTGCCAATCCGATGTCAACACCACTCCCAATCTGTTCTCCGCGGATTCCACTAGTATGAACGGATGGGGTGGTTATCGAAGCATCATCCCGGAAACCCCGCACACACAGCCTCTCCTCCCAGTCGAGGAAGAAGGTGACAATGGGGATCCCAGTAGCAGCAACAGGTGAAGCAGAGTCCCCTAGCAATTGCAATTGCAATCCATGCAATCCGCGGCACCCCAGTCCACCAGCTGGTCCACCAAACCCCAGTGGCCCTGGAGGTCCCGGGGGTCCCAGCAGACCAGGCGGTAACCCTCCTAATCCTCCCAATCCCAATCCCAACGACTGAGAACCACCTCATGATGGAATTCATGAACCTCCTCCGCGGCCTTACCTGCCAAGCCAACAACCCACCTCAGCAGATCGTCCGTACCAAAGTCAAGGCACCGGACACCTTCAACGGAGCGGATCTGCAGAAACTCAAAGCGTTCATCATCTCCCTGCAGTTGAACTTTAATGACAGGCCCAATGCATTCGCCCGTGGACACCACCAAAGTCAACTACGCTATCTCCTTCCTCTCCAGTGTCACCCTTGACTGGTTCGAACCGGATATCCTCCATCCCAATCAAGCCAATCCTCCCGCTTGGGCATACTCCTACGCCGCCTTCCTCTCGGAGCTCCGCACCAATTTTGGTCTGTTCGATGCCGTCGGAAACGCTGAAGATGAACTCGAAAATCTTCGGATGTGCGATGCAGACAGGATCATGAAGTACATAGTAAGCTTCAATCAACACGCTGCCATCATCGGTTACGGCGACAACTCCCTTCATCATGCCTTTTACCACAGGCTTTGCTCACGGATCAAGGATGACATGGCTCACCACAGAAAACCCAACAACCTCCACAACATGTGTACCCTCACCCAAGAGCTTGACGCTCGCTACTGGACTAGGAAAGCTGAGGTCTCAAGGGAAAACCGTGACTGGCCCTCCACCCCCTCCACCTTCAAACCTAAGGGTTCGGGTTCTAACTCGAGCTCTTCCAACAACTCCGCGGCCCCGAAATCCTACAGTTCCACCGCGGGTTCATCATCCACCTCTTCCGCCTCCAGCTCCACAGGTGCCTCCAAGAAGCCCTACGCTGACAAGCTAGGCAAGGACAGTAAGCTCACACCCAAGGAAAAGGAATGCCGCCGCAAGAACAACCTCTGCATGTTCTGTGGTAACAAACACAAGACCGAGGACTGCAACAAGCGAAAATCCGTGGCTTCTGCACATGGACGTGCAGCTGAGGTCTCTGACCCTACTCCCGCCTCTGTCGATTCGGCTCCTTCAGAGTCGGAAAAATAGAGAGCAACCCTGCTTCCTCCGTGCAAGGACAGGGTTGCGTTGACTGCCATTGCATTTCAGAGATCGTAACCCTCAATGCCACCGCTCTTTCCAACCATTCCCTTACCATATCCCTATCCAGTGAAATCGGCTCCAGATCAGAGTCCAACAGATCTCCTATATCCACAATCCTATGTTTTCTTGCTCTAGTCAATTCGGGTTCCAGCCATTGCTTCATTGACTCGAAGTACGTTAACGATCACAACATCCCTACCAACTCCATTCCTCCTGTTCAACTTTGGCTTCTTGATGGCTCCACCAGATCTCAGATCTCACAATCTGTTACTCTCTCCATACAATTCCCATCAGGAGATATCATTCCTATCGACTTCTACGTCACACGTCTTGATTCATCTTGTAACCTCGTTCTGGGATACAACTGGCTCTCCCACTACAATCTGTTGATTGACTGGGCAGAGCACAGTATCACTTTCTGTTCAAAGCTATTTGGTGCGTCTGTTCCAGACACTTCCGTGGCCTCCGATGCAACAGCACAAGCTCGCAAGGACCCTTCAGGTCCTATCCCATCCAAACCACCTCCGAGATCCTGATGGACTCCGCCAGCATATGAGCCTATCTACTTATACCCGTCCATCCCATCATTTTCCGCTTTGGTTGCGCCCAAAATATCCATCATTTCCGCGGCTGCTTTCGTTCGAGCTTGCGCAGAGGAGGGTGCACAACAGTTCACACTCCAACCTTCTATGCCAAGTGTCAGTGGCCAGGCTGCTTCCATGGCTCCGCCAGATCTATCTGATGTTCCACCGGAGTATCATGACTTCGCCGATGTGTTCAGTGACTCTCTCTCAGAGAATCTCCCCGAGCATCATCCTTACGATCTCAAGATCAACCTTGAGGAAGGCTCCTCACCTCCGCTTGGACCCATCTATTCCCTCTCCGAATCCGAACTCAAAGCCTTACGCGAGGTTATCGACAATAACATCTGTAATGGTTTCATCTCTCCCACACGCTCTCCCCACGGAGCCCCAGTACTCTTTGTCAAGAAGAAAACTGGTGAACTCAGATTCTGTGTTGACTTCCACGGCCTTAACAAAATCACTAAAAAGGACCACTATCCACTTCCCCTCATATCCGATCTTCTTGATTCCACGTGTTCTGCGCGCATATATACCAAACTCGACCTCCGCCACGCCTACCATCTAGTCCGTATTGCCGATGGAGATGAATGGAAAACCGCATTCCGTACCCGCTATGGGTCTTTCGAATGGCACGTCATGCCATTTGGTCTCGCCAATGCTCCCGTGGCTTTCCAACGCTTCGTCAACGACATTTTCGCAGACATGCTCGATGTCTCTGTTGTCGTGTACCTCAACGATATCCTCAT
Source organism: Armillaria novae-zelandiae (assembly GCA_030435655.1). Lineage (NCBI taxonomy): Eukaryota > Fungi > Basidiomycota > Agaricomycetes > Agaricales > Physalacriaceae > Armillaria > Armillaria novae-zelandiae. The sequence continues at coordinate 50,575 of JAUEPR010000074.1, read as the reverse complement.
CTACTCCGACGATCCCTTGGAACACTGAAAGAATGTATGTGAAGGCCTACGCAGACTTCGAGCTAATGGGCTCTACTGCAAAGGTTCTAAATGCAAGTTCAATCAGGATTCCATGGAATATCTAGGCTACATCCTCTCTCCTGAAGGCTTACAAATGGCTGAAGAGAAAGTCAAAGCTATTGTTGACTGGCCAATCCTGCAAAAGGTCAAAGATATCCAATCATTTCTTGGTTTCGCCAATTTCTACCGCTGTTTCATCTATGAATACAGTGAGATCGTTCTACCACTAACACGTCTTACACACAAAGGTATTCCATGGAAATTCAACGACAAATGCTTAGCTGCATTCAACGAGTTGAGACAGGCTTTCACTCATGCTCCTATCCTTACCCATTGGATCCCTGACCGTCAACTTGTCAGTGGAAACCAACAGCCTCCGACTACGCTATTGCCACTATCCTCTCCATCTACCTGGATGATGGGGAAATTCACCCTATATCCTTCTTGTCCCGCAGTCTCCACAGAGCTGAACTCAACTATGATACCCATGATAAAGAGCTTCTCGCCATCTTTGAAGCCTTTAAATACTGGTGTCATTACCTCGAAGGCTCTGCAGAATCCATCGACTGTCGTTACCGATCACAAAAACCTTGAGTACTTCTCTACTACCAAGGTCCTTACATGCCAACAAGTCCGCTGACACGCTCGCAACGTGTCTACATGCGTGTAATTTTGCGAAATGTATCAATACATGCATTGCATAATGGCTAGGTACTGAGATAACGAAAGATACAGATAGAGCACAGTGTCAAACACACAGAGTGCAATGATATATGTATGGAGCACAATATAGAGTTCGCATGCAGTATGGCCTTGGGTGACAATTGGTAGAGTGCATGCTCTAACTTAGAATGATACTAGTCGAGGTCACACTAAGTATGAGAGCTCAGCACTGGATACTGAATGCACTAAGATGCAGATCAGATACACGCTCCAACTGAATTGATGAGAGACAGGCATGATACAAGGAGAACTACATTGATCTATGACACGCGCTGTGCACGCAGTATAGGAACATAGAGGTAGAGCACATGAAAAGACGTGTGCTGCATGTGTAGATGGAAATAGACATGGAGCGCAGTGATATATGAGTTGAGCGCAGTGTCAAACCAATAGAGCGCAGTGTCAAACCAATAGAGTGCAGTGATCAAACCAAAATAGCACAGCAGTGTAACAACACGTGCACGTGCAAGTCATCAGTGACAATTAGTAGAGTGCATGCTCTCACTTAGAATGATATTGGTTGAGGTCACACTAAGTATGAGAGCTCAACACTTGATATTGAATACACTAGAGGCAGATCAGATACGCGCTCCAATGAATTGATGAGAGACAGACATGATATGAGAAGGATTGATCTGCGACGCGCAGTTGCGTGCATATATAAAAATAGCCATAGAGCGCAGTGATATCAACATCGCACAGCGGTATAACAACGCACACATGCACGCGCAAGTCTGAAGTGACTATTGGTAGAGTGCATGCTCTAACTTAGTATGATACTTCATTGGGGTCACACTAAGTATAAGAGCTCAGCACTTGATACTGAATGCACCAGAAGCAGACTGCATACGCACCCTAATGCATTACTGAAAGACATGCATGAGAACTACTGTGACACAATGATCTATGACGCACAGGGCCTGATCGTGCGGCACGCATGCGCGTGTCCGAAATAATGCCTGAGTATAGATAACTCCGAGAGAACCCAGTTTGGCCAAAGAGCGCAGTGCCTAGGCTTACCACGGGTATCCCCCACCAACCAGAGAAACCGAGAAACTCAACATTAGAATGAGATACAGTGTATATGATTGGTTGTCACTCCAAGTATCCTCCGAGGAAATGACGAGTGACATGCCAACACATAGAGAGCAGTGCGAGTGGAGTATCAACCATGAGGAAACAGAGTCTGGTCTCGAGATAGGCCTCCAACTAAGTGTCCAGCCCCTGGGCATGCTATAACAACACGCGCGTGTTGTGAGGAATAATGTTCCAAGGTTCTAACAGTACTGTATTAAGTTGTATCAACGTGTATGATGTAGAATTGTATAAATACTGTAGTGTAGATGTAGAGTACAAGTTTTGAGCCCATGGTGTAACAGTGCAAAGCTTTTCAGCCACGTGCTCTAGCACTTAGAGTAGCTAGGAACTTTGAGAGAGAATACAACCCATATCAGATATCTATTGTGTGATTTAAGTCACACGCTTAGACAAGAAAATAGCACAGCACTCCATGCAGAGAGTCTGGTTTTGGTTTGACTTGCGCTCTGTGAAAGAATAAGAGTACGGTGTCTTGAAGGTCACCCTTTCGAGTTCTTGAGGGCATTTGTGTGATGCGAGGCATTACAGGTGCAGAGGTTCAAACCCTTTGGCTTGATTAGTGTTCGCTTTTCTGTGTTATTTCCACAGGTTGGCAAAGGTTCAAACCCTTTGGCTTGATTAGTGTTCGCTTTTCTGTGTGATTTCCGCAGGTTGGCAAAGGTTCAAACCCTTTGGCTTGTCGGACAGGGTTTCTCTGGATTGCATAGGTTCGAATCCTGTGAATCTACGATCGGTTGGAAGCTCGAGCGCGTAGGTTCAAACCCTGTGGCTCTTGTGGAAGTTTCGGAGTTTTGTGTCAGTGTAGACACTTCTCCACGTGTTTGTGAAGGTTCTGGTTTAGTGCGCGACGAGCGAGGTTTATTAGTGTGTTGAATTTAATAGGAATTGGTTTCTGCTTCGAGCGCAGTTGTTTAAGTGGTGTTTAGGGTGTTATTGATTGTGTGCAGTGGTTATTAGAGTCCCGAGCGACTGCTAGAAATTTGTGAAGACGTTTGATGAAGTTGTATTGTGTTATACACCCTTGCCTTGAGGCCCAGTGATGGAAGTCGCACCCTCTTGTTCTTGAGAAAAGCCTTTGGACTTAGAGAAGTCTAGATATTATACGAGCACTATTGCTGCACGTGTATCTTAGAGATATTGAGAATTCAATTGTATTGGTTCGCTACTTTCATCGCATTAGAATCCCCCCACGAACTTGAGCGTGTTTGTGTGTGTAGTGTTGGGTGTGGGTGTGATCAGTGTCTTCGACGCTGTTGCATTTCTAGCTCTGTGCACTTAGACAGCTCTTCACCACTGGTCTGAATTCCTTTCCCAATTCAACCTAGTTATCTGATTCCATCCAGGAAAATTATGTGGGAAACCGGACGCACTCACTAGACAATGGGATGTCTACCCTAAAGAGGGGGATAGTCAATATGCTCAAGTCAACCCTCACAATTTCCGCCCTGTATTTACTCAAGAACAACTCTCTGCTTCCCTCCACACTACTTTTCTTGAAGGTCCCGTACTCCACACTAGTGCAATCATGGATGTAGACCAATTGCATTCTGATATCAAGCTTGCACAACCCACAGATTCCACGGTGACTGAAGGCTTGCACCTTGCCTCTTCCCCTTCCAATCCTTCCTGGTGGTCTATAGACGAGTCAGGAATACTCTGCCTTGACAATCGCATCTATGTCCCAGACTCTGCAGACCTCCGTCTTCGTGTCCTTCAAAACAATCACGACCACATCTTGGCAGGTCATTTTGGTCAAAACAGGACTCTCGAATTAGTCTGACGGAATTACACCTGGCCACAGATGCGTGAATTCGTTTGCCACTACGTCAAATCCTGTACTACCTGTGGTCGTAACAAAACACCTAGACACCGTCCATTTGGCCTACTCAAACCCTTGCCTGTACCAGAACAGCCGTGGGATTCCATCTCCATGGACTTCATTGAACAACTCCCGGAATCCAACGGATTCACTGCCATTCTCGTCGTTATCGACCGTGCAAGTAAACAAGCCATTTTCATTCCCACTCACGACACCGTCAATTCCTCGGAGCTAGCTCAGCTCTTCGTCACCCATGTCTTCTCCAAGCATGGTGTTCCAAATCACATCACTTCTGACCGTGGCTCTGAATTTGTCTCCCAATTCACTCGTGCCCTAGCCAAATCTCTTGATATGGAGCTTCACTTCACTTCTGGTTATCATCTGGAAGCTGACAGACAAACTGAACATGCTAACCAAACCCTCGAACAATACATCTGTATCTATTGTTCATACCAACAAGACAATTGGGACACCTTACTACCAATTGCCGAATTCATGTACAACAATGCTCTGAATACTTTTACCAGAATCTCTCCATTCTTCGCTAATAAGGGTTACCATCCTAACATCACAGTGTACCCTGAACGCAACATCACTTCCGCTCGGGCCCGCAATTTCATAGTCAACCTCGACGACCTTCACCAATTCCTCAGAGACGAAATCACTCATGCTCAGTCTCGTTACAAAGTCCAAGCAGACAAACGACGGTCCCCAGCTCCAGATTTCAAAGTAGGTGACAAGGTTTTCCTTAACTCCAAACACATCAGGACTACTCACCCTACTGCGAAATTCTCCGAGAAATTCCTCAGACCATTCGATATCATTGCTCAGCCTGGATCCCATTCCTTCATGCTCAAACTTCCCGTGGATCTCTGTTCCATTCACCCTGTATTTCACGTCTCACAGTTGGAACCCATGGAAATCAATACCATTCCTAATCACACCGAACCACCTCCACCTCCCATGGAAGTTGATGGAGAAGAGCAATTCGAGATCGCACAGATTCTTGATTCCAAGCTCGACCATCAGTTCCATTGTCCACTCCTCTACCGTGTCCAATGGTTGGGCTACAAAGGTACTGATGAAGAATTTGCATGGATCCCCGCAACAGAGTTCTCCGCGGAAGACTACATTGAAGACTTCCATCATTGTTACCCAGACAAACCAGGACCATTATCCAAGGTCACCATTTGCAAGGTCTCAGTCAAGACCTCACCTATTTCTTCTTGATCAGCCATTCCATCAGTTCCTGTTGGAATCCGTCTCCCCAATTTCAAATCCGATTCTGGAAAACTATTGCAAATTCATTGCCTAATCGGGAACGGACTCCGTCGGACACACTTCTTGACTTCACACTTATTCACACCAATTTTAAAAAAACATCAACAAAATTCATCTACATTTTTATGCCCCTCTGGGCGCAATCTACTCTCCATCTACTATCTACACATATCCATATAAAATATATACAAAGAGCTAGGCGCTAAGCATCTGCAGAACTGCCGGCTTCTCCAACTTCTACTTCCTTTCCCTTTCCTTTAACCTTCCTCATCCACTCCGCCATTCCAGGACCTCCTTCCGCCAAGGACTCCGGCACCATTTCAGGCCTTGCCACCTCATTCAGATCCAACTCCCTGTCGGAATCCTCCACCAAGAAATCATCGCCCCCCTTCAGGTACTCCTTCCAGAGTACCCACTCAATACGCAGCCCTCCGAGGCGGTAAAACTGCACGCGGGTCTCACGAAACCTATTGCTGGCTGCGATCAGCTCCTCCAGCGCCCCCTCTCTGTGGCTTCCGTGCCAGTAGGCGATATTTGCAAGTTCAAATGGATCTTGCCCATCGAACTCCACGGAAGACAGGTGTGCGTGAAACACCTGGGCGACATCTTGATCCAAACGAAGTCACATTGCCCGATGGAGGGCCTCCAGAGTCGCCCCTTTCAAATCTTGAAGCTCCTCCAGTGACGCTGTCCACTCCTCCGAGGACGCCGCCAATACAAAGTCTTGAGGATACTCGAGGGCATCACCTTCCTCAAAATTCTCAACGAGGTCATCAACACGACCCCCGACGGATGCCATCTCCTTCTCCAGGTTTTCCAACCTTTCCTCCATGTCGTCAAACCTCGCATGCAAACTATGCAGCAAGCCAACCACCTCCTCCAATACCGACGGCTCCGTTTCCTCCGTCCAAAGGCACTTTGCCTTGCGGATCCTGCATCGTTCACAGGACCTCATTGTCGCGGACATGATGCATCAGGCACTGTCGGCCCGACAATGCCCACATTTATCTGCAATAAAAAATTTAAAAAAACTCAGCAACCAGTCCACTAAGTTCTGCATCCACTCACCGGACCCGTGGAACTCCTCATGTTCCACACCCTTTCCCTTTGCCTTCTTAGCTGGCCGCTCCTCCGATGGCCCCGCGGTTGGCTCTTCCTCGCTCTCCTCCACCACTGACCTCGTCAACCATTTTCTCTTTTTTGAAGGGCCTGCGGCCCCGACCGAAGTCGCCTTCGCCTTTCCCTTTTCCTTCCTTTGCCGACGCAACTCTTCCCATGCCCTCTCTTTTTCATCACTTGCATTCTCCACGGTCTCCTCATCATCCCCCTCAGCAGCCTGCACAGCAGCTGTGGCCTCCACGGCCTTCTTTGCCAACTCGGTCAGCTCTCGCAGCAAATGCCGTGTTCACGCGGCCTCGGACTCCACCTCAGCCATCTGTTTCTTTTTGGCCTCCGCAGCCGCCGCCCTTCTCTTCTTTTCTGCTGCCTGCTTCTCTGCAGCAACTCTCCTCTCCTCTGCTATTCTCTGTTCCTCAGCCTCTCTTGCCAATCTTTCCTCTTCAGCCCACTTCTCCATGGCCTCCTTCTCCTTCTTCAACTTCAATTCCTGAAGTCTTTTTGCCCATTCATGGGCCTTCTTTTGCGCGGCCTCCGTGGCTGCCGCAGCCTTGTCAGCCTTCAGCTTGTTGGCCAACCAGAGCTCATGTGCCTCCACGGCACTCCAATGAGCCTCTTCTTTCTCATCCCTACCAGCATAGAATGCCGATAGTTCATCGACCACCAGGTCATCGGGGGTAGCGGGCGCCTCGTACGGTTCTGGCATCTTCGACAGTTGGGTTGCGTCGGCCATTGATTTCCACGGCGAGGAAGAAGAAAGCAAGTTTTTTCCTACCACCGAGATGGTGGTGGTAACAAGTCAAGAGGCAAAAATCACAGTGATACCTAACTCACAAATTCCACTGTGGTACCCCCAGCCATCGGGATCTGCGCTCTTGAGGGCAAGAACGCTAAAGGGGGGATACTGTAACGATCATGCTGCAGACTCAATGGACCTCGTCCAATCATCCACTCCACCGGCTCCAAGTCAATCATCGGAATCTGTCGGATTCCGAATCCCGGTTTCTATCTCACATTTCATATCTCTATTTCATTTACTTATTTCACATATTCATTTATCACACCTAGAACCCGTCACGGTAGCGAGTAGGTGTTATATCAGGAGTCCACAGAATACTCAACTCCTCTAGATACAGAACATTCCAGATCACGTCACTCTAGCCATACCTACACTATTCCAGACCCCGACCCGTCGGACTCCGTCTTAGTATATAAGCTGTACATTTAGTAGTACATAACCTCAGTTCGAATATCAACTTGGTTTAGCCCAATAACTCTCGTCCTCACTCTCTCCGGCCTTCAAGCCATAATCCATCTCTCTACGTCCGCAGGACTGCGATAGCCGTTGGACTTAACCTTTGATCCTAGAGATCATAATCCCACAGACTCCATCCGTAATCCTTCTTTGGGCTTCGACCCAAGGGTGACGTTGCTAATAGCTTCGCCAAGCCCCATGCACTCCTGCGGATTCCACGGCATGCATTCCTTTCACTTCACCCTATTGGCATGATCCTAACACATGTCAAGCTTGTCTTTGACGTTTATGCATTTGACGATTATGTGGTCATCGAAGGTCTGAATGCCTTCCATATTCAAGAGCTGTTCATGTAAGCTTGGGCTAACATCACCTCAAAAGTACACCCAGCTGGGCTTGTGCTCGATTATGTTGAGATTCAACATTTCCTGAAGGCATTGCATGAGAATAGCTTCTTCACCTACCTGTTGGACATCAGAACAGAGCTAAATCACAGAAAAAAACACTCACAAAACTGCATAGACGGTAACAGAATGGATCTTCAGGTGCACAAACGACACCTTCAACTGGCCACAAAACACATTCTTCCTCAGGATCATGATGGCACAGCCATTTAGGCATCAAAAAATCGTCTAGGATGCACCCTGTCAGCCATACACTAACGATAGAACATACATGCACACCTTCCACCACTTGCTTGGCAAAGTGGCCCTGATCCTCTAGGGCATTATTGACATTAATACTCATGTTCAGCTTATTTTCTTACTTAGCACTGATGAAAGATTTTTATTAACCTAAAGAAAGTACTTATTCATACCTTCATAGAGGTCCACACATTACAAAATTTCTTCTTCATATCACTGTAGCAACACCAGCCAGAAGGGCCTACCTTCTGGTATAGTAGTGGTACGAAGGCAAGGGCAAAAGGCTTACCTAATGCTCCAGCACTCTGTGATATTCCCAGCCAAAGCTGGTTTCCAAGTGCAACAGAGTGGCTGTGCTCGGCAATGGCCAATTGGGACTTGGATGAAAAACGATTAAGTCCCAATTGGCATTTGCTGAGCACAGCCACTCCATTGCACTTGGAAACCAGCTTTGGCTGGGAATATCACAGAGTCCGGAGCATTAGGTAAGCCTTTTGCCCTTGCCTTTGTACCACCACTATCAGCTCTTCACCCTTGCTTCCTTCACTCCCTGCTGTCCACCTGCCCACTATGCAGGTCGGCATTGTTCTGTATGCAAGTCCCAATCGGCCTTTGCCAAGCACAGCCACTCCATTGCACTCGGAAACCAGCTTCGGCTGGTAATATCGCAGAGTGCCAGAGCATTAGGTAAGCCTTTTGCTCTTGCTTTTGTACCACCACCACTATCAGCTCCTCACCCTCGCTTCCTCATCATCCTTCACTCCCTGCTCCCTGCCCCCTGCCCACCCACCCGCTATGCAAGTCGGCATCATTCTGCCTTGAAGATCTGTCATGTAAGTGTTTTTTAGATGCCTTTCTCTTATAACTGATTCAATTTTTTTTCAGAACAAACTCGACATAATGGACTCAGCTCCTCGCCCCTCGCTTCCTCATTGTCCTTTGCTCCCCACTCCCTGCTGCCTGCCCGCCCATCATCATCATCTCATTCTCGAGTTGTCATGTCTGCTTTGGTATATTCATTTCTTCCATGCTTTGACCATGACTAACACCTATCAGCCTATGTGTAGGTCAAAGCAAGCTATGTATTTCATGCTTCGCAGGCCTATTCTGTACCCAGACTATTACATATTAGACAATGTACCATACTAGATCAATACAGCATGAGCATGCAATCTGTCAATCAGTAATTATGTGCCAGTGAAGCAAGGCTGCAATGGCCATGTGGTGAGACTGGACAATGAAATAGAATAAGAAATGGATGTCTAGGTTCATACTTTGCTCGCCTTGTTATCAAATAGTCTGAACTAAAAAACAAACCAATATAGATCTATTGTATTTGGGCAATCTGGGTGGCAGCAAGATGACTTCAAGATAAAAGGCTGTTGTGCCTTTGATATGGACCACCTCACATCTTTCAATTTCAGCCATGCATTTTCCCATCAAGAGGTACAAAGAAACTCCCTACACTTTTCATCTTAGGCTGGCCTGCGATGATTTACCACTGTCTGCAGAGGAATATGATCACTGCTATGAGATGTAGTCGAGGAGGATATCATGCTCATAATACCATGACTATGCCTGGTAGTAATATTGGGTTGCAAACGATATCGGTGGGTACATCTTCATATAAATGACTAGTTCTGGCTGATATTGCCAGCAGTGTAGTTGTGGTTGCCCCACAGTTGAGCTTTTATTTCCTTCACCAGAGCAGCAGGTCGAGCTGTTGAACATCATCCAAGAAGATAAACTGGCCCACTCACTCGATGGGAAAAAGCGAGCAGGTAGCGAATCAACAGGCAAGAGTCAATAAGGCTAGAATCACTATGCTGTCTCAACAAGAGGTGGTACAAAGTAAGTTATACATTGTTCTGTGAAGAATCTCGCTAACATGCCTTTATAGGATCTGGTTTATGCCATGACAAGGCTAAGGCTGACATGTTGCTTATCAAGTACACATGGTGCAAAGAAGATCTTGTGCATGCAGCATATGAGTGGGATCTTAGTGCAGCAGGTATTTCAGATGGTGGGGGCTCTGGAGACCTGTACCAGTGTGTTCAAAGTCCCATGAGTCAATCTTGGCTGAAGTTATCTCCTACAGATCAATGGGGCTTAAAGCAATATTTGGTAGCTCAAGGCCTTGTGGATTCTGCTTGTGGAGTGCACCGTCATTTGTATACTATTGCAAAAACTAGAAACGGTTCTGTGACAGCTCAGGCCTGTGCCAAAATCTTACCCAAGCCACACCCTCATCCAATGCTCAGTGATTGTCTGACTGAATCAAGAAGTATTGCGATGCAAGGTAGTTTGTTTCTGGCGCCGTTTTCATCCACACTAACTGCTGTCTGAAAAGGGCCACCTTCTACACCCAAGACCACGCACCACCTCCTCCAACTTGCTGCCATAAAAGCAATTTTTTGGATGATCCAGACAAGGAAATAGTGTGCACAGGTGCTCACATCCGAGGTGTTGAGATTGAAAACCTACATAGGTTTACTTTTACTCTCAGTGGCCCAAGGCTTTCACTGACGAACTCATAGAGCTATTACGCAGACTGACACCCCCTCAGAAGAATTGGGCCAGGGATTTGGACAATGAAGTCATCATTGTCTCCCCTCAGTTGACTGTGAAACAACTGGTGGAGGATAACAATGATATCAGATCACCTTCGAAAATGGGCTAAATACAATAACAACAGGGCCAACTAGGATATCATATATTTTCTGTTGTATAAATACTGGTGACATTGAAAATTTCACTTATATCTCCATGAAACAACGACGAAACCAATGTGTGCTATCAAAGAATGCCAATGTCAAGGTTCAGTCCTTCTCAGCAGGACCCTCAACATTTACCAGCATTTCTGGGTCTCCAACTAAAGGATTGTCATCATCAAGAGTCCTCGTCGATGCTGTCGATGAAAACCAGAGATGGCACAAGGAGGACTGTTGAATCGGTTGTAGATTGTGGTGTTAATGTCAGCCATGAGGACCTGATTTCAGTCAAGCATCCCTGAGTGGAAAGGGGCCCAGATATCGACCTAGATGCAGAGGGGGAAGGCAATAAACAGACCAAGCCAAGCAAACAAGAAAGAACTTTTAAAGAGGTGAGTTAAATATATTCTCATGAGAAGAGGACTAACACTTGAGCTGTGCTTGCAGGGTGTCTCTAAAATAATGAAGGAATTCCGACCAAAGCTTGCTACAATTCTTGATCACATCTTGGCCAGTGAGAGCAATGCTACAATTGGGGAAGCATGCTGCTGTGGAGGAATGGGCACACTGCATGAATGCATGTGCAATGATTGCCAGCATCATGAGCCTTCGTGTAAGGCTTGTTTCATCGCAGCACATCTCCATAATCCATGGCATTGGGCCGAGGTCTGGAATGGCTCATTTTTTGACCGCCAAGATATATCAAAGCTTGGTCGCATTGTCATCATTGGCCACAACCGACACCAAGGGGTGGACTGTCCTTATGCCATAGTGAAAGAGCCTGTCAACTTTCACATGGTCCATATAAACGGCATCCACAAGACCAAAGTCTTGTTCTGTTGATGTCCACTGATACACCCAGATCAAATGAAGGCCTGTCTTTGTTCCCGCATTTTCCCAGGAACAGTTTCAGAGCCACATACCAGATTCACTTTTGCGATTCTGCAAGATTTTCATCTGCAAACTCTGACGTCAAAGAAATTGGTGTACAATTACATCTCAGCAATCAGAAGGAAGACAAACAATGCATTCAGCTCTGAGGTCCCTGTGAGTATCTGTGTTGTCCCACAGAGCGGTTCACTGACCTTTTATGTAGGATGTATATAGCTTATTCCTACAAGTGCAGCAGATCTGGATAGCCTTGATGATGTATAAATGGGGTGGTCAAGTGCACAACATGGATAAATATTTTCCAAGTCATCCCACTGATTCTGTGGTTGTACCCCGCTTCAGCTGCCCAGAAAGAGGCTTCAATGTCATGGATACCATCATGGAGACCATCAGCAACAAAAATCAGTAAGTTCTTGCCAGACATCATATGCCACCATGGTATCTTATGAGGTGTAGACATTTGGTTCAGCTGTTCTTAATGCAGGATGGTGTAACGATCATGCCACAGGCTCCATGGACCTCATCCAATCATCCACTCCACTGGCTCCAAGTCAATCATCGGAATCCATCGGATTCAGAATCCCGGTTTCTATCTCATATTTCATACTCTATTTCATTTACTTATTTCACATATTTCATTTATCACACCTAGAACCTGTCACGGTAGTGAGTAGGTGTTATATCAGAGTCCACAGAATACTCAACTCCTCTAGATACAGAACATTCCAGATCATGCCACTCTAGCCATACCTACACTATTCCAGACCCCGACCCGTCGGACTCCATCTTAGTATATAAGCTGTACATTTAGTCATACATACCTCAGTTCAAATACCAACTTGGTTTAGCCCAATACTCTCGTCCTCACTCTCTTCAGCCTTCAAGCCATAATCCATCTCTCTCTATGTCTGTGGACTCCGATAGCCATTGGACTTAACCTTTGATCCTAGAGATCATAATCCCACAGACTCCATCTGTAATCCTTCTTTGGGCTTCGACCCAAGGGTGACATTGCTAATAGCTTTGCCAAGCCCCACACACTCCACAGAATTCATGGCGTGCATTCCTTTCACTTACTCCTATTGGCATGATCCTAACAGATGGGCACTTTGGCTTGCAGCGCTTCCACAAGGTTGATGATCCAGATGACATGTCACTTCTTCCAGGTTGCGGTTTCTTTCCTGCTGATGAAGATTATCTCCCATATGAACGAGATGTGGTGGCAACCTCTGATGAGGTAAGCATATCAAATTTCTGAAGAAACAATACTCATGATGCATACAATAGAAATCAACCTGCTCAAATTTCAATGCTATTGAGGTGCAAAACAAACTGAAATTCCATGGATGTGTTGTCACAGGAGTCATTGCTGTGGAATGTGGTCGGCATTCTGTGTTCTTGTCAATGGTTGATCTTCATAAGGGCAAATGGTAGGTATTATCTTCTTGTGTTCCAGAGAGAAACTCAGTTTGTTGTAGATTTGCTAATGGAGACTATACTCTTGCTATGGCTGTATGACGATACACCCAACATTGTTCTCTTGCTGCAGAAAAATACTTTTGGCGGGTAGTTCTGACCTATGACATTGCATGCCAATATCATGTCAAGCTCTGCAAACACTTTGTTGACAACTTTATTGACTTGGCTGACATCATCAACATCATTCTCTGTCTGGTTCTGAAAATGCATCTCGATGGTCATATCGAGAAATGCAAGTACAAATTCTCCTTGAATTATGTGAAAGGCATGGGAAGATCACATGGTGAAGGGATCGAGGCTAGCTGGGCGGAAACTAAGCAATTGGGGGGCAGTACAAGGCAAATGAACCATGGGCATTGCCACAACAAACTGAATGATTTTCATAATTACTGGAACTGGGTGAAGGCAGAAAATATGAGTAAGTGTGAAGATCTCATACTGGTGTTGAAAAGTGCTGATCAAAGTCAAATCTCTAGGCAATTATCTCAGCGAACATTTGATGAAAGTGCTAAGAACACTGAAGGATCTGGTTGACTTTCTGTTAAGCCTAACCCTTGTATGCGGTGAGGACCTTGTCAGTGAGTGGGAGAGGAAGTATGAGACATGCGAGCACTATACTGGCCTCAGAGACCAATAAGACACAGTGGAGCAGCCCATATCGTTTGATGTTGCAAAAATGTGAGTTTGTCATATTTATAGAGAGCTGAGGCTAATAGTTGCTGGATAGTACCTATGCAAGCAGACATCTTGAGTAGCTTTACTCGCCATGAGACAAATGTTGCGATGGATAAGGCTGCAAAGCAGGCACATAAAAAAGAATCTGAGATGATTCATCTCATTGATGTTGGTATAAAGCCACAATCACGACAGTACATGCTATTTCATACATCAAAGAATTTATTGATTGACACAGACATAGAAATGAATTGAAAAGAATTGCCATGAAAAAAGATATACCAGGCGATGACATCAAGAACATGTGCAAGACACTCACCAGTGACATAAAGAAGTTCTGCAAGTGGCAGATCAAGTTGTTATCTCTGTTGGAGACTGTCGAATTTGCCCCCACAGACAATGCAGAGGACGACATCCTTCTACTCCCATCAGATTTTGACATTGACAATCACAAAACATACAAACTCGAGGCACTCATAAAAATGGAGTACAAACTTCGTGAAGGACAAGCCAATGATGCTATAGCCATGCTTTGTGCTGGAATTATCTATGGTATGGTCTTGACTGACTCACGCAGGAAGCATTCATGGGGGGTGACCATGAATTTGTGATCCATGAAGTATATCAACACAGTGGCGAAAAAGAAGAATGAATATGCAGCATCATATCGCCAAGCCCATTGACATGCTCGCAACGTGTCTGCCCATGTAATTTTGCAATATGTATGAATACATACATTGTATAAGGGCTGGTTACTGAGGTAACCCAAAATACAGAAAGAGCGCAGTACTATATGCATAGAGCGCAGTGTCAAACACACAGAGTGCAGTAATATACATATGGGGCATGATATAGAGTTGCATGCAGTATGGCCTCAGGTGGCAATTAATAGAGTGCATACTCTAATTTAGAATGATACTGGTTGAGATCACACTAAGTATGAGAGCTCAGTACTTGATATTGGATACACTAGAGGCAGATCAGATATGCGCTCTAATGAATTGCTGAGAGACAGACATGATACGAGGAGGATTGATCTGCCATGCACACTGCGTGCATATATAAAAATAGCTATAGAGCACAGTGATATCAACATAGCATGCAGTATAACAATGCATGCATGCTCTAACTTAGTATGATACTTCATTGAGGTCACACTAAATACAAGAGCTCAGCACTCGATACTGAATGCACTAGAAACAGATTGTATACATGCTCTGCAGCTGTAATAAAAGACATGCCTGATCTCAAGAGAACTATGTGCCACAGTGATCGATGATGCACAGGGCCCCAATCATGTGGCATGCGTGCATGTGTCCCAAATAATGCCTCAGCATAGATAACTCTGAGAGAACCCAGTTTAGCTGAAGAGAGCAGTGCCTAGGCTTACCATGGGTATCCACCGCCAACCAGAGAAACCTAGAAACTCAACATTAGAATGGGATACAGCCTATAGGATTGGTTGTCACTCCAAGCATCCTCCAAAGAAATGATGAGTGACATGCCAATGTATAGAGTGCAGTGCGAGTGGAGTATCAACCATGAGGAAACAGAGTCTGGTCTTGAGATAGGCCTCCAACTAAGTGTCCAGCCCCGGGCATGCTATAACAATGTGCACCCATTGCGAGGGATAATGTTCTGAGGTTCTAACAGTACTGTATTAAGTTATATCAATGTGTAGGATGTAGAATTGTATAAATACTGTAGTGTAGATGTAGAATACAAGTTTTGAGCCCCAGTGTAATAGTGCAAAGCTTTTCAGCCACGTGCTCTAGCACTTAGAGTAGTTTGGAACTTCGAGAGAGAATACAACCCATATCAGATATCTATTGTGTGAATTGAGTTGCGTGCTTAGATAAGAAAATAGCATGGCACTCTGTGCAGAGAGTCTGGTTTCGGTTTGACTTGCGCTCTGTGAGAGAATAAGAGTATGGTGTCTTGAAGGTCACCCTTTTGAGTTCTTGAGGGCATTTGTGTGATGCAAGGCATTACAGGTGGCAGAGGTTCAAACCCTTTGGCTTGATTAGTGCTCACTCTTCTGTGTTTATTTCTGCAGGTTGGCAAAGGTTCAAACCCTGTGAATCTACGATCGGTTAGAAGCTCGAGCATGTAGGTTCAAACCCTGTGGCTCTTGTGGAAGTTTCAGAGTTTTGTGTCAGTGTAAACACTTCTCCACATGTTTGTGAAGGTTTTGGGTTTAACACATGATGCACAAGGTGTTATTAGTGTGTTGAGTTTAGTAGGACTCAGTTTCTGCTTAGAGCGCAGTGCTTTAAGTCATGTTTAGTGTGTTATTTGTTGTGTGCTGTGTGTATCAGAGTTGTGTGTGACTTCTAGAGAGCGGTGGATACATTTAATGAAGTTGTGTTTTGTTATACACCCTTGCCTTGAGGCCCGGCAATGGAAGTTGCACCCTCTTGTTCTTGAGAAAAGCCTTTAGACTTAGAGAAGTCTAGATATTATATGAGCGCTATTGCTTCATGCATGTCTTAGTGACATTGAGAATTCAATTGTATTGGTTTGCTACTTTCATCACATTAGAATCCCCCCACGAACTAGAGCATGTTTGTGTGTGTAGTGTTGGGTGTGGGTGTGATCAGTGTCTTTGACGCTGTTGCATTTCTAGCTCTGTGCACTCAGACACCTCTTCGCCATGCTGCTCTCTTACAGCTATCGGGAGTGGATGATTTACCAGACTTTCCTATCCTGAGAAAGGAGGACATGTTTTCAAAAAATGCAGCTGGTGCATGGGTGCTGGGGGATGGTGCTATGACAGATAGCTGGATTTGGACATATAGGTGGTTGAGGGGCATGAACAAAGGTGAAAAACAGGAATTCTTGATGGACGGTATGAATCCCTCATTTCTTCACAGGCTGGTACTGATTTCTTTTACTAGCATTGAGAGTGCAGTGGTTCAGGACACATGCAGACACAGAATGGTGGATGGAAGAAGTCGAGATACTTGAACAGGAGTTCTGAAGATTTATTATGGCCTGCAAGAAAATGGAACAGGTATGGGACACGATACACACTGAGAACTCTCCAGTCCAGTTGTGGCATGCACTTAATTCGACAGAAGACAATCCAGCAAACTACCAACTTCAAAATTCATTAAATGACAAAGCAACCTGCAGCTATAGAATTTATGCTGCTCAAAAAGCTAGGATGTATCAGCAGATGTGGAAGAAGGTAGACAAGGATTTTTTTGCAGTCCAGGGGGGGGGGGGGTTGGCTGAGTTCTGAGGAAAAACTGGAGGAATACGTGGTAGAACAGTGACACGCTCGCAACATGTCTACCCATGTAATTTTGCGATGTGTATGAATACATACATTGTATAAGGGCTAGTTACTCAGGTAACCTAAAATACAGAAAGAGCACAGTACTATATGCATAGAGCGCAGTGTCAAACACACAGAGTGCAGTAATATATGTATGGAGCATGATACAGAGTCGCATGCAGTATGGCCTCAGGTGGCAATTAATAGAGTGCATACTCTAACTTAGAATGATACTGGTTGAGATCACACTAAGTATGAGAGCTCAGTACTTGATATTGGATACACTAGAGGCAGCTCAGATACGCACTCCAATGAATTAATGAGAGACAGACATGATACAAGAAGGATTGATCTGCCATGTGCATTGCACACATATATAAAAAGAGCCATAGAGCACAGTGATATCAACATAGCATGTGGTATAACAACATGCACATACACGTGCAAGTCTGAAGTGACGATTGGTAGAGTGCATGCTCTAACTTAGTATGATACTTCATTGAGGTCACACTAAATACAAGAGCTCAGCACTTGATACTGAATGCACTAGAAACAGATTGCATACATGCTCCACAGCCATAATAAAAGACATGCCTGATCTCAAGAGAACTACATGACACAGTGATCGATGACACACAGGGCCCCAATTGCACAGCACACACACACGTGTCCCAAATAATGCCTCAGCATAGATAACTCTGAGAGAACCCAGTTTAGCTGAAGAGAGCAGTGCCGAGGCTTACCACGGGTATCCACCGCCAACCAGAGAAACCTAGAAACTCAACATTAGAATGGGATACAGTGTATAGGATTGGTTGTCACTCCAAGTATCCTCCAAAGAAATGATGAGTGACATGCCAACATATTGAGCGCAGTGCGAGTGGAGTATCAACCATGAGGAAACAGAGTCTGGTCTCAAGATAGACCTCTGACCAAGTGTCCAGCCCCGGGCATGCTATAACAATGCACGCGTGTTGCGAGGGATAATGTTCCAAGGTTCTAACAGTACTGTATTAAGTTGCATTGATGTGTAGGATGTAGAATTGTATAAATACTGTAGTGTAGATGTAGAATACAAGTTTCGAGCCCACGGTGTAATAGTGCAAAGCTTTTCAGCCATGCGCTCTAGCACTTAGAGTAGTTTGGAACTTCGAGAGAGAATACAACCCATATCAGATATCTATTGTGTGAATTAAGTCGCGTGCTTAGATAAGAAAATAGCACAGCACTCTGTGCAGAGAGTCTGGTTTCGGTTTGACTTGTGGTCTGTGAAAGAATAAGAGTATGGTGTCTTGAAGGTCACCCTTTTGAGTTCTTGAGGGCATTTGTGTGACGCAAGGCATTACAGGTGGCAGAGGTTCAAACCCTTTAGCTTGATTAGTGCTCGCTCTTCTGTGTTATTTCTGCAGGTTGGCAAAGGTTCAAACCCTTTGACTTGTCGGATGGGGTTTCTCTGGATTGCATAGGTTTGAACCCTGTGAATCTACGATCGGCTGGAAGCTCGAGCACGTAGGTTCAAACCCTGTGGCTCTTGTGGAAGTTTCGGAGTTTTGTGTCAGTGTAGACACTTCTCCACGTGTTTGTGAAGGTTTTGGTTTAGCGCACGATGCACGAGGTTTTATTAGTGTGTTCAGTTTAATAGGAACTGGTTTCTGCTTCGAGTGCAGTTGTTTAAGTGGTGTTTAGGGTGTTATTGATAGTGTGCAGTGGTTATTAGATTCATGCACAATTCCTAGAAAGTTGTGGAGATGTTTAACAAAGTTGTGTTGTGTTATACACCCTTGCCTTGAGGCCCGGCGATGGAAGTCACACCCTCTTGTTCTTGAGAAAAGCCTTTGGACTTAGAGAAGTCTAGATATTATACGAGCACTATTGCTGCACATGTATCTTAGAGATATTGAGAATTCAATTGTATTGGTTCGCTACTTTCATCGCATTAGAATCCCCCCATGAACTTGAGCGTGTTTGTGTGTGTAGTGTTGGGTGTGGGTGTGATCAGTGTCTTTGATGCTGTTGCATTTCTAGCTCTGTGCACTCAGATGTCTCTTCAATAGTGACCCAAGATTAGGGTGGATTGGGAAGTGCAGCAGGGAGATCAGGGGAACACTTCAGAGGCGGCAGCCCAACAAGGAGATGACACCAGTGATTCTGAGGACAATGCAGATGATGTAGTACTTATTGTTGAACCTGAACAATAGAAAATTATTTGTTTTATCTATCACAGGTGTGAGGAGCAGGCCTGCCACTGAAGCCATCAGTGGCATGTACTGGTTTCTTCTTGATTCTCATCGTCTCTCAGGCCCTCTGGCGCAACAAACCAGTCAGCTAATCAGTACCTCTTTCTGTCATTGTCCAATCTGACACTGATGTACTCATTGATTAGAAGGTAGCTACCCAGGGAACTGGCAGACATACATGTGATGATCAGGAGGGAGGGGGTCAATTTGACTGCTTGCAGGTCTCAAGTAGTGGCTACTATTTGGGTGAGTCGTTGTGGATCATTATGACTGGGGTGTTGTATTGGAGTCACTATTTTGCCAAGATTTGGTGTGTGGAAAGGCAAAATTGCTTCTAAGTGGCAAAACTGTTGGAACATGATGTTCCAATCATCCTTTCCAGGACTGTTCCAACACCATTGGAATGGCCATGTAGTAGGATGTTGGAATATGGGATTGCTACACTGAAAGCACATTGGAACGGCATATTGGAACAGGGTGCTGGAATGGGGTGTTGGAATACATTTGATTATATGATAGATATTATACGCCTGTATGTACAATAGAGACTATCTATATATATCTATATATATATTGTTGGAACAGTTGGAACAGTTCCAATTGTTCCGATGATGTTCAACATCTCCAACCTTGAAATGTTGGAACAAAATTCGAAGAAATGTCAGCATGCCCATCGCCACAATGAGAGAATCACCTTTCTGTTGCCTTCTGGTTTTCAGTCTTGCATTTATTCTGAAAAGATTCATTGGTCAGTTGTCATTCTAGCCAATGAGATTGATGAACAAGACTGACATTACCAAAAAAGAGTTGGTGTATATAACGATCATGCCGCAGACTCCACAGACCTCATCCATCATCCACTCCACCGGCTCCAAGTCAATCATCGGAATCCTGTCAGATTCCGAATCCTGGTTTCTACCTCATATTTCATATCTCTATTTCATTTACTTATTTCACATATTTCATTTATCACACCTAGAACCTGTCATGGTAGCGAGTAGGTGTTATATCAGGAGTCCACAGAATACTTGACTCCTCTAGATACAGAACATTCCAGATCACGCCACTCTAGCCATACCTACACTATTCCAGACCCCGACCCATCGGACTCCATCTTAGTATATAAGCTGTACATTTAGTAGTACATATCTCAGTTCAAATATCAACTTGGTTTAGGTCAATAACTCTCATCCTCACTCTCTTCAGCCTTCAAGCCATAATCTCTCTCTACATCCACGGACTCCGATAGCTGTTGGACTTAACCTTTGATCCTAGAGATTATAATCCCACAGACTCCATCCATAATCCTTCTTTGGGCTTGGACCCAAGGGTGACATTGCTAATAGCTTTGCCAAGCCCCATGCACTCCACAGATTCCAGGGTGTGCATTCCTTTCACTTCATCCTATTGGCATGATCCTAACAGTGTACACTGTTAAGACATCAGCAGTGAGATGTTATAGTCGTAACAAGACATACAACAGCCCAAAAGCATGTAGAATGTGATATACAGAAAAGTATATGGGCACAGTAAAACCTGTTGGCAAGTAAGTTTTTAGCTTCAAGATGAAGAAAATGACATACTAATAAAAGCGAAGTTATGGCACAAAAGCTACTCCTAATTAGGTATCTGTACAAGGAGTCTGGTCCCTCGTAATCAGGCCACTGTTGAGAGAGAAAAGAATAAATGAATTCATCATAGCATCTGTTCTAAAGCAGACATCAATAAGGCCTGACAGATATACCCGAGTGATCCTACCTTTTGAATCCGGTGATGAACCTAGACTTCCGTGGCAATGGCAAACCAAAACTCAAAGAGTAATGATTAATGACTGTGTAGACTGGAGATAAAGGTACTGTGTTGTGCGAGTTGTTCAGGGCACCTCCATGCGACCTAATCACTTCCTCTAGATGCAAGTTTATACTGCGACTTTTCAGTCAAGCAAGTAGCACTCAAGTGATTGAGTACTAAAAGGTGTTTGCTGTAGGCCGGTGATAATCTCAATGATGAGATTGAATGGAATTGGGTATGACGTGAATACTGCAAATCCGGTGTAAAGAGGAGAAACGAACTAGACAAGGTCTCTAGATGTAGGTCCTATGAAAATAACAGTGAAAATGAAGCTATGTGTGCAGCAGTTGGTTTATAACTGGTGGAGTGTCGATGTACTGGGTAGCGATCCTAATAATGCTGGTCAATGTGGGCAAAAGTGTGAAAATATGTTTATATCTGGTGGGGCACGGAGATAACAAGTGTTGATCCTATATGAGGCGAAATATACTGAAGTCGATGTCAAAAGCTGAGTCTACTTGGAGACAGTTCCTATCCTATGTCAATGTCAAACCTATGAGTCCTCTTGAGGGACTATCCAATCCTATCCAATCCTATCCTATAACAGTCCTAAACGGTATTGAGTCCAAAATGATCCTATGTTGACAATGTTGATTCCTATAAGTCTGCCAGAGACTACCCAAGTGGGCTGCGATAAACAATGTTGAAAATAAAGCCGAATAGAACTCCTATGGTACAAAGATGAAGATGATCCAATCCTATAAAACAAAAGAGGTGGTGTATGATGTGAACACCGGTGTTACACACTCGATGCGGGTATCAACCACTAATGACGGGGTGCAAGCTAAAGTGCGATGTGCAACGCCAGAGATAATCCCTAAAACCGGTCGATCATGGTTTAGAGCATTTCTCAGGGAGAGCACGAGGGAGTACAAAGCTCAGATGGTGTAAAACCGGTCTCTGGCTTATAGCGAGCATATGGGGTGCAAACAATTGCTTATTGTTCATATACTGCACTATGCGTGTGGTATGGTTCATTTAAAACCGGTGCTAATGATTGTAGCAAGTGTGTAGAGACGAGATTATATCCAGTGACAAGCGTATAATGAGGCTAATGGCAGAGTAACAGGTGGTAGTTGGTTAACTACTGTACTACAATTTTCTATCCATTCTTATACTACCGGAGATAATTATTATTAGCGGTACTTAGTAAAGCTATAACGCTGCGGCTTTGTAAAGATCCTAACGACCATATGTATCTCCATAGTCGCTTGTAACAGCCAATCCTCTGCATTACTGAAGGAAAGTAAATTTCCTAGATCATGGGTCTTCTCCAGCATGGTTTTTGAGGTGCTGTTTAACTGCGGACTGGGAGGGTATGGTTGATAACCTGAGGTGTATGAAAGGGATATCGAGCGCTAGTGCCCTTGGCATGGTGTTATTGGTAAAACCGGGCATCTAGCTGACCAAAACCCAGTGATTATTGAAGTGGACTAATGGTCAATGAGTATGACCTCATATCATTAAAGGATCAATGCTGGGCTTTTATGCCGTGATGCACTCTGATGCGTTGTATGATTCATCTCTGGTGGTCGCCTAATTGGTCGATATTGGTGCCTAGCTGTGATGGCATACAATTTGAGTGGTGAAATGAGTTGGGAGGGGTATTCTTCATTATCTCCAGCCATTGAAGTGTCAAGAAGGTCCTATAGTAGCATGTGCACACCAGAGATAATATTATATCCGGTGTTAATTCAGTTGTCACTTAGAAATGACAAAGTTCATGAATTCTGAGCATACAGAGCCCTGAGGCTCATCACCAGACTTGGACTGCTGAAGTAGATAAATGAGCGATATGGTGATACATGTATCTCCTGCCACCCCCACAGCATTCATGGATCAACACAAGACCTGTGGGCTTCTGGTCAATTAACCTGGATGATCTGCACACACTCCCACTGACCATGAGCTCTGATGGGATCTCCACCACAAGCTTCACAGACCACCTGCTTGGTGTTTCAGTGACAGGCTACATTAGGAGTGTACTATATGCACCCTCGCAAAAAGTATGCTGTGTAAGAGAGAAGTGTGAGAGATGAAGCGTAAAGGATGAAAAATCTTCTAACCGACAGTGACTCCGAATTCCCCTAAAACAAGTGACCCCTATTAAAATAACGAGAATAGCCACCGTTTGTTGAGAGTGATGTGGGGTTGGATAACAGTGGTCTTGTGGTCAACTCGTATGGCGATTATGGACCTTGTGATGGTGAGCCAACTTTTGATATATTTTGGACAGTATTCTGACTTGGCTACATTCCAGCATGATGTTGTCTCTTCAAAGGTAGGTCGTTTGGTGATGGTGTTACTGACAGTGGATGTAGGACTCGTTATTTTTTTTTGGGCAAATTGGATCCACGACGATGAACTTTGGTTTGCCATTGGAACAATTTGAACAGGAGACTACAGATGGCCAGGGCACAAATGGCCTTGGGTAACATTCTCATGTCCTTCCCAGGCTTGAATTGGATTCCAGCAGATAACTTTTTAACCATGCTGACCCCAGAATGTTACCGGGCCTGGCTTACACTGATGCACAATGGCAACCAGAACATGATTCACCTATGGGGCAGAGGGGTCTATGAACCAGACTGTTTCTATGATATCTGCAATGGCCTGTTGTATTTTTCCTGTTGCTTTTATTCTTGCTCATCAGTATGTCAGAATTTGGAATACTTGTTTGGAAAGACTTTCAGTTCACATGTGGTGTGTACCCAGCATACAAGGTGTTCGTTGCATCTGTTTGTAAAGAGGCCACAGACAATGTAAAGCAACTCAGGCATCACCCATCAATAGCGCTATTTCATGGGAACAACAAAGACTATCAGATGATTCTTCAATGGGGTGGTTAGTCTACTGCATCTCCCCTTACATCGCTAACCCCATGTATATCTCGTAGATGTGAAGTTATTTCCTGCAATCAAAATTTACGAAGACATGCTACCATCTATAGTCAAGGCTTTATGTGATCCACCTATCCCATACCACCATGGATCTCTGTATGGTGGGCAAGGCTGGGACACAGCAGATCTGACCGTCAGGGACGTTTATCAGTGGAACATTTGGGGGGGGGGCAAGGAATTGCCATACCAAGAGTATGACCTTATGGGTGGGTGATTTGTCAGCAAATTTGGCATGCCATCCTTACCGTCAATGCATACGATCAAGTATTGGATGGTTGGTGCACCAGCCCAAGAATGGCATGCACAAAGTGCGTTGATGGTGCAGCATTGTCATGCAGGAAGCTTCGAGAGATGTTTTGCCATTGTGATGAACGAGAACTTCAGAGTGACTGAAGATTTGGAGACTTATGCATTTAGAATGCAGGTTATGCAATCTGAAAGCATCGGATTTGCATATCAGTCATGGAGGAGAGGGTGGGGTGGTCACAGAAAGTAATACACATCTGGTGTTCTTGTCTGGCAATTGAACGACTGTTGGCCCATCACTTCATGGGTGATCATTGATTATTTTGTATGTTATCTCGTCCCTTTCTTTCATTTCTGAGTTGACATCTATGCAGATGCGGCCCAAGCCAGTTTACTACACCATCAAGCAACACCTGGATACATTTGTGATTGGCCTCCTCCGCACTGTAACAAAGAATTGACTGACTGACCAACCATGTCAGTTCTATGACTTTGGAACATCCGGAGCTGTCAGCGCAAAACTGGATATCTGGGCATCAAACTTGATGCTGAAACAATGTCTCACTACATTGAAATTACAGTTTGTGGACCTCAAAAGTAACTGTGTGGCAACCAAGGAGCATAAAGTTGTTCTCCTTCCTAATCAATCCAGCGAGCTCATCTCTGTTGCTTGCCCTGGTGCCCATGCGACCGTTGTCATTGGTGCACGACTCCTGGATGACAGGTCTGGGAAGGTCCTAGCACACCACATTGATTGGCCCCAGCTGTATAAATATCAGGCTCTTCCAGATCCAAGATTGAAGGTAACTGTGACAGAAAACAGAGTTGAGTTGCAGGTTGAAAAGCCTGCAAAGTGCATGCTTTTGACCACAAAATCGAATGTTACATGGAGTGATAACACCATTGATTTGATGCCGGGTGAGAAGAGGATTGTCGAGGCAAAGAGGTTGATCGACAAGAGTGAATTGCAGGTTGCATTTCTAGGGTGCGAGAAGGCCTTTTCTATTCCATAGTAGCATCAAGTAAAATAGTTAGACATCATTGAGAGTTCCAACTTCAACAATGAGAGATGGAAACTTACCGGACTTCCTCCAAGGAGCATGCATATTGAAATATACACTTGAAGTTGACAGCAACATACATGACTGCAGTTATTGTTTTGCCTAGAAGAGAAGCTGATTTTTTAGTGTAGGCGGTTGAATTTGGACCAATTGCCTCTGACCAATCTGAACCAGACTCCGGTATTGTTTGAAGCTGGAGACATGCTTTTCCCATGTAACCATCACTCATGACAAGAATTCAGAATAGATAGAAGCCACAAATTGACAGAAGCCCAACAAATGTCCCTAACATGGCAATACCAGCAAAATTGATTGTCACAGATGATAAGATGCCCACAATGACAAGTCATGCACTGAAAACAAGCATCCAAGG
Source organism: Armillaria novae-zelandiae (assembly GCA_030435655.1). Lineage (NCBI taxonomy): Eukaryota > Fungi > Basidiomycota > Agaricomycetes > Agaricales > Physalacriaceae > Armillaria > Armillaria novae-zelandiae. The sequence goes on along the minus strand of JAUEPR010000074.1, from coordinate 24,875 downwards.
ACTCTGCAAGGAAATGAAGACAGAAAGCACTCACTAAGTAGAAAGCACCATGATAGTAAAAGATCTGAGTGAGCAAACAGTGCAACATAAAGAAAATATATCAAGTAAGAACACGTCACTTGTGATGCGAAAGAAAATCATTGGAGTACAAGGTAATTTATGACAATGCCCTACATAAGAAATGACTGCTTGAAAACAATACCGTATGACCATACACAACCCACTAAGACATAAGACCGAAGATGTCAAATATGATGGCACAGAAATCCTCACAATTGGTGACAATGATGTGACATACTGTAATGATCATGCCGCGGACTCCACGGACCTCACCATCATCCACTCCACCGGCTCCAAGTCAATCATCGGAATCCGTCGGATTCCGAATCCCGGTTTCTATCTCATATTTCATATCTCTATTTCATCTACTTATTTCACATATTCATTTATCACACCTAGATCCCATCACGGTAGCGAGTAGGTGTTATATCGGAGTCCATGGAATACTCGACTCCTCTAGATACAGAACATTCCAGATCACATCACTCTAGCCATACCTACACTATTCCAGACCCCGACCCATCAGACTCCGTCTTAGTATATAAGCTGTACAATTAGTAGTACATACCTCAGTTCAAATATCAACTTGGTTTAGCCCAATAACTCTCATCCTCACTCTCTTCAGCCTTCAAGCCATAATCCATCTCTCTATGTCCACAGACTCCGATAGCCGTTGGACTTCACCTTTGATCCTACAGATCATAATCCCGTGGACTCCATCTGTAATCCTTCTTTGGGCTTCGACCCAAGGGTGACGTTGCTAATAGCTTCGCCAAGCCCCACGCACTCTGTGGAATCCATGGTGTGCATTCCTTTCACTTCTTCCTATTGGCACGATCCTAACAGTATATTCGAACTCAAACCCTTGAGTCGAAATTTTTAGGAATGTCTAACACTACCCTCAATCACTCACAAACCCAATCCTCCTCCACGGCTCTGCCTGTAACCCGTCTCTCCATGCACGACATTCCTGCCTCTGCATCAAAAGAGGATCATACCCTCTTCGGCGAGGACTCAGCCTGCGCACAACGTTCACGTAGGGAAACCTACACTCACAGTGGTTTCACCGCCTGCCAATCTGATGTCAACACTACCCCCAATCTGTTCTCTGCGGACTCCGCTAGCACGAATGGATGGGGCAGTTATTGAAGCATTGTCCTGGAAACCCCGTGCAATCAGTCTGCGCAGCCACTCTTCCCAGTCGAGGAAGAGGGTGACAATGGGGACCCCAGCGGCAGCGACGGTGAACCTGACTCTCCTAGCAATCGTAATCGCAACCTGTGCGATCCGTGGCGCCCCGGTCCACCAGCTGGTCCACCAAATCCAGGTGGCCCTGGGGGTCCCAGGGGTCCTGGCGGACCAGGCGGTAACCCTCCTAATCCTCCCAATCCCAATCCCAACGACGAGAACCACCTCATGATGGAATTCATGAACCTCCTCCACGGCCTTACCTGCCAAGCCAACAACCTGCCTCAGCAGATCGTCCGTACCAAAGTCAAGGCACTGGACACCTTCGACGGAGCGGATCCATGGAAGCTCAAAGTGTTCATCATCTCCCTGCAGTTGAACTTCAATGACAGGCCCAATGCATTTGCCACAGACACCGCCAAAGTCAACTACGCCATCTCCTTCCTCTCTGGTGTTGCCCTCAACTGGTTCGAACCAGATATCCTCCACCCCAATCAAGCCAATCCTCCCACTTGGGCGTACTCCTATGCCGCCTTCCTCTCAGAGCTCCGTACCAATTTTGGTCCATTTGACGCTGTCGGAGATGCTGAAGATGAACTCAAAAATCTTCGGATGCGTGACAGAGACAGGATCATGAAGTACATAGTAAGCTTCAATCAACATGCCGCCATTATTGGTTACGGCGACAACTCCCTCTGTCATGCCTTTTACCGTGGGCTTTGCTCACAAATAAAGGATGACATGGCTCACCATGGAAAACCCAACAACCTCCATGACATGCGGACCCTTGCCCAAGAGCTTGACGCTCGCTACTGGACTAGGAAAGCTGAGGTCTCCAGGGAAAACCGTGACCGGCCCTCCACCTCCTCCACCTCCAAACCCAAGGGTTCGGGTTCTAACTCGAGCTCTTCCAACAACTCCGTGGCCCCAAAATCCTACGGTTCCACCATGGGTTCATCATCCACCTCTTCTTCCTCCGGCTCCACAAGTGCCTCCAAGAAGCCCTACGCTGACAAGCTAGGCAAGGACAGTAAGCTCACACCCAAGGAAAAGGAACGCCGCTGCAAGAATGACCTCTGCATGTTCTGTGGCAACAAACACAAGACCGAGGACTGCAACAAGCGAAAATCCGTGGCTTCTGCACATGGACGTGCAGCTGAGGTCTCTGACCCTACTCCCGCCTCTGTCGATTTGGCTCCTTCAGAGTCGGAAAAATAGAGAGCAACCCTGCTTCCTCCGTGCAAGGACAGGGTTGCATTGACTGTCATTGCATTTCAGAGATCGTAACCCTCAACGCCGCCGCTCTTTCCAACCATTCCCTTACCATATCCTTATCCAGTGAAATCGGCTCTGGATCGGAGTCCGACGGATCTCCTATATCCACAATCCTACGTTTTCTTGCTCTAGTCGATTCTGGTTCCAGCCATTGCTTCATTGACTCGAAGTACGTTAACGATCACAACATCCCTACCAACTCCATTCCTCCTGTACAACTTCGGCTTCTCGACGGCTCCGCCGGATCTCACATCTCACAATCTGTTACTCTCTCCATACGATTCCCATTGGGAGATATCATTCCCATTGACTTCTATGTCACCCGTCTTGATTCATCTTGTAACCTCGTTCTGGGATACAACTGGCTCTCCTGCTACAATCCATTGATTGATTGGGCAAAGCACAGTATCACTTTCCATTCAAAGCTATTTGGTGCGTCTGTTCCAGACATTTCCGTGGCCTCCGACGCAACAGCGCAAGCTCGCAAGGACCCTTCAGGTCCTATCCCATCCAAACCACCTCCGAGATCCCGACGGACTCTGCCAGCATATGAGCCTATCTACTTATACCCGTCCATCCCATCATTTTCCACTTTGGTTGCCCCCAAAATATCTATCATTTCCGCGGCTGCTTTCATACGAGCTTGCGCAGAGGAGGGTGCACAACAGTTCACACTCCAACCTTCTATGCCAAGTGTTAGTGGCCAGGCTGCTTCCACAGCTCCACAGGATTTATCTGATGTTCCACCGGAGTATCATGACTTCGCCGATGTGTTCAGTGACTCTCTCTCAGAGAAACTCCCTGAGCATCGTCCTTACAATCTCAAGATAAACCTTGAGGAAGGCTCTTCACCTCCCCTCGGACCCATCTATTCCCTTTCCGAATCCGAACTCAAAGCCTTATACGAGTTTATCGACGATAATGTCCATAATGGTATCATCTCTCCCACAGATTCCCCCCACAGAGCTTCGGTGCTCTTCGTCAAGAAGAAAACCGGTGAACTCAGACTCTGTGTCGACTTCCGCGGCCTTAACAAAATCACTAAAAAGGACCGCTATCCACTTCCCCTCATATCCGATCTTCTTGATTCCGCGCACATATATACCAAACTCAACCTCTGCCACGCCTACCATCTAGTCCGTATTGCCGATGGAGATGAATGGAAAACCGCATTCTGTACCCGCTATGGGTCTTTCGAATGGCACGTCATGCCATTTGGTCTCACCAATGCTCCTGTGGCTTTCCAATGTTTCATCAACGACATTTTCGCAGACATGCTTGATGTCTCTGTTGTCGTGTACGTCAACGATATCCTCATCTACTCCGACGATCCTGCGGAACACCAAAAGAATGTACGTGAAGTCCTACACAGACTTCGAGCCAATGGGCTCTACTGCAAGGGTTCTAAATGCGAATTCAATTGGGATTCTGTGGAATATCTAAGCTACATCCTCTCTCCCGAAGGCTTACGAATGGCTGAAGACAAAGTCAAAGCTATTGTTGACTGGCCGATCCCACGGAAGGTCAAAGATATCCAATCATTTCTTGGTTTCACTAATTTCTACTGCCGTTTCATCTACAAATACAGTGAGATCGTGCTTCCTCTAACATGTCTTACACGCAAAGGTATTCCATGGAAATTCGACAACAAATGCTTGGCAGCATTGAACGAGTTGAAACAGGCTTTCACTCATGCTCCTATCCTTACCCATTGGATTCCCGACCGTCAACTTGTCATGGAAACCGATGCCTCCGACTACACTATTGCCGCTATCCTCTCCATCTACCTTGATGATGGGGAAATTCACCCTATATCCTTCTTGTCCCGCAGTCTCCATGGAGCCAAGCTTAACTATGATACCCATGATAAAGAGCTTCTTGCCATCTTTGAAGCCTTTAAATACTGGCATCATTACCTCAAAGGCTCTGCGGAATCCATCGACATCGTTACTGATCACAAGAACCTTGAGTACTTCTCTACTACCAAGGTCCTTACACACCGACAAGTCCACTGGTCCGAATTCCTTTCCCAATTCAACCTAGTTATCCGATTATGTCCAGGGAAATTAGGTGGGAAACCGGACACACTCACTAGACGATGGGACATCTACCCTAAAGAGGGGGATAGTCAATACGCTCAAGTCAACCCTCACAATTTCCGTCCTGTATTTACTCAAGAGCAACTTTCCGCTTCTCTCCGCACTACTTTTCTTGAAGGTCCCATACTCCGCGCTAGTGCAATCATGGATGTAGACCAATTACATTCTGATATCAAGCTCACACAACCTGTGGATTCCATGGTGACTGAAGGCTTCCACCTTGCTTCTTCCCCTTCCAATCCTTCCCGGTGGTCTGTAGACAAGTCAGGAATACTCCGCCTTGATAATCACATCTACGTCCCAGACTCTGCAGACCTCCGTCTTTGTGTCCTCCAAAACAATCACAACCACATCTTGGCAGGTCATTTCGGTCAAAACAGGACTCTCGAATTAGTCCGATGGAACTACACCTGGCCACAGATGCGTGAATTTGTTCGCCACTACGTCAAATCCTGTACTACCTGTGGTCATAACAAAACACCTAGACACCGCCCATTCGGCCTACTCAAACCCTTGCCTGTACCAGAACGGCCGTGGGATTCCATCTCCATGGACTTCATTGAACAGCTCCCGGAATCCAACGGATTCACTGCCATCCTTGTCGTTAACGACCGTGCAAGTAAACAAGCCATCTTCATTCCCACTCACGACACCGTCAATTCCTCAGAGCTAGCTCAGCTCTTTGTCACCCATGTCTTCTCCAAGCATGGCGTTCCCAATCACATCACTTCCGACCGCAGCTCCGAATTTGTCTCCCAATTCACTCGCGCCCTAGCCAAATCCCTTGATATGGAGCTTCACTTCACTTCTGGTTATCACCCGGAAGCCGATGGACAAACTGAACACGCTAACCAAACCCTTGAACAATACATCCATATCTATTGTTCATACCAACAAGACAACTGGGACACCTTACTACCCATTGCCGAATTCACGTACAACAATGCTCCGAATGCTTCCACTGGAATCTCTCCATTCTTCGCTAATAAGGGTTACCATCCTAACATCACAGTGTACCCTGAACGCGACATCGCCTTCGCTCGGGCCCACGACTTCATAGTCAACCTCGATGATCTTCACCAATTCCTTAGAGACAAAATCACTCACGCTCAGTCTCGTTACAAATTCCAAGCAGACAAACGACGGTCCCCAGCTCCAGATTTCAAAGTAGGTGACCAGGTTTTCCTTAACTCCAAACACATCAGGACTACTCACCCTACTGCGAAATTCTCTGAGAAATTCCTCGGACCGTTTGATATCATTGCTCAGCCTGGATCCCACTCTTTCATGCTCAAACTTCCCGTGGACCTCCATTCCATTCATCCTGTATTTCATGTCTCACAGTTGGAACCCGTGGAAATCAATACCATTCCTAATCACACCCAACCACCTCCACCTCCCGTGGAAGTCGACGGAGAAGAGCAATTCGAGATCGCACAGATTCTTGATTCCAAGCTCGACCGTCGGTTCCGCTGTCCACTCCTCTATCGTGTCCAGTGGTTGGGCTACGAAGGTACTGATGAAGAATTTGCCTGGATCCCTGCAACAGAGTTCTCCGTGGAAGACTACATTGAAGATTTCCATTGTCGTTACCCAGACAAACCAGGACTGTTATCCAAGGTCACCATTCGCAAGGTCTCAGTCAAGACCTCACCTATTCCTTCTTGATCATCCATTCCATCGGTTCCTGTCAGAATCTGTCTCCCCAATTTCAAATTCGATTCTGGAAAACTATTGCAAATTCACTGCCCAATCGGGAATGGACTCCGCCATACACATTCTTGCCTTCATCCTTTTTTCACACCATTTTCAGATCATCACCAGAAATATACATTTTCTGCCCCTCTGGGCGCACTCTACTATCTATCTACAAAATCCATAAAAAATTTTATATAAGGTTAGGCATTAAGCATTGAAGAGTTGTCTAAGTGCACAGAGCTAGAAATGCAACAGCGTCGAAGACACTGATCACACCCACACCCAACACTACACACACAAACACGCTCAAGTTCATGGGGGGATTCTAATGCGATGAAAGTAGCGAACCAATACAATTGAATTCTCAATATCTCTAAGATACACGTGCAGCAATAGCGCTCGTATAATATCTAGACTTCTCTAAGTCCAAAGGCTTTTCTCAAGAACAAGAGGGTGCAACTTCCATCGCCAGGCCTCAAGGCAAGGGTGTATAACACAATACAACTTCAAATGTCTCCACAAGTTTCTAGCAGTCGCTCGGGACTCTAATAACCACTGCACACAATCAATAACACCCTAAACACCACTTAAAACACTGCGCTCGAAGCAGAAACCAATTCCTATTAAATTCAACACACTAATAAACCTCACGTGTCACGTGCTAAACCAAAACCTTCGCAAACACGTGGAGAAGTGTCTACACTGACACTAAACTCCGAAACTTCCACAAGAGCCACAGGGTTTGAACCTACGCACTCGAGCTTCCAACCGATCGTAGATTCACAGGATTTGAACCTATGCAATCCAGAGAAACCCCGTCCGACAAGCCAAAGGGTTTGAACCTTTGCCAACCTGCGGAAATAACACAGAAAAGCGAACACTAATCAAGCCAAAGGGTTTGAACCTCTGCACCTGTAATGCCTCGCATCACACAAATGCCCTCAAGAACTCGAAAGGGTGACCTTCAAGACACCATACTCTTATTCTTTCACAGAGCGCAAGTCAAACTGAAACCAGACTCTCTGCATGGAGTGCCGCGCTATTTTCTTGTCTAAGTGCGTGACTTAAATCACACAATAGATATCTGATATGGGTTGTATTCTCTCTCGAAGTTACTAGCTACTCTAAGTGCTAGAGCGCGTGGCTGAAAAGCTTTGCACTATTACACTGTGGGCTCGAAACTTGTACTCTATATCTACACTACAGTATTTATACAATTCTACATCATACACGTCGATACAACTTAATACAGTACTGTTAGAACCTCGGAACACTATCCCTCGCAACGCGCACGCGTTGTTATAGCATGCCCAGGGCTGGACACTTGGTTGGAGGTCTATCTCAAGACCAGACTCTGTTTCCTCATGGTTGAGACTCCACTCGCACTGCGCTCTTTGCATTGGCATGTCACTCGTCATTTCCTCGGAGTATACCTGGACTGACAACCAATCATATAGGCTGTATCTCATTCTAATGTTGAGTTTCTAGGTTTCTCTGGTTGGTGGGGGATGCCTGTGGTAAGCCTAGGCACTGCGCTCTTTGGCCAAACTGGGTTCTCTCGGAGTTATCTATACTCAGGCATTATTTGGGACACACGTGCACATGCCGCGCGATCAGGCCCTGTGCATCATAGATCATTGTGTCACGTAGTTCTCATGCATGTCTTTCAGTAATGCATTAGGGTGCGTATGCAGTCTGCTTCTGGTGCATTCAGTATTGAGTGCTGAGCTCTTGTACTTAGTGTGACCTCAACCAGTATCATTCTAAGTTAGAGCATGCATTCTACCAATCATCACTGAAGACTTGCACGTGCATGTGTTGTTACACTGCACGCTATCTTGGTTTGTTCACTGCACTCTATTGGTTTGACACTGCGCTCCATGTCTATTTCCATCTACGCATGCAGCGCACGTCTTTTCATGTGCTCTACTTCTATGTTTCTATACACGTGCGGTGCACGTCATAGATTAATGTAGTTCTCCTTGTATCATGCCTGTCTCTCATCAATTCCTTAGAGCGCATGGCTGATCTGCATCTTAGTGCATTCAGTATCAAGTGCTGAGCTCTCATACTTAGTATGACCTTGACTAGTGTCATTCTAAGTTAGAGTATGCACTCTACTAATTGTCACCTAAGGCCGTACTGCGTGCGACTCTATATTGTGCTCCATACATGTATCATTGCACTCTGTGTGTTTGACACTGCGCTCTATCTGTATCTTTCGTTATCTCAGTACCTAGCCATTATGCAATGCATGTATTGATACATTTCGCAAAATTACATGTGTAGACACCTTGCAAGCATGTCAGCATCTGCAGACCCACCAACTTCTCCACTATCTACCTCATTGTCCTTTCCCTTCCCTTTTATCTGACACACCAAATCCACTATACCAGGTGCTCCGTCGGCCCCGGACTCTGGCAACATCTCTGCTCTGACCTCCTCATCCTCCTCCAATTCTCCTTCAGAATCCTCCACCAAGAACTCCTCACTACCCTTCAGGTACTCCTTCCACAGCACCCATTCCTTCCGATGGCCTCTGATGTCATAGAAATTTGCACGAGCATCCCTAAACCTCATGCTGGCTGCGATTGCCCAGTCCAAGTCACTGTTCCCGCGGCTTCCATGCCATAACTCCAAGTTCACCAGTTTGAAGGGATCTTGACCGTTAAATTCCTGCGGACGTCATGTGGGCGTACCACACTTGTGCTACATCCTGATCCAGGTGCAGTCGCATTGCCCACCGGAGGGCTTCGGGGTTGACACCTTTCAACTCTCGCAGCTCTTCCCTCGACACCTTCCATTCCTCCACGGACTGCCGCCGGAATGAAATCCCTCGGATACTCCACCGTGTCCCCTTCCTCAAAATCATCGACCAAGTTGTCGACATGGGACCCGACGGACTCCAACTGTTTCTCCATCCTACTCATTCGCCCCTCCATCTCGTCAAACCAGGCATGCAGATTCTGCAGCAAGCCCAACACTTGCTCCAGTGCTGACAGCTCTGCCTCTTCCTGTCCAGAGGCACTTGGCCTTACTGAATCCTGCATTGCTCGCAGGACCACATAGTCGATGACATTACACAGCTGGGCTCCGTCGGCCCGACACCGCCCACATTTATCTAACAAACAATCAGCAAACAAAGAACCCAACCCCAAGTCCACTTACCGGAACCATGGAACTCCTCGTGCTCCACAACCTTCCCCTTCGCCTTCTTAGCCAGCCGCTCCTCTGACAGGCCCCGCGGTTTGTTCATCCTCACTATCCTCCACCACCGACCTCGTCAACCGCTTCCTCTTGTTGGAAGGCCCCACGGCCCTGGTCACCTTCGCTTTCCCCTTATCCTTTCTCTTCTTCTTCAACTCCTGCATTGCCTTCTCCTTTGCTGTCCCCGCATCCTCCGCCAGCTTCCTCATCATCGCCCTCGGCTGCCTTTGCAGCTGCCTCCACCGCTTCTGTGGCCTGCCTCGCGGTCAACTCCATCTGCTCCTTCAATAGCCGCCTCGTTCGCGCCGCCTCCTCCTTGGCCTCCACCAGCCTTTTCCGTTCGGCCTCTGCGGCCGCCACATCCTCCCTCTTCTTCTCCTCAGCCAATCTCTGCTGCTCAGCCTCCCTTGCTAGCTTCTCCTCCTCCTCCTGCCTCACTGTGGCCTCTGCTTCCTTCCTCGACTTCAATTCTTGAAGCTTTTTTGCCCTTTCTTGGGCCCTCTTCTGCGCAGCCTCCACGGCTGCCACAGCCTTTTCGGCCTTCACTTTTTCTGCGACCCACACTTTGTGGGCCTCCACGGTGCTCCGATATGCCTCCTCTTCAACATCCCTGCCGGCGTAGAACACCGACAGTTCCTCAACATCCAACTCCTCGGGGGTGGCAGGCGCGGAGCACGCTTCCGGCGTCCTCGACCATCGGTACTCGTTTGTCATCGTTAAGGGCGATGGAGAAAGAAAAAAGCTAGTTGTTCCTACCACCGAGATGGTGGTGGTTACAAGTTAAGAGGTGAAAATCACGTGATACCTCACTCACAAATTCCACGCAGTACCCCCGGCCATCGGGATCTGCACTCTTGAGGGCAAGAACGCTAAAGGGGGGATACTGTAACAATCATGCCATGGACTCCATGGACCTCACCATCATCCACTCCACCAGGCTCCAAGTCAATCATCAGAATCCGTCGGATTCCGAATCCCGGTTTCTATCTCATATTTCATATCTCTATTTCATCTACTTATTTCACATATTCATTTATCACACCTAGATCCCGTCATGGTAGCGAGTAGGTGTTATATTGGAGTCCACTGGAATACTCAACTCCTCTAGATACAGAACATTCCAGATCACGTCACTCTAGCCATACCTACACTATTCCAGACCCCGACCCATCAGACTCCGTCTTAGTATATAAGCTGTACAATTAGTAGTACATACCTCAGTTCAAATATCAACTTGGTTTAGCCCAATAACTCTCATCCTCACTCTCTTCAGCCTTCAAGCCATAATCCATCTCTCTATGTCCACGGACTCTGATAGCCGTTGGACTTCACCTTTGATCCTACAGATCATAATCCTGCGGACTCCGTCCATAATCCTTCTTTGGGCTTCGACCCAAGGGTGATGTTGCTAATAGCTTCGCCAAGCTCCATGCACTCATGTGGAATCCACGGCATGCATTCCTTTCACTTCTTCCTATTGGCATGATCCTAACACATACAATGATGAAATGTCCAAGTAAAAACATAACATACGCACATATGGATGAGGCACATAATCCACATGACTAGGCAGAAATATGAGATGTCACAGAAGAAAGTGGCAAATGGAGAACATGACGGAGTGGAGTCATGGAAAACCAAAGTAGGCAGCAAAATGTAGCACCTTTTGAATGGATAAAGACTTAATCCCACACCTCACAATATCAAAAATAGGAGGGACATGATTGAATTAGATGAAAGTGAATCTACCTGCAAAAGTTGCTGTCAATAGCACACTATAAACCTACTACCAAGGTAGCAGGAATTAAAATTTATAACTGTATATTAATATCATATATTATACAAAAACATTGAAATAATATTCTCAATATTCTTTCAATAGGTGGGAATTTTTCAATATTTCTTCCACATACAGGATTATTGAAATATTATTAAGAATAATGTTTTGATATTTTGGCCAAGATTCTTGAAAAAATATACAGTTATAGAATTCAATATTTTGGTCAAGAATATTAAATCCTCCACACAGTGTTACCCTTTTACTCCCACTGTGTGATTTCTCCCTAAGAACCTGGGTCAAGCTGGAGAATACACACTTGGGTGAAAGACTAACACTGCATGGAGAATTCAATATTCTTAGCTGAAAACAATGTAAGTTCCTAACATTTACTCTACTGGTTTCTTACTGAGCTTCAAGTAGTTTTTTCTTCTAAATTGCTGTCATTTAATAATACTGAATTGCCATGATTTTCCTTGTTAATATATATACCAATTTTATTGTAGTAGATACAAGTTCCCATTACTATGATTACTTTGATTAATTTATATCGGTAACAGCTCGCCGAAGCCCCAGATGAGGTAGCAGGCTGTGCCGCTTGCCGGCCTTACCTCGTTATTTGTATCAATATGTACTACTAAATTTTGATATGTCACTTACATGTTTAAGGTCTACCCCCCTGCCCCCCTACATCAGGTGCCGGTTTGCTCCGAAGGAATCCCCTTGGAAGACACCATTGGTCCCAACCTTCCCTGGAATGAATACTTTGAATGGTTCGGTCCTCGTTACTGCTTGGAGGTGGTTGCCAGCAATATGGAAGACATGAACATCAAGGATGGATCTCTGGAGCAAGTCCGGTATGCTTTCTTCCTGCTCTTCTGATGCTAGCCTGATGTTATTTGGAGCATAAATGCGCTCGAACACCTTCGGGAGCTCAACAGTGCTCCTTCGGTCAGGGATGCACGACGTGCCGAACGAGAGTCTGCTCGAGCATCTAGGGCTTTGGCAAGGAGAGTGATACCCAAGACAAACTAGATCAACGGCTAGCCTGTAAGTCGCCCTGTCTTCCCTGCAAATCGAGAACTCACAGCTGACTCCAAGAACACTCGCGGTTCGTGTATAAACTGCAAGAATCAGACACCTCGTCAGACTGACGAGTCATGGGACTCTAACTGAATCCATTCGGACAGGAGGCGTCCTCGGCGTTGCCGGAAACAGTGCATGAGCCTGCTGACGGGGCAGTACTTTGACGTTGCGCATAACCACCAGTCGCAGGAGAAAGTTCTTCCAGAGCCGGGTGGTGTTTGACGATACGTGGCAGCAGGGTGAAGCTGGTGCAGGAGCTTGGCACTGGAGTTTGGGGTGAGCGACCTTGCAGGGCTTATGGAGAGGGGAGGAGGGGAGGGGATGCGGATGGGGAGGATGATTGGATAGAGATGGATACGTGATCGAGTGTGGAGACTTCGCTTGTTGTACTTTGCTGTGTCGTGTGTATTGTTAATGTCGTGATATGCATTGGGGTAGGGATGAGTATCCATATCATCTCCCAAACCCTCGTCTGTCGTGTGACTCTCATTCCTCGCGGTTACCAGATACCCGCGCCCGAATCTCTGCCACCCTTTCGATCCAAAACACCAGTCTATGACTTAATTCGAAGCACGACTCTACATGGAATCTATTAGGTGCATGCTCCTTGATCAGCAAAAGTCCCAATGTGACGTGGGCCTATTTCAAAACCCTTCGTGGGAAAACTCGTTAAACCACCCCAGCAGAACGGCGAATGCCCTCGGAGAGTTCTTGTCCGAACACCTGGATCTGCGTAGAACTTCCAATCTGTGCCGTTTATTGCGCTCAGTCTGAGGCAGGACCGCGGTGGCTCTGCCATTAGGTTCGAGTTGTCGAAATCCTGCCAGCGCTTCTCGACGTTCCATTGAGGGTAAATGCGGAGCGACCTTCTTGAAGTCGTCAGGTACCCAGCACCGTCCATGGTCATCTCCAATTACCGTGCGCCCAGGATGGTTCTCTTATGTGACCGCCTATCCTGCTCGTTGGCTGCCCGAAAATCAAATTCGAACAGTACCTGCCCGCGTACGTTCGTGTGTGGAAAGACAGAAACTGTAGAGAGCCTAGGGTTCACCGGCAGATAGGGCGCAGCTCCCACCCAGCTCGCCCGGTCGCTGCGGCGCAAAATTGCCTGCATGAGTGCAATCGTCGCACCAAGCCGGTCATCCTTGCTAAATTTGCGGGTGTCAAGTGTGACACCGAAGAGACCCATGATGCTGAACGCCATGTCGACCGGACGTGCCTGCGCCAGATGGTGGGTGCCTGATTGTCAAAATTGCCATCGACTGAACTGCCTTTAACCAGTGCATTTTTTAACATAGAAATGACGATCTCCGTTGTCTGCTCTAGCATAATGTTTGACGAGTTGCACGGAGGGCCGAAGAGAAATGCCACGCTCACGGTAGTACATCCCAGATCCCCGCTTCCGTAAATGACCTCGACACGCGGAGGTTCACCCGCGCTTTATCCACGTTGTGAGCGCACAAGCCAGGAGAACCGTACACAGAGCGCAGCATTGATAGATGTCGAACCGAGTCTGCCAATGTTTGTCCTCTTTGCTGGTCTGCATGATGCACAGCCAGATACATTTCACACCTTCCCGAAGGACAGCATGTACCAGAACGTCCACGCGAATGGGATCGCCGTCTTCTGCTCTGGCGACGAAGAACCTGGCTCCTACAGCCGATTCATCAACGCTATTTCCGCACCAAATATACGAGATGGCCTGCATAGGTACATTCGAAATCTGGGAACTCGTGGATGGAAAGAGTCCTGTCATGGATGTATTGGGCGCAATCGATGAGACGGAATCTACCAGGTGTGGCAACAGGTGTTATATCCAATACAGAAAGTGGTCCCGAGCGAGCAAGGGATTCTAGGGAGATCTGGAAGATGATCGTGGACATTCTGGTATAAGGAAGTATATTGTGTTGTGGAAGGACAGCCACTAGATCAGAGCATGCACGAGCCCTAGGCGGCATCACATTGCAATGCACCATACTGTTCCATTCTACCCGTACTACACTGTGGCGACTCTACCCCGATCAAGGACCTGTCGCATGTTTGAGCGCCCCCGTCTTTGCTTCCTATACGTTTGCGGATTCTTTTTAGTTTGATCACTGGCTCGCGTTCCTTTTGGACAGCAGTCACCTCGACACCGTTGTAGATGAGTCGAATATTTCACTGCTACGTGTATGATTTTTGACACAACGCCGTTGTTGGGAGGTCCGCGTTCAAAGGGATAGGTGGCGGGTCTTGAGACCGTTCCTTGCGACTGACATCGTCTATAGCGCTATGTGATGATTGTGAAAAATCCAAGAGGTCGCGTCGGTTGCAGTCGAGGAGGATCCAGGCAAGGTCACCATTACAGATGCAAAGACGATTCTGGCGCAGTTGCAGATGGTACAAGTAGCAATTTTAAGTGTACGATAGCACCAGTAATCCTCAGGGACGACCTCCATCTTTCGAGTCCTGCGCCGCCGTGGTAGAGATGCGAGGTCCCCAGTAATGCGATCCAGCACAAATTGGCACGCGTCGGTTTTGGCCTTCTCCTCGAGGCGCACTTCTCTGAAACAAATACGCTGCCGGGTGCTCGTTATGTAGGATACCGCGACTCCATGATCTGTGGGCAAGATGTAGAAGTTCTAATACACGACAAGGACATACGCACCAGCGAACAGCAGTTCCGTACAACGTCTCGTGCCGACCCTTGAGCGCCGTCCCAGCTAGTTGTAGAAATGGCGTCGGAGTGCCCAGGCCCTGGATCAGAGTAAATTAGATATTGACGAGCAGAGAAAGGACTGACGACGAGATGGTAGCTGTTACATCTCGGCATGAGAGACCGTTCGACGTTGGCCCAGTTCGAGGGTGATGTAGAATATCTCTTCCTCCTCGTAGTCGTCGTCTGGTCCGAATTGGGTGACTGGGTGGTAGCCGGGGCAGAGTGACATTGCGGGAATTAGAGGGAAAGGAAAGTGTGCCAAACAAGGCACTCTTACTGACTACGACGATCACTGGGTCCTCGCCTGTTCGACGATCCTGCTTCTCATTCTCGGCACTGCTCTCTCTCCGTATACGAACTCGAAGACGCGTCGGACATTTTTCTGTGCATTCTCCTTCGCGCCGTGCCAATATTTCAAGGTCCTTTCTCCTAGGCGTAATTGAGTTTTGTTCAATATCCGTTCGAGGTTCCCATTTCCGTTGGCTTGGATGCATAAACTGACTCTGGAGTCTTCATCATCGGTTTCGTTCTCAGTATACTTGAACTTTCCGTGCGGATCTCCGTCTCGTTTTTTGTGGCTACTTAAAATGGCGGCTTCTAGTCGAGGAGGCTTTTCACACCACTGGTCACGTCAAACACTCTGAATATTTTCGCCGCCTCTTCTAACGGATATCCCCAGGTCGTTGACGAAACATTGCAAGCCTTCCCCATTCTCTATGCAAGAAAAACGTACATCCGATACTCCCTGTTCAGTGTTGCCCGCATGTGCACTGGGTATAGAAGACTTCAATCGTCCCCGGAATGAATGGCTCGCTTATCGTTATCGCTAAGAGGTTGCAGCGAGCAATATAGAAGGCGTGAACGGGTCTGATGTCCGGTACGCGTCTTCGTGCTGCTCTGATGCGGCGCCAGTCTGATGCCATTTTCAGGAAAAACGCCCTTGGAAATGCCCCCGCACGACGCACCTAGAGAGAGCATCTGGACCCGAGGAAGGAAAGCAATTCTCTGGGTGAACAGCTAGCCCGTAAGTCGCCCGTCTTTACTGCAAACCGAGAACTCACAGAGACTTCAAGAACAGATACTGTTAGTGTATAAAGTTCAAGAATCTCGTCTTCGTCTGGCGATGAGTCATAAGACTCTTGTGAACGAAGGCGGCGTCGGAGGAGGAAACAAAAGACTCTGCTCAGGGGTAATGCTTTGATGTCGTGCATAATCGGAGAATGTTTTTTCAGGGCTGGGTGGTGTTCGGTAAAGCTTGGGCTGGGATTTGGGGTGAGCGACCTTGCGGGGCTGATGGAGAGGGTGCGAGGCTAGACATTTTCTTACAGAATGACATTACTTTTATTTCGTTCGAGGTAACGAGGAAGAGAGGCAAGCCACTACTCTATCAATCTCTCGTGAAACCTCCGGACCTCTTAAATACGAGGACGTATGAGCCATCACTTCGCTCATCTTCATCCACTCATCTAACGAAATCCCCCCGGCGCCATGAAGAACGTTGAACCTGAAATACGTATCGCCACTCCCATATTCCTTAGCCAACTCGTCCGTTACACTTTCACAGTCGGGTCGTGATACGCCGCAAGACACTGATGAGCTCCAACGGCAGGACCTTTTCTATCCCCTTCGGCTGCTGGAACCCACTAGGACCAGGATGTCCCGTCCCGATGCTGACGAGTACGCCGGTGCGCCGATTAGGCCCAAAAAGCTCCTTGGCTTCGTCTCTGACCTCCTTCGTGGGGTTGTTAAATCCCAGGCCTGCGTCGACCGAACCCGCCAGGACCGGCAATCTTGATGGCCTTGAAGAAGGTCGGTGCTGTTGTGGTGGCGCGAGCGGCTTCCCATATCTTGCAGTCCGGACCTTGGTTGGGAAGTCCTTGATATGTGCGGAAACGCTGGGGTGAACGCAGGTTTATTCTGGTCATGGAGCACACGAAGCTGTCGAAGCGAATGAGGGCGATGTTTTGGGGGGGAGACAGGGAGCGTACGTGTGTCCTTTTGAGTTTGGCCCGGCGTCAGGATCCAACAGCTTCTGATCGTTGCTGTGCCCAGCTTTCCGGACGACATTCTGCATCTCCTCCTTCAATGTAGTTGCTTTGAACTTGCCGTCCCTGTAAAAAGGCTTCCTGTTCTCGGAACTGAACACCACACTAGAGATTTTATTGTAGCTTTGAAGGGCTTCTTCGGTGGACATCTTTAGCCTCCCTAGCATGATAGCGATCAGTCTAACAAACGGCGGTTAATATTACCTTACATTGAGAAACGGCTGCAGCTCACCCTCCTGTACTCGTACCGCCAATGAGATCGAAGTACTCGCAAGGCTTGGGCGCATTTGGGAGGTTTTCTCGGAGCTGTATGCGTTTCATCAACTCGTCGAGAATGAACAGCTCGGAGACGCCGCGAATACCGCCACCGTCTACCGCGGGGGTTATTTGAGAAGACGATATAGTATGGATAAGGAGATGCTCACCGAGAGATAGCAAGTTCACAGGCAGATCACTGAGGATGGCGGGGCCCGCGCTGACAGCCATGGATAACTGAAAGAACAGCAGGACTAGTGCTTTGATGGTGGAAGCTCCACGTGAAGAGACTCCTCCGTTCGTGCAGGAAATATTACCCGTCTTCTGTAAGCCTCCCTCGGTACGGCCCAAAAGGACTGTTGTCTTCCTTGTTCGGAGGCGAGAGGGATCGATGACTGTCTTCCAGCGAAATAGTTGTATTCTTGGGTGTTGTACTACCGTTCGAGTAACACCTCTTCGAATGTGTGTTGCCGTATGCTCGCTAGGTAAGCTACCGAAAAGTTGGAATAGCAAGATAGCGCACCTATTCTGTCGGAGAACCGTGCTCTATGATACTCCACGACCACCCTTGAGCTCTCTGCTAGCCAGCGGTAAGGACAACATCGAGGTGTACAGGTCTTAGAGAGAGGGTAGCGAGCTTGACTCCTGGGATGAGGGTAATGGAGTTCTTTCTCAGCAATCGTCTGGTCCGGGTCGGTCAAAGCGAGAGGGTGTTGTTTACTGGGACAAACAATGGCCCTGGTCTTCTTGCTGCCATCCCAGCTTCCGCTCGCTACCTTCTAGGGCTATCGCCCCTCTTCGTTTCACGCTGGTGCCATTGCAACTGTCAAGCAATATGCTTCTTTTGTCAAGCAAATCTCCAACTCGACAACGAACTCGGTTTTCTTGGCCAGGAAGATATCTGAGCACCCAGAGGGTGGGCCTTTGGGTGTGTCAAATGAAGATGCTCAGTATTCGCCGCGAAAGCAAGAAGGCCAATAACGACGACAGTCCATTCATGGCGTTGAGAAGGACTTTTGGACCCGGAACAGACGCGGTGAGTATTGGACGTATTATTCTCCTTTTCTTTAGTGACTTCTCGTTTGATACATGTTGCAGGTAGAAACAAACCCACGACGAGCAGGTCATAGTCCTTATGAATGCTACTAGCCTCTACTCTGGGACTAACCCGGTATTCATCTCTGCTGTTAGTCCAATCGGGCGCTACTCAATGCCGTCCGCGTTCTTCGCACGAATCAAAGTCATCGATTTAGTTTCATCATTTCATCATTTTCAAAGCATCACAGAGCTGGTATACGTTCCGCTTCTTCGTGATTAGTCCCTTTCGTTGATCCAACTTTATTAGGCACTAGAGAGAAATTCGGACTGGTATACAGAGGACTATTGCCCCAACGGTTGTATCTTCTGTCGTAAATACTCCAAATACTATTTCTTTTCATCGCATATATCGTTTGTGATCTCATTTCGGAGCATACATCAATCTGACCACTCACGAAGTTCCGGGGGTGATTCCTCCGTGATCCTGTACAGCATGCATCAGCGGTGCGTAAATCACCGCGCGCTTCCCACGACAGCTTGTCCTCTTACCACCATCATCTGTGTTCTCATCTGTAAGCATCCAGCTATCCAACCTATATCGAAAGGTGCGGCTGTCTTCAGTTTGTGTGAGCCATGTCTGCTGACCGGGAATCTTAGAAATCTGATTCATCAATGGCCTCTGACACCTCAAATAACAGTCCTGTGAACTTGCTGTCACTTGGTGCGTTTTCCAGGCATTTTGCATACGTAGTGTTTGCTGATAGATGAGATAGATGGCGGTGGGATCCGTGGGGCATCTCAGCTCATCATTCTTGATGAAATCATGAAGCGCATCCAGATCAAGAAGCATCTGCCTGAAGTACCGAAACCTTGTGAATACTTCCATCTGATTGGAGGTTCTGGTACTGGAGGGTGAGTTGCTTACTCTAATGTAGGCTCTTAGGCTCTATCGCTGATGTGTGTTGCAGTCTGAATGCAATCATGCTTGGTCGTCTGAAAATGTCAACTGAAGATGCATTGCATAACTATAAGAAACTTGCAACTGCTGTTTTCAGCCCTGACAACCGTAAACTATTCTATAAGGATGGAAAGTTTAAAGCAAGTACTTTGGAAGTAGAGATCAAAGAGATTGTCAAGAACAGCTGTGTGGGGTATACTGGAGATGAGCCTTTGCTTGATCCAGATGCAGGAAAGGACTCAATTGGCAATGTGTATGTTGATTTAAGGTATCTTATACTCTTACACTCATCTCAATTTTAGATTTGTGTGTGCTAAAACCAGTGCCAATCTTGAATCACCTCAGCGATTTCGAACATATGGAGGACTTGCCAACCAGGGCCCAGATCTTAGAATCTGGGAGGCTGGTAGAGCCACAACTGCAACACCAACTATTTTTAAAGCCATTATGGTTGTTGGTCTGGGAGGAATCAGTTCTTCCTATATTGATGCAGGGCTTGGTCATAATAATCCTTCAAAGGAAGTTAGAGATGAGGCAAAGCAGCTATTTGGAAATGATTGTCCTGTTGGAGTATTTCTTAGTATTGGGACAGGCCATCCTGGACCTAATGGTTTTCAGCAACCCAGAGGCATGGAAAAGATTCTGTCTGTAGAGCTGATGAAGACTGTTACAAAGATTGCTGCTGATTGTGAAACTGTCTCTTTTGACTTTGCCAGACAGTATAATAGCAGTCCAGGAACATACTTCAGACTGAATGTTACACATGGAACTGGAGTATTGGCAGTAGATGATTGGCAGAGAGAGGCAGATATTTTGGCACATACAAATGCCTATCTGAGGGATCCAAATATTTCTGAAAAGATTGAAGAGATGATAGAAAGTCTTTGTTCAAGCTCTAGCTTGAATAAATCATACACATTAGGAACATTTGGTAAGTTTTATTGATGTTTAGGTTTTAAACAATATCCTGACAATATAAATCCAGCTGGTCATATCACTCCTGCTTCAAGGATCTTTATGGTCTCTTTACCAGCTTTTGTATCATCTTTATTCATTGGGCAGCAAGAATATTTTTCAAAACTTGAAGAATATTTCACAGAACGCAAAAAACCTTGGACAAGACGATCATTTCTGCTCTATGGAATGGGAGGAATTGGTAAAAGTCAGATTGCTTTGAAATTTGCTCAAAATAAGCAACAATCAAAATAGTAAGTGTAAAATCTTAAAGATGTTTATATATGTTGAACTTATATTCATATAGCTATTCTATTCTATTCTGGATTGATGCTACATCTGAAAGCACAATTGTGCAAAGTTTGAAAGATATTCAAATGAAATATGATCACATGTTAAAAAATTCACTTGTCTCATCAGCAAACAATGAAAACAGAGTACTTGATTGGATCTCTCATTATGATCAACAAGAATGGCTTTTAATATATGACAATGCAGATCATGATAATATTTCATTGTTAAAAAAATATATTCCTGCAGGAGAACATGGAAATATTCTAATTACCAGTCACAATCCTTATTTGGATCGTATTACAGATAATGTTAAAGAAGCTGTATCTGAAATGAGCTTGACTGAAGCTTCAGACCTATTTTTTCAAGCTAGTAGGTTAAAAAATACAAATGTCAGCATCTCTGAACATGCAAAAGCAATAGTAACAAGATTAGGCTTTATACCATTGGCTATTGATCTAGCAGGATCATCAATTGCTGGTGGCTTTTATACAATTGATCATTATCTTGAATTACTTGATAAAAATCGAGAAGTCATATTGAAAAAAACATTCCATACTGAACATGAGAAAAACATTTATGAATCATGGAACATGTCATTTAATGCAATACAAAGTCAGGCAAAAAACAATCAGCCTGATGCACAATATGCATTAGAAATATTGGAACTATTCTCATTTTTTTATTATAATAATATCTCAGAAGAGATCCTCCATCGTGCAGCAGTGAATAGTGGAAATGATTTAATTGCCAATAGAATCTACAATAAATTTTTATCATCAACAAAAAAAAAAAAATGGGATTGTGATAATTTTAGAAGTGGCATATACATTTTACTAGCATGTTCACTGTTAAAACAAAATAAAGGAGAAGGAGAAAAGTTTATTGTATATTCTTTACATCCTTTAATACATTTGTGGTGCTGTGATAAATTAGAGGAAGCAAACAGACAAAGTCTTCTGGAAGTAGCTATTATGATAATGGCAAAGGCAATACCAACACAGTGGAATGCAGATGATTATATATTTCTTCAAACTTTGAATCCACATCTTATATATAATGATTTTGAGATGGAAAACATAATTGTAAATCAACCATTTGGAATAGCATTTTATTCTAATGGAGACTGGCAGAGAGCTGAGCATATGCAATATAAAGTGTTAGAAACTTATAAAGATAAATTTGAAAAAAATCATCTCAAAATATTAGAAGCAATGTCATATTTAGCATCTATATATTGGAATCAGGGTAGATGGAAAGAGGCAGAAGAGTTGGAACTGCAAGTCTTGGAATTGCGGAACTGTCGAGAGGTTCAGTCAACTCCCGACTTCGGTACTATCAGATGTCACTATACTTAGGAGGGCGGTTGATTTCCAATTCGTGATCGTTACACTTTTAGGTTATTTTTCATTTCATCGTACCTCAGTCTTTTACACCCATTACGAGTGAAGACTGAGGTACGTTTCTCTTATTACTTATGATCTATATCAATACTCATGACCATGTAGATAGTTGTCTATTGTCAGGTATTATCAATTCAGTCTTTTACACCCATTACGAGTGAAGACTGAGATAGTTGTCTATTGTCAGGTTATGCGGCCCTGTTGTGCTTAACCTCGATTCCGATCTTGACAACAGCACTCGGGTATATTGAAGACTCAAGAAATTTAAAGACAAACAGAACGAAAACTTGAGACCATCGATTTTTGGCCCTCGAAAACATCGCTCCAATAAAAAAACCAACCCCTATAAAAATTTCTTGCACCAAGGATGTCATTGACATCGAACTCACAAGTACTTCCCTTCAAGCTCGAGGTGGATGAAAAGTTCAATGGTGAAAATTGGGCATCTTGGGAAATGATGATGATTGCAGAAGGTGGACCTTGAGGCCTTGTAAATTACTGGGAGAATAAGGTGTCACCCCAACCGCCCAACTTGCTCCCTCTGCTGGCCACTGGATTAACGAGTCTTGCACCCCTTGACCATGAATATGCTCAACGCGAGAGCGCGGCACTATCCTCCATCATCCAAAACGTCACAGACCCCTTTGGCTTCGGGTTGGACCCATGAGGCAAATCATACGAGGCGTGGAACAAACTACAGAAGGAATATGGCGCTCACTCAGATATTATCAGGAAAAGGAGGGAGGACATACTACGATCGGCAAGGTTCCAAGATGGAGAGAAGGTTACAGGCAACGGAGGGCACATTGAGAAAATGAGGAGGCTACTGAAGGAGGCAAATGATGCTGGTGCAAAGATCAACAGCGACAATTTCGCAACGATCCTAGTCGACTCGTTCTCTGAGTCATGGGACCCTGTCGTCAGCACGCTACATGGCGAAAAGGACATTGTCAAAATTATAGCTCGCCTCTCTGCCCACGGCAACCGAGTTGCTGGCCACGGTGGATGTCACACAAGCTCAACAACCACCAACTTGTCAAATCAAGCATTACATGCTTCTATTGCGGCGTTAACGCAGCAAATACAAAGCATGAATACAACAACTTGCCATGACCAAAAACCCCCCAATGGCAGATCGCATGAAGCCAACAACAACTGCAAAGGCATCGGCCACACTCTCGAAGAGTGTTGGAAAGTCGGGGGAGGGAAACAAGGCCAATACCTGCCGTGGTGGAAAGGAAAAAGAGACGCACCATTACCGCCGTCCTCAGCCAATCTAGCGCAGTCAACCGTCATTGTGGATCCTGTAACTGGAATCTCGACGACCATAATTGCTCTACACGCGAGTGATAAGCCAGTCAACGAGGGGAAAGATAGCGAAATGAAGATGATGATAGCTAAAGGAACGGGAGGGTTAGACTTGTCCAAGTTATTTAGTGATTCGGGTGCGACTACGCACTTCATCAAACAGAGAGTTGCTTTCTCCAACTATATCCCTCTCAAAGACTACGCCGGTGGATCCTCCAAGGCAGGAGTGAACTTGAATATTGCCGGGACTGGAACTGTTGCCTTCGAAACCAACAAAAAGAGCGTCATCGTGCTTGAACGAGCCTTGCATTGCCCAGATATATCTGCGAACCTCATATCTGTATCCTGCTTGGACAGAGATGGCTGGAGTGTCACATATACGAAGGGGAGAGTCAGTTTTGTGGGCCCAGACAATGAAGAAAAATTCACTGGGGAGTTAGATGGTGATTTATACGCCATACATGGGGTATTACTTCATGCCGAGAAACATCAAGCTCTTGTAGCGAGGTCCACGGATACTGCTGTGCCGATGGAAATCTGGCACATGCGCTTCGTACATCATGGGGTCGACAGGATTAAAACTTTGGTCCACAAAAATCTTGTTGATGGGCTAAATGTGAAGTCCGGCCCACTCTTGCCCAGTAAATGTGAACCATGCATCATCGGGAACCAGAAACAACAGCCATTCAATGCCATAGTGAAACCAGAGACAGAGTTACTCACTCTCGTAGCCCTAGACATTTGGGGTCCAGCCCGTGTCAAATCAATTGGGGGAGCCTGATACGCGATGGAATTCACTGATGATGCATCATCACGTCGCCATGCATACTATTTACCCAATAGGAACGCTGTAACAATGCTGTCAGCTGTAAACTCATTCACAATAATGGCCGAACGACAAACTGGCAAAAAGCTGAAGAAAATTCGTTGCGACAACGAGTTTGATTGTAAGCTATGGCGAGACTGGGCAGAGGAATGGGGAATAATACTGTTGTTCACTGCACCATATTCATCAGCAGCAAATGGGGTTGCTGAGTGAGCATTTGGAGTGGTATTCGGAACGGTGCGGATAATGCTAGTCGAAGCTGGCATGGCACATGCATGGTGGGCCGAGGCTTGTGATTATGCCATACATGTGGGGAATTTGTTGCCATCTACACATCACCCAGGGAAAATACCTGAAGAGCAATGGTCAGGAAAAAGGCAGTCGGTAGGATTTATCAGAGTTTGGGGGAGCCCTTGCTATGTTAAAATCCCTGCTGCCAAGGGTGAGAGTAAGCTCGCCCCACGGAGCCTGAAGGGATGACTGGTGGGATTAGCAGGGCATGGAACGTACCGTGTTCTACTTGATGGCCCAGGTGTTCGGATTACCACATCACGTGATGTCGTTTTCGAAGAGCTTGTTCCAACACATACCGTCCCTCTTCAGGGGGAGATTGTAAACCTACTAGACAACTCAGAGGACAACACACGATCACAGCTTGGAAATCTACCACCTCGACCAGAACGACTCTCACAAATTCCAACACTGAACC
>JAUEPR010000073.1:0-233710 GCA_030435655.1 Armillaria novae-zelandiae | reverse complement strand
GGTTCTGGGAGATGGACGCGCGGCCGTCGGGCGAGGGGCTGTGCTCGTTGGAGGTGGAGGAGTGGGAGGAGATGGAGAGGTGTTTGGGAGAGAAGTGTGCGGGGTGTGGGAGGGCGGTGTATGAGCGGTTGGAGGTGCTGGAGAGGGTGAGGAAGTGTTTGGATGAGTTGCCGGATACGGTGTGATCCTTTCTCTTGTTGGAACGATGTATGTCAATCCTGATTGTATCCGTATTCTGTCTAAGCTGGTTCGTGAAACATTGTTCTAGCGAGACACGGACTATAAGCAACACCGTGGTAAGCGCGCGAGCGTCTATGTATTTTTATTATACTTGGGCAATCTCAGCTTCCTCTTCATATGTCGGATATAAGACCTCGTTTTCACTTCAGTCTCATCCTGTGCCATGTATAAATACCTATCCCACTCTGTGAAGCATCAGTAGTGTAATCGTTGACGTGCCGTCTTCCCAAGTACATGTCGGTTATGTTTGGGGTTCGAACCCCAATTGGTGCATCCCCCGAATGAAGACAAGTGTTTTTTAAATTCCCCTGACGTCGCTGACACTCCCGGGACCCGTATGCCGGTGAGGGCTACACACGAAACCTCCAGGGTGTTTGGGGGGGGGTATGTAGATTTCCCTGAATCCAGGTCCTGCCCTCTTGAATCTGCTATTCCAAGCTTTTGCTCGTTTGGTTTTTCTGTTTCTGTTTTTGTTTCTTTTGTCGCCTGGACCATCAAATGTGGACCAGACCCTTTCTTCCCGCCTACTCATGGTTCCACTGGTATCTCTGATCTCACTGGGTTCCCGTACGATACCAGAATTAATCGATTTCGTGAAAGAAGCAGCCCTGGACTCGAGGTACGTGCATGCATTTGTCCAAGTTTCGTGATTGGGTGGTAACTTCATTCCGGGGCTAGGATCTCTAGTGGCCCCACGAAGCCCCTTTTCTAGGATCTCAGTGTATGCCCGGTAATAGCGTACAAAAATCACGACTGGTCACAACTTGAAGCTGGGGTATTTCGTGACTAATGCACAACGACGCGATGGTGTCCCCCCCACCTTCATTCACCACCCAAATTTATGCTATATGGGATTATGTCAGTACCTTGCAACCTCGGATGCCTCTCCTATCTTCGCGAGTCCTGGCCTAGCGCGCTAGGTCTTCACATGAATATTCACATACCACAAACGTGTACGCGGGTTGACGTGATCGGTGCCAGCGTTCTGGAGAGGTCAACCCGTCTTTGATGATATATGCGAGTTTTCAAAGTCTGATCACGGAGATTGGATAGAGTGATCAAGCACCATGTATCAGGGGCAGTGTCGCCGGATGATCACGATGCGCGCGGGTCCCGGGATGTGTGGGTGGGGGGTGCATGCTAGTGAGTGAGGGTATGGATGGATGGCCTGGGTGTTTTGTCCGTACATACAAACAAATGCCCTGCTTGTCGTATTCCATGAACCTGTGTCTGAGGATAGAATGAGAACATTGGACTGAATAGAATAGAGGTGGGACGTATCTACCTGATACTAGGGAGGAGGGTAGTGGCGAGTACGATTGTTTGTGACACCTCGAATAGGATTGGGTCATATTGATCGACTTGTAAGGTAGGAATCGAGCGTCAAGGGGGCTCCGGAAAAACAACTACACACCTGACCTACATTAATTTGTTTAAGGCGGGCTGGACCCCCCCCTCCCTCCCTCACCTTCCTTTTATAGTATTGAAATCCCACGATAATTGTCCCTGTTATCCATTTCAAGATATATGTTCTCACAGTGGAGCAACGGTCCACGAAGCCCGGCCTGCTGAGCAATACAAGTGTTACATCATCAGGGGAAATTCTCAATGCAGTCGCTCCTCAATCGTTCCTGGCCCAGTTCTGGCTAGAAAATGGCGCAGAAACTAATGATACTCAAGATAGCACCTTTTATAGTCAAAATCAAGTCAAATTTCACTATTTGTATGGATATGTACTACTAAATTTTGGTATGTCACTTACGTGTTTAAGGTCTACCCCCCTCCCCCCCCTTACCCCCCTACGTCAGGTGCTGGTTTGCTCTGATGGAATCCCTTTGTCGAGCATCGCTAGTTCGCGATATGTGGATTTTTAATTGAGCCGTGAAAATGCTGGTGAGGTCTGGGGATAGTAGCGTGTGTGACGTGCGGGGTGAGCTATGGCATTACCTACTACCCCAGGCGAAGAAGATGAAAGAGATGGAGATGGAATTTGTGAACCTAACCGTGTAAATAGATATGGGATGCATCAGTGGTGTAATGGTTAACATGTGGTCTTCCCATCATCATAGTGAAACTTTCCGGTGGCCGCGTTCGGGGTTTGATTCCCCGCTGATGCATTTGCCAACACGAGTCCCTTTTTCTCAAATCCCTGGACGTGACTCTCTTTGAACGGGACAATTATGCGCTGCCGTGTATGTACCGCTGAGCTTCTTTGGTACTTGTTCAGCTTCCACACCGAGACAAGGTGCTCGGGGATGAACTGGTGAGTTGCTGTAGACTACTTCCTTGATGCTACGACCTGGCTTGTGCTCATCGTTTGGTGAATCTGAATCATCAGAACTTTTTTACTCAGTGGTATCTCTCTCGCCTCTGTTTACTGTATGGGAAGATCTCAAGTTTCTCTGATATGTATTTGTGATGGTTTTTTTTGCAACCGTGCCATTCCGAGTTTTAGTCCATTCTCCGTCCTCCTGGCTCCATGTCTGTTTTGGCTGCTTGCAAGTGGTCGTGGTCCAAGGGGGGTGTTTTGACTATCTCCGATCTCGCTAGGTTCTGTTCGTACGAGAATTAATCAGTTTCGTTCAAAGTGCATTTGTCCGAGTTTTGTGATTGCGGAGTATCTTCTTTTTGGACTAGGATCTGTGGGGAATTGAGTTAGATTGGAGACTCGAAGCCTTACGCAAGTCTCTGAGGTTTTTGACTTGACTTCTTGTTCGACTCTCTTTTGTAGGAATTCAAAGTAGACCGTGGCCCAGTTAAGATGGCGGTCTGACCAAGACCTCCCTTTTTTCCGAACCTTGCTTCAAGAGTGAGACATTCTCTATCTGACGTGATGCTCGTCTTTGAGACGGGCCCCACCCTGATATCCAGGCTTGTCAGAGTGGTCGTGTTGTAGCTCTTGCTTTTCTTCTCTCTCTTTACTACCATACTAGGATTTCGTTAAGATGAGGGATGCTCATGGTTCCTCATCTCGCCATGTTCAGATGATGTAAGGGAGTCGGTGACCATGTTTTTTCTGGGGTGATCGTACTGGCTCTCATTCCATCCATAGCCATACCGGTGGGATGTTTGCACTGCTTGTAGCAGGATCCAGAATTTGTGTTCTCTGATAACAGTCAGTGATCGTAGTTTCATTTACCTGCGGCTATTTGTCTTAGTTCATAATTCGAGGGTTGGCGGGAAGAGCAGTGATATTTATCTCAGGACTATGATCTTCGATTTCACCTTTACTTATCAAATTGCCGTATTTCTGTGCATAATTATTCTTCGTTAAACGTTTCTCTGTCGGGTCTTGCAAGAAAGCTTTCCAGATTAATAGTTTGATGCGTGTCTTCCACAGTGACTCGCACTCTATCGAGTCCCAAACACCATGATGGCTCACACAGTATTGTCGACACATACATAAAATCTTTCAAGTCCTTCTTCATGTCGTGTACGAGACGGCCGGGCAATTCTGCTATTCGACCATCTTCAAGTTGTTAGCATTGATCGATACGTGGATTGAGGGCCAGTTAGAGCTATTTGCGTCGGCTAAGTACATACGAGCATATTATGAACAACTCGACCTGTTTCAAGAAAATAGGAACATATCAGACCCCATTTCAGAGCCCGTACCGTCGCTTAGCAGAGTGCCATTTTGAAAGTATCTTTCAAACACATGCATTCACGTATGCAGATGAAGCGGCCAACGGTGTGTGCTGTAGGAGCGAGATAGCGGGTCCGTAGACAAAGCTGCTTTACAAATACTTATTCAGCCCTGACGAGTTTTAAGTCAAAACTATGGAGGCAGAGAATGCGAGGGACATGTTCTTAGCATCAATGAAATGGAATTGTCATGTATTATAGCTGGGGGAACTGACGAAGCGAAAGGAGCAAGGGAATCTGAATAATACGTCAATGTTAGTAAGGAAGGAAGGTTTGGGACAGCTGTACATACCAGCGGTGTTTCCGATGAAAAGAATAGGATATGTTGCGCTTGCGGTGATTGGACCTAGGAGGGTACTTAGCAGAGCAAACGACAGTTAGTGTTTAAGTAGCTGAACTGTAAGTATGCCTTCACGATGGAACTTGCATCTGCGGAAAGAAAGGAAAGAATTAATACATGCTTGTCATCGAGGAACTATACACACGAGCAGCTCGTTCTCTGAGAAAATAGTAGTCAGCAAAAGTTTTGACGATGTCCCGATATGCGAACCAATCTGCCAAAGACTCGCTAATAACTGTCGCATCGCCACATGACAGGTGACGGGTCGTCTGCTGTTCCTGCAATGCGTAGATTCTGGTGCTGTCTCCTGCTGCGAGACACGTGAGATCTTCAGTGAGGACAGAGAAATGACTTTATGGTTAGCACAAGGCGGTCTTGATTGCAGTTCTCATGACGGTGTAGTCGACGATGCTGTAGGGTGAGAGGCCACAATTTGGACTGGCTAGGCTAGAGCTGACTGATATAAAAAACTGAGGTCATTGGAAGGAAGAATTGCATGTTGGCGTCGGCGTCGACAGTGTTCTCGCGCCGGTCATTCGAGGGATGGACATATCAGCTGTTATGAACTTCAGCGTACGGCGCGGTCATCTTTAATGTGAGTAAACGAGAACGAGTTGAGGAGGAGAGAATACATACCATCGAGTACCATTCGTTCAAATTTATTGTAAAAGCTCGAAGAATAATGGTTCGCTCGAAATGCGTGATAGATGAGGGAGCGTATAGGAAGCTTTGAAGCACAGGTCGAGCCAAGAACCGTTCCAATACTAAAGGGTAGTGATCAGCTACCAAGTAGAATATTTCGCAAGCCTCTGACTTACCAGAATCCCCAACATCCCCAATACTGAAGTTCAGCTTGACCGGCTGCATCGTTCATCTGAAGCAGATGTCGGGCAATGTTGTCGTTACTGGTAATATATAATTCATAAATCCTTGGTCGTGGCCCTCCGTTATGGCCTGCACAAATGCCCCACAAACGTCTGCTGTCATGTGTTGAAAACCCGTGGTCCAATGATCGAAAGTGGCAAGCCATTGAGAGTGCTTTTCTTTGCCGCCCTCCCTAACCCTCATGATGTCGCATTCGTTCCCGATAACTGACGCAAGTAATGTACCGACGGAAATAAGAGTACCGACTTAGTGGTTCAGGGCCTCCCAAAGTCAACAGTATAGCGCCTTTGTATTCTGTTTGGGATAACGGGGAACACTTGATGAGCGCAAGAACAGCCTTGGTTGCTAGCTTCCATTTCAGTAATGAATGGGTGCCTCGAAAGTCTGGCAGAGATATAGCCGGTTGGCGATATCCTCAGAGCCACGTAGCTTCGGTGCAATAGCATGGACCGATGATGGATATATGGTCATGTTCTATGGTAGGGCTCGTCATAGGCGGCTTTGTAAAGCACGCTGTTCATAGAGTTCCAGCCTGGTTAGAAGGGTATGAACATAGAGATGCGACAACAAGGTGCTGTCTGGCCTTTAAACCATGTCAACAATGTCGGAGAAGGGGATAGATGATGTTCCACCAAGCCAAGGGAGAACGATTACCGACATTGTGACTGTCGTTGGATTGAAGCGTGTTGCTCGGTGTAGAGGCTGATACGCAGGTTTGATTCATATAAAGAAAACACTAGGGTGAGTGTACCAGGTGTGGTCCATTCGTGTGCCGCTTGAAGTATAAAGCCGAGTCGTGGAATAACCCGGAGGGAGGAGAGTAACGTAACGTTGTCGTACAGACCAGAGAGCGAGAGACAGAGCGACGCTTCACCCTCGGTGCGGTAATAAGAAAAAGTACCGTGGATATGTTGAGATACCTGGAATGCGTTGATCGTCGTAATTTCGAATGTTGATTGTTAGAAATATAAACCCCTGTTAGATCAACTGAAAACAACGGACAGATGTTATTACGTGGTTGGGTAGATGTAGGGATTATTTTAATCACCTGGAGTCGCCAGCTTCACCGGGCGCTCCTGTTTCCCGAACTGAGCAATGAGAAGATACGCCGAGTCGGGTGAACGGCTTTACGGACGGAGGGGGCAGCTTCTTCACCACCGAGGCAAGGCAAACAACGAGAATGAGCTCCGTGAAGCGACGGCAGGACGCGTCGTCATCACCACCACGGACAAGAAGTAACTCTGCCGCAGCACACTGTGGTCGTCCAGGGAGTATGGCGGGTGAACTACAGCACTTTTATGATTCGTCATTTGGGCGGTGAATATGATATCCTGCACTACGTACGAGACATGGGCAAGGATACAGTGAGGAAGTCTCAAGAGATACAGGTGATGGTGTCAAGCTAGGAGGAAGATGAAGAGCAGGAAAAGAATCAGGTGTGATTATGCACTTGTCTTTGAAGAATTTCACGGTCACAACAAAGGTCGACTATCCGCGATTCGTCGAGTCCTTATTCTGGTGATGTATCGAACTCGATAGTCACTATACACGGGCATGACATTTGATCTTTATTGAAGAGGGGAGGGTGGTGCAGCAAGCTAAACAAGCACCGACTTTATTCCAGCACACTTGAACAGCATATTTTCTTGTGATTTGAAATATGGACATTGAGAAAGGTGGTGAGTGAGCTGAATGTTTTTCCGACCCGCGAGGGGTGACACTGGTCATTGTCTGCAGTACGAAGTCGGCCCGACCGGAGTTGTTTTCAGGACCACGTGAATATTTGTTCCCACGACTCCTTCGTTTGTGGACCATGATCGTGGTTTCGATTGAGGCTCTTTTCGACATCGCCAGACCCTTTTATATGCGCCCCTAGAGGACCGTTATCTGATACTACTTGCGGAAGGGTGGCATTTGGAAGAGGATAGAGAGGAATGACGCGAAGATACGACTTGAAAATGTAGTTTTGAAGCATGAAAGGTACGCGACGTGTCCTGCTGTTGTATTCGTTTCTTGATCTACTTGATAGTGCGGTGGGTGCTCCTCGAAGTCGTTAATGACGGGCACGAATCAGAGTGAAGAATCGTCCGTAGCGGAGTCAGCATATCCGAGACGGACATTCAGGTGCGGCATGGGTGCTGCCAACAACTTATTAGTGCCGGGTTGGTGGACGTTGGTCACGTCTCCTATAGTTCGTGGGCTCTGGATGCAAGATGGCGGCGTCAAAAACGTTTGATTTGTCCGACTCCGGCATGAGGCTCCGGTGTATCGACCCTCCTTGGGATGCTCGTGCGTGAATTTTTGCTCAATCATACCATTCTATTCTTACAACTCTTGGCTAGGAGAGGCAGCATTCAGCTTCACGAACAACCCTCAGGAATATAAAGGCTTCACGTTGATGCGACTCGGAGTACCGGAGCGACCATGCAGCAACCAATCCCTCAGCACATGCTCGCCATCACTACCTTCCTCCTTCCACACTTCCACCATGGCGCAAGAACTCGCAGCAGCATACCATCCCGCCTTCAACGCCCCAGACGCCGACGCCATCCTATCCTCCCCCGACAGTACCCTCTACCGTCTCCCCTCCCCAGTCCTGCGATGCACCACAACCTTCTTCGCGTCCCCGTCTTTCACGTTCGAACCTCCCAGCAAGCCCATCCCCGTCCATGAACATGACATCGTCCTCGAGAGACTCCTGCGGATCCTCAGCGGTCTTGCGATTCCCCCGTGGCGCACGTTTGACGACCTGGAGGGCGTGCTGAGCCTCGCTGAGACGTGGGGAGCGAAGGGAGCGGTGGATGTCATGCGTGGGGTGATTACTGCGCCGG
The DNA here is from genome assembly GCA_030435655.1 of Armillaria novae-zelandiae. Lineage (NCBI taxonomy): Eukaryota > Fungi > Basidiomycota > Agaricomycetes > Agaricales > Physalacriaceae > Armillaria > Armillaria novae-zelandiae. The sequence continues at coordinate 225,769 of JAUEPR010000073.1, read as the reverse complement.
TGTTCCTTCAGGAGCCGCTTAGGGTGTATGCGATAGCGTCGCGGTTCGGGTGGGAAGAGGAAGCCGAGCTGGCATCGAAGCATACGCTGGACTTGTCCCTGCACGAGGAGCAGCACCAGGAAGCACTGCGGCGGATCCCGACGCGCGCACTGGTGAAGCTGTTCAAGTTTCATCGGAAGCGGCGGGATGCGTTCCGCGCAGGGATGGCGGGCGAGGGCGAGGGCGAGGGGACAAGGTGTGCGGGGTGTGGGAGGGCGGTGTATGAGCGGTTGGAGGTGCTGGAGAGGGTGAGGAAGTGTTTGGATGCGTTGCCGGATACGGTGTAACGGCAAGGTGCACAGTCTTTCTCTCGTTGCTGCCGTCAATCTTGAAAACGATCCATAGTTTCTCATCAGTGCATACTTTTTTGCAAGGCGAACATTATGGAAGCATGACCTGGTATTAGCCCTAAGAAATGTCTGTGAACTACTTGCTTTCAATATGCATCAGTCGCGGCTTTCGCTGTTTGTGGGTGTTAAAAGGTTCAGTTCCCCACCGACGACTTACATTATACTTGAATATACATTTTACGGTCTCTACGATAATGGGTTCGTCAGGCATAGCATGGAGACGTCGTGCCTCCGCGCTCAGTACAGTTTGCCCATATCAGCACATACAGATTTTGCCAGGAATTGTAAACTCTGCATATATCAGCCTTCAGCACCCTGAACCAACTGTACAGTCCTGGTACTCTTGGAGTTGCCAACTCTCGAAAACGACGGAAATTGGTATATTTACAAATTGCCAACCCTGGGTCCTATAAGGGGTTCTGTCGCAGCCGTCGTACGCCCTTATCCCATACACTGTACAATAAGAAGCTACTTACCCAAAGTCCATGGGACAAATTCTTCATGCCGGCGTTCCGCTTTACTGGCGAGCTTTTCAGCTTCAAGATAAGCGTCGATAAGGAGAACGGCTGCATTAAAGTTTCGCACCATTTTATCCTTCCTTTCATCTCTCATCTCGCCTGTCAGTCTGGTGTCGCCGCCCTCAAATACAGCATTGGAGGAAGGAATGGATAGGAACTCAATTCTGCAGTAACAAGTCGCAGCTCGCCTGGTTCTAGTTCATCCTATTCAACTCCATCACCACGTTAACGCTGCTTTCTTCCATCAGCACTTTCACAAAAGTATCCTAATAGCTTGCAGCAGCATATCATCCTACCTTCAACAGGTTTTACTTCTTGATTACCGACCATGCCCATCATGTCCTGTACTAACTTTGACTGACGACCAGCCAGGACAATCATCAAAGTTAACAGTTCGTGACGAGGCCGACTCCTGCCGCCGCTTCAGCGCTGCGACGTGGTTGCTTCTTGTTGCTTGTGTTCTGTTCGCTTTGTTTCGTTGCCAGTGACGAGGACGACTCCTCCCGCCGCTTCGGCGCTGCGACATTGTTATTCTTGTTGCTTGCATTTCATGGGTTGTAATGAGAATGACTCTTGCCGCCATTTCGGGATCTGTCTTCAGATTGTTTCCACAACATCTTTGCTCTCGCTTCCGACACGTTCTGGTCCCGTTTGCAGACTGCGCCATCTGCTCTTCATGTCGTATGCCTGTTGTCTGAGGCTGAAGATGTTAACGTCTTGCTAAATATATTGTTGATACATTCCGTGTATTTTTTTAAAAAAAGAAATGCCGTTTTTTCGTTCATGTTAACGGCACCTGTTTCCTCCAATATAACACATACATATCCTGTGAACCACACAAAGATGCTCTCATCCGCGAGACACTCAACAGTGTGATTACAACGGCATGAGCCTTTGTGGCCGCAGCACATCATGCACGTGATGTCCCTCTTGTGACGAACGAGTCGACGTCGGATGTTGAACAGCCTTCCTTTTCATCTCATCCGATCCTAGATTCAGCTCACGGTGAATTTACTGTTCTGTCTATTATTTCTGTCTCTGAATCTGTATGACAGATCGACCCAGGATCCATGGCCTACGTACCAACTAAAAAATCGGATTTTGACGCAAGGCTGGCACCGTTGCTCCCTGATTATTCCCATGCTCCTCCCGACGCCCGAATCATCGATCTCCTACAAACCAATGCCCCGCCGACTCCCATTGAGACGAAAAGTCTCCAAGCTACCCTTTCCGAAACACCTAATCGTATTGCAGAGCTTGATTCCCTCATCGATTCCACCACATCGCTTCTATGCTACCTGACTAATGATCGAAACCAAGCCCTGGAAAATCAAGCCAATGCCAAAAAGATCCTTTCTGCATGTCGTCGACTTCCAAACGAATTGGTGACCGATATATTTATACGCTGTTCCTTACATGATCGAGATAGTTCTTCTTTGGATCCTCGTGCGTTCCGTTGGACATTGTCGCACGTTTGCAGGAAATGGAGGGAGGTCGCCATCGGTACCCCAGAAATATGGTCCCGTATTGATTTGGATTTCTTGTATGATCGGTTCCTCAATGGCAGCCGCATACATGAAGCAGCGTTTATGCTTGGTGTCGTCCTTGATCGAGCCCGTCCCCATGGTCTAGAGGTTTACATTCGGCTTAGGGACGACATATCTACACACCCCGCTTGTGCGGTCCTTCTTACTACTGTTCGGTATTGGAAATCCTTGAACGTCCAAGGCAATCCCGACTTCCTGTCGCCTTGCCGTGGCTTTTTTGACAGGCTTGAAACTGTCGGCGTGTGGTGTAATGATCTTGTGGGACCACAGGCCGTAGACACATTTCTCGTTGCTCCACGTCTATGCTCTTTTAAAAAGACATGTGACCTCCCATTTTTGCTCCCAGATAATCTCGTCGAGTTCGAAGATTCTAATCCGTTCAACGAAAATACATGCACTACCCTCCGTCACCTTGTCAATATCCGAACACTGTCACTCTTGTGTAGCGCGTATTCAAGCGAATCACCTCGAATTTGCCTCCCGAGGGTCTCCCAGCTCGGATTAAAAATGAATCGACAGGCTGTAGGCACCACATCTCTGACATACAATCACTTCGACCTCCCATCTCTCACACACCTTCAGATTCAGTCCTTTCATTTGAAGGAATCAATGGTCTCCCCACAAGCCCCGCAGCCAATACGCTCGTCCACGGTAACCCACCTTACTTTGACAGGGTCCCAGTTCAGCCGTTATAATTTCTCGGTGGATCTTGAACTTCAAGCGTCATATAGTACGCTGACAAACATCCGGTGTCTTACCCTCGAGAACTGGCCAAAGATGGGCCGCTTCCTAGGTACATTGTCCCTCCATCCCGGAAGGAACGTGATATTTCCGAAGATGTCCGAACTTGGTGTTTTCAGGAGCAACAACCACTCCCGACTTGACATGCATATTCTAGTAGAGCTCATCCAATCTCGAAGGGATCAGGGAGCTCTGCGTGAATTCAACATTACGTGGCGAGGGAGAGTTGTCAACTGTGATGCTGATACACGTAGCCGATGGCAACGACTTCGTGCGCCAGGGGGAGGAATACAAATCTCAGCATCCATTAAAGGTGGCATAATTTTTCTTAACCCGTTACTGTCGACTGAAAGATTTTCAGGCCTTGATGCGAACTGATTGTCCGCATTTTGGGGGGAAAGTCTGTATTGTTCCGGCTACATATGTTCATATATCATCGATGAGTCGAACTTCACCTTTACGATCTTCCTTTACTCCATTATTTTTGGCGTTTCTCAGTCTGATTTTGGGGGGAATTTTTCCGAATTACTAGTCTGATGTCGTTTCGTCCACGGCGACCCAGACTCTGTCAAGTTCCAAATACCGTAATTGCTCATGCGGTAGAGTCGATAGTTGAAGAATCATGTTACCTATTCTATTGTGTATAAAGACATACAGCAATTTGTCTGAGTCCTTCATGTCGTGCCCGACACAGTCGCAAGTCAGCTATTCAGCCATCTTCGGTTGTCAGCGTTGATCGATACGTGGGATTGAGAACAAGGGAAGGCTACTTCGACAGCTAAGTACCTACAAACATATTACCAACCGTTCGTGCTGTTTCAAGATACTGGGAACATATCAGCCTCTACCTCAAATACCGTTCCCGCTCGGCAGAGTGCCGTGTTAAAAGTCTGTTTGAACATATCCTTTTGTGCATGCAGACAAAGCGGCGAAGGATGTGCATAGCAGGAGAGAGACAGTGGGTCAGTGGAAGGAAAGGCTTTTTTAAAAAATATTTACTCACTCCTGACGAATTTTAGGATAGCACTACGGAGCCGGGGAATACGCCGTGGAGTATCATTCGTTCAACTTTACTGTGGAAGCTTTAAGAATCATGGGTCGCTTGACATACTTAATGGATGAGGGAGCGTCTGGGAAGCTTAGAAGTACACGTCGAGCTAAGCACCGTTCGAATACTAGAGGGTAGTGATCAGCCACCAAGTAGAATATCTCGCAAGCCTTTGACGTACGAGAATCTCTTGAATCACCGATAATGTCCTTTTGCTTGACCGGCTGCTTCGCTCATCCGAAGCAGATCCCGGGGAACGTCGTCAGTACTAATAATGTAGTCAATGAATGCCTTACCCCGTTGCTCCACAAAAATATGAGTAATTGTCGGAAGATGACTTGTGTTCGGAATGGCAGTCGAATGATCAGGAATAGTAAGCACTCTTCTTTGGATGGAAGGGAAGGACTCTGCTCCAGATGTTGCCCGAATGACAGGTTAAAAACGTGCAACAAGGATCGAAGCTGGCTCGCTCCCGATAAATGACGCTAGTGATGAACTAATGGACACAATGGTAGCGATTCCACTGGCGCGAGTCATGACGATGCCTTGTGCGTGTCTTTCAGAACTCTGTGAAATTTAAGTTTCAGCGTGTACTTGTATTTGCAGAAAGTCTTCCCATTCTTCGTTGAGATACGGATCATGGGACGTTAGAGCCAACAGGGAGTAACTCAGGTTGCTATTGGTCGAAACGTTTAGGATGTTTTGTTTGAAAAACTGACTTGCCGATCCGGAGATGTAGTCAGTCGGAATTCTCGGTTGACGTACTCAGAGCAGAACAGAGCTGTTTAGTCGCCGGGGACGAGAATGATAAGCTTGGTGGGAAGAGCAGTGATATTTATCTCAGGACTATGATCTTCGACTTCACCTTTACTTATCAAATTACCATATTCCTTCGCACAATTATTCTTCGTTAAACGTTTCTCTGCCTGGTTTGGCAAGAAAACATTCCAGATTAATAGTTTGATGCGTGTCGTCCATGATGACCCGCACTCTGTCAAGTCCCAAATACCAGGATGGCTCACACAGTATTGCCAAGCCATACATATATTCTTTCAAGTTCTTCTTCATGTCGTGTACGAGACGGCCAGGCAATTCTGCTATTCGACCATCTTCAAGTTGTCAGCCTTGATCGACTTAGTGCTATTTACGTCGGCTAAGTACATACGAACATATTACGATCAACTTGTCCTGTTTCAAGAAAATAGGAACATATCAGACTCTGTTTCAGAGCCCGTACCGTCGCTTAGCGGAGTGCTGTTTTGAACGTATCCTTCAAGCACATGCATTCGTGCATACAGACAAATCGGCCACGGGTCTGTCCTGTAGGAGCGAGATAACGGGTCAGTGGACGGACGAAGCCCAGTTAGAAATATTTACTCACACCCGACGAGGTCTGAGTCAAAACAACGGAGCTAGAGAATGCCGGTGACATCTTCTTGGCTTTGAGGGAATATCAATGAAATGAAATTGTCATGTTTTATGGCTGGGATAACTGACAAGAGGAGTTAGCGGATCTGAATTTGCAGCGAGAAGCCCAAGACCGGCTTCGGTGCGTTAGAAAAATAGTTGGATGGTAGTCCTCGACCGAGGTTCTCAGGATAGTATACTTGACGACGCCGAAGGATGACGGAGTGACCGGCTGGGCAAGAACGAACTCGTATAAAGAATGGTGGTTGTCGGGTATCTCGGCAGCACTAGATGCGTAGGTACGCATCCATCGAGGAAGGATTACATGACTTTGCGGCGTCAACAGTGTTGTTGCGCCGGTCATCTGAGCAATATAAATATGAGATATCGTAAAGTTCTGGGCAAGGAACGGTTGTCATGCTGTGATACTGTGCTCCATACTCAAGACACCTGATAAGTATGAGTAAGCGAGCCTGAGTTGGGGAGGGGAGAATACATACCATGGAGCACCGCGCGTTCATCTTTATCCTAGAAGTTAGTCGAACGATGCGTCGCTTGGAAGATGTGATGGGTCATGTAGTGTACCGCGAAATACTGCAGCAACGGTCAAGCCAAGGACTGTTCCATATCTAGAAGGTAGTAAGCAGCCTTGTATTATTAAATTGCAAACCGACTTATGAGAACCCCGAATACTGAAATTTGCACCTGCTGCTTCGTTCATTCAAAGCAGATTTTGGGTTATGTTGTTGGTCTTAACGTAATTCATGAACCCGTACCTCAGCTAGTTCTGCCAGTGCTATAACCTGCGCAGATGCATAGAAATGAGAGATCTCATTGGGCGGGGTTTTAGAAACATTGGTCCTATATGGGGAATGGTAAGCCACGAAGAGTGCTTTTTTTTGAGGGAAAAAACTCTACTAGAGGTGCGTAATTGTGCCTATATCGGGGACCGTGTGAGAGATAGGGCGGGTTAGACTAATCGTACCGACCACGAGGATGGAAGTTCATGATATCGCATTGGTTCTAGATGACGCGACAGTCCTGGGAATCGGGAAGTACCTGGAATCGCGTGCAATGATATTTGGAGCACCTGGGCGACGAGGGGGCCAGCTGACGCAATTTTGCAGATTTAATTTGGAGGCAGGGGCCGAACGTCAAATTCGGACTCGGACTCGGACTCAGGTGACAGCGTGGCAGCAGAGCATGCTTTGTGAGTATCTTTCAAACTCCTGGCTGACGGGACTTTTGTGAAAGTCGCTGTTGGAACTTGGGAGGCCGACGATCGGAAGTTGGCCAGCGTAGCTAATCATTTGAGAAGTTTAGGATATTTGTGCGCGGTTCGTTTGGGAAAGGCTGAACATATATGTAACGATGTGTAAATGGAGCGGGTCGGGCATTCTTGGTTGATATCCTCATTGGGCCACTGGGATGATGACGATAAACGCCCCGGGATGAGCGGTGATGTTTGGCTCTGAGTATGATCATCACCGTCAGAGTCGGACATATCGTGGTATCCATGTAGTACGCGACTAGCGCGTCGAGGACATCGTACTCGTGGAGAATATAGAGTGTGATTTGAATATGGTGAGGACCGTTGATCTAGCTGGTCTTTTACCATATGAGCTGGTATTTTCGCGCTGCCTCAGCTTCGAGCTCAGCCTCTGTGGACCCATGATGGATAGAAGTAGGACTGTGTTGTGAGATGCGTTGTTCGTGAGCTTCGAGCCTGGTTAGACATGTTACAAAAGATCGGACCCGAATGTAGAGATGAGACTTATGAACGCACGACTTTTTGGGGGCTAAAGCCTATCATTTGGTATAGAGGCTGCTACATGAAGATAATGCCAGGTTGAGTGTACGAGGTGCACTGCATTTACAGGCCGCTTGAAGTACCAAATTGTGTCAACAATGTCTGGGAAGGACTTCCAGCTCGTCTTTGCTGATCTTGAAGCTGACGGGGAGGGGCTGTATTCATGAGCAGGAGCTATACAGATGATAAATGGAATAACACGGAGGGATCAGAGCCACGTGGTTGTACAGACGCGAGCGAGAAGTAGAGAGATCCTTCACCCTCGGTGCCGCGATGGGAAAAGTTATTATGCGTGTATGTAGAGAGAAAAAGACCCAAATCTACCTGGATTGTTTGGATTTGAAAGACGTCCTTATGGAGACTAGTGCAGTTGTGAGGAATTGGGAGCGTAAAGAGGTTTGTATCCCAGCTGTACGCCCTTGTTCAGCGAACATTGAGTGAACCGCTTTATTGACGGGATTTTCAGGAATCCATAGAGGTTTCCATGGACCACAACGTGGTGGTAAGGATCGGCCCATTGAGATAAAGTCGACGAATAAGAAGGTGAAATATTCGTTCGCGCTGCCATGGGTTCTGAGATGATACGTCGGCCCGACCCTCCGAAGCTATTTTCAGGACCACGTGAGTATCCGTTTCCCACGATTCCTCGTTTGTGGACCATGATCATGGTTGCGGTCAACGCTTTGTTCTCGCTGTTCACTATCGTCGGACCCTGTTACGTGCGCCCCCAAGGGACCATTCTATGATGCCCTTTGGAGAATGATTCTCTTTGGCAGAGAAGGGACGCTAAGATATGACCTGGACATGACCTGAAAAGGGAGTTTTGAAGTGCGAAAGGTACGTGACATGCACTGCTGTTGTATTTGTTTCCTGATGTATTTGACAATATAGCGTTTGTTCCTCGAGCTTACTACTGACTCGGTCGAATGAGAGTGAAAAATCATCCAGAGCAGTGTCAGCGCATCCGGGACGGAAGTTCAGATGAGGCATATGCTCTGTCGAGAACGTATTGGTGCCGGATTGGTGAACGTTACTCAGGTCTCCGATAGTTCGTATACTATGGGTGCAAGAGGACCACGTCGGAATCGTTTGGTTTGTCCGACGCGGGACCGACGCTCTGGTGTATCGACTCTGCTTGCTCGTCCGTGAAATTTTCGCTCATTCATATCATTCAATCCTTACAACTCTTGGCTAGGACGGGCATCATTCAGCTCCACAGACACCTCCCCATCCTCACGTTGATGCGACTCGGAGAACCGGCACGACCATGCGGTAACCAGTCCCTCAGCACATGCTCGCCATCACTACTCTCCTCCTTCCACACTTCCACCATGGCGCAAGAACTCGCAGCGACTTATCATCTCGCCTTCAATGCCCCAGACGCCGACGCCATCCTATCATCACTCGACAACACCCTCTACCGCCTCCCCTCCCCAGTCCTGCGACGCACCACGACCTTCTTCGCGTGCCCGTCTGTCACGTTTGATCCTCCCAGCAAGCCTATCCCCATCCACGAGCATGACGCCGTCCTCGAGCGACTGCTGCGGATCCTCAGCGGTCTGGCGATCGCTCCGTGGCGCACGTTTGACGACCTCGAGGGTGTGCTGGGCCTAGCTGAGACGTGGGGCGCGAGGGGCGCGGTTGACGTCGTGCGTGCTTCGATCACTGCGCCGGTGTTTCTGCAGGAGCCGCTTCGGGTGTATGCGATAGCGACGCGGTTCGGGTGGGGAGAGGAAGCCGAGCTGGCATCGAAGCATACGCTGGACTTGTCCCTTCACGAGGAGCAGCACCAGGAAGCCCTCCGGCGGATCCCGACGCGCGCGCTGGTGAAGCTGTTCAAGTTCCACCGGAAGCGGCGGGATGCGTTCCGCTCGGGGATGGCGGCCGAGGGCGAGGAGAGGAGGTGTGCGGGGTGCGGGGAGGCGGTGGGTGGGGCGGGGTGGGCGGCGCTGGTGTGGAGGATGTTCTGGGAGATGGACGCGCGGCCGTCGGGGGAGGGGCTGTGCTCGTTGGAGGTGGAGGAGTGGGACGAGATGGAGAGGTGTTTGGGGGAGAGGTGTGCGGGGTGTGGGAGGGCGGTATATGAGCGGTTGGAGGTGCTGGAGAGAGTGAGGAAGTGTTTGGATGGGTTGCCGGATACGGTGTAATAGCGAGGTACGCAGTCTTTTTCTTGTTGCTGACGTCAATCTTGAAAATGATCTTTTATACTTGAATATAAATTTTACGCTCGCTGTGATGAAGGGTTCATCAGTACAACTTGCCCATATCAGCGCTTCTAGATATTGCAACTGTATGGCGGTAATAGCGCACAAAAATTAAGGCGGTCGCAAGCTGCGTAATTAGTGATCGCAAGCGACTAATTTCGGCCACAAGACCGCTGTCACACAAAGCACAATGATGCGATCGTGTCCCCAGCTTCATTCAAGACTTTCACCGCACATGTTTATGCGCCTCTGCGCCTCGCAAGTTTGATTCCATTTTCCATATTCACTAGTTGCGTTTTGTCGAAGTGCTTGACCTAGGGCAGGTATAATCAATGTAGAACGAAGCGTCACTAGACGAAGTCGGACGTTGAGGGACCAGTTGATAGAACGTCGATTAGAGTAGTCTACCGTAGGTAGTACAGTTTGGTCCTACATCGAGTTTGTGAAAGAATCAAGAAAGAATTACTGGGAGATTTTCAATTTCGAGGCAGACAATTCCAATTAGGAGATAAAAGTATATTGCGAGGCGGTTATCAGACTCACGATAATCATTGAAACTCACAAGACGAGTATTCCGTAGCTATTATGGATAATAACGTTCATTATAAATACATAAATCCCCTTCGTTTGGGCTCCCACAATTGGAAAATATATCAATCACGGCCGTATGTAAAGATGGGAAAAAATGTTCCGCAGTTCGCGTGTAGACTGCTGCAAGTGGACCTGAGTGGATGACCGACTAGAAACATGCCTGAAATTGAACTTGTGCTTTCTGTGGCAAAAGGTTGCGGAGTCCGGTCTGAACTTGGGGACTGGTCACCCCCGATGAAACTTGTGAGAGAGACATTCCACTCAACTTGCATTAGTAAAGGCAGCTTGCGACCATCTTAATTTTTGTATGCTATTACCGCCATACAACTGTTTCCAGGAATTGTAAACTCTGCATACATCTATGCAGAGTTGAGTGCCTGTAAGTACCCTGAACCTACCCTACTGTAAAGTCCCAGTATTCTTCGAGTCGCCAACTCTCGAAAACGAGGGAGATTGGTATATTTACAAATTGCTAACCCTCAGACCTATAAGGGGTTCTGTTGCAGCTGTACGCCTTTGTCCCGTACACTGTACGATAGGGCGAATTCTTCATGCTGGCGTTCGGCTTTGCTGGCGAGCATTTCATCTTCAAGATAAGCTTCGATAAAGTATCTCGACCAACCCTCCTCCAGGACTGCCCGGTGGAACCGGCGGGAGTGCAGGAGCACGGCTCCCCCCTATAAATATATATTAGTATTATGACCTGCTATTACATCTGTTACATGCTACTAGTACTACTAATATAGATATAAATCAGTAATACCTCGTACTCCCTACAATGGCTCGTCAGAGAGGACAGTCAATCAACTTCAGCTGAACTCGGGGACTACGTCTCCAGACATCCAATCTCCAGCTGCCGCGTCTCCAGACGCGCTCCAGACGCTGCGTCTCCAGGGATCACGTCTCCAGCTCGTGCGCTCCAGGTGCAACATCTCCAGCACTCCCGTCTCCAGCTGTCACGTCTCCAGTCCTCATATCTGGAGAACTCATTTTAGACTGGCAAAAAAAAAAGCATTCACGTACTAGCAAGTTTTCATCTTCATTGCTCACTCTTTCAGTGACACCTAAGGACCCGCTCCTTACAAATTGATAGACAAAGCGTCCCATGCCCAGTGGCAAAGATGTTGCTGCACTGCGACGGTGTGCAGTAGGGCTCTTCCAATAGTTTGAGGTTCGTCGGCATGGCTATTGGGCACTGGGTCATATACTGGGTGCAGACTGAAAAGTGAGCGCTGCAAGACGTGAAGGATGGAGCGAACGGCGGCGGCGGCAGAGTGATATCTCTTGCCACCCAGTGGCAATGATGGCAGTCGTGGTAGTAGGAGGACAAGAGCAAAACCGTCACATGATCCCGTTGTGAGAAAGAAAGCCCTCTCCAGGTGGTTCGTTCGGGTTTCCGGTCCACACGTCCATGACCCGTTCCGCAGAGGTAAGACTGCCACTGAGTCCATGCACTTATTGTTGGTAAAGTTCGGGCGTACACGTTCGGACCGCAAAATCTTGTGATGAAATTATCACACATTTGACAGTTTAATCCACAATTCCACTGAGTACTCGACATGTTCTTGTACCGCTTGCAGACTGCACCATCTGTTCTTCATATCGTGTGCCTGTTTTCTGATACTGAATATGTTAACGGCTTGCTAAATATGTTGTTGATACATTCCGTGTATTTTTTTTAATAAAGAAATGCCGCTTTTTCGTTCATGTTAACGGCACCTGTTTCGTCCAATATAATACATACATATCCTGTGAACCACACAAAGATGCTCTCATCCACGAGACACACTCAACAGTGTGATTACAACGGCATGAGCCTTTGTGGCCGCAGCACATCACGCACGTGATGTACCTCGTGTGCAAACGAGACGACGTTGGATGTTGAACAGCCTTCCCTTTCATCTCATCCGATCCTACATTCTGCTCAAAGTGAATTTACTGTTCTGTCTATTATTTCTGTCTCTGAATCTGTATGACAGATCGATCCAGGATCCATGGCCTACGTACCAACTAAAAAATCGGATTTTGACGCCAGGCTTGCACCGTTGCTCCCAGATTATTCTCATGCCCCTCCCGACGCCCGAATCATCGAACTCCTAAAAACCAATGCTGCACCAACTCCCATTGAGATGCAAAGTCTCCAAGCTACCCTTTCCGAAACACCTAATCGTATAGCAGAGCTTGATTCACTCATCGATTCCACCACATCGCTTCTACGCTACCTGACTAATGATCGAAACCAAGCCCTCGAAAACCAAGCTCATGCCAAAAAGATCCTTGCTCCATGTCGTCGACTTCCAAACGAATTGTTGACCGATATATTTATACGCTGTTTGTCTTTAGGTCATCGATATAGTTCTCCTTTGGATCCTTGTGCATTGCATTGGACATTGTCACACGTTTGCAGAAAATGGAGGGAGGTCGTCATTGGTACCACCGAAATATGGTCCGATATTCATTTGGATTTCGTGTATGACTGGTTCCTCAATGGCAGGCGCAAACATGAAGCTGCGGTTATGCTTGGTGTTGCCCTTGATCGAGCCCGTCCCCACAATCTCAACGTTTTCATTCGGCTTAAGGACGACATATCTACACACCCCGTTTGTGTTGTCCTTCTTCCTACTGTTCGGTATTGGAAATCCTTGAGGGTCTACGGCAATCCCGACTTCCTGTCGCCTTACTGTGGGTTTTTTGACAGGCTTGAAGCTGTCGACATGCAGGGTGATGATCTTGTACGACCGCAGGCCCTAGAAACATTTGCCGTTGCTCCACGTCTACGCTTTTTTAGCAAGACATTGGACCTCCGAATTTTGCTCCCAGCTAATCTCGTCGAGTCCCACGATTCTCATCCATTCAATGAAAATACATGCACTACCCTCCGTCACCTTGTCAATATCCGAATCCTGTCACTCGCGTGTAGCGCGTATTCAAGCCACTCACCTCGAATTTACCTCCCGAGGGTCTCCCAGCTCGAGTTAAGAAGGGGTCAACAGGCTGTAGACACTGCATTTCTGACATACAATCACTTTGACCTGCCATCTCTCACACACCTTGAGATTTTAGCCTTTCCTTTGAGGAAACCAATGGTCTCCCCACAAGCCCATCAGCCAATCCGCTCGTCTACAGTGACACACCTTACTTTGACAAGGATCCCGACCGGCCCTTCGGATTCCTCCATGGATCTTGCGCTCGAACATTCATATAGCACGCTGACAAATGTCCGATGTCTCACCGTCAAGTACTGGCCAAATATGAACCGCTTCCTGGGTATATTGTGCATCCGTCCCAGAAGCAACGTGATATTTCCGAAGATGTCCCAACTTGGTGTTTTCAGTAGCAACAACCACTCCCCACTTAACATGCATATTCTGGTAGAGCTCCTCCAATCTCGAAGGGATCAGGGAGCTCTGCGTGAATTCAACATTACGTGGCAATGGGGAGTTATCAACTATGATGCCTATACACGCAGGCAATGGCAACAACTTTGTGGGCCAGAGGGAGGAATACAAATCTCAGCATCCATCAAAGGTGGCGTAATTTTTCTTATCCTGTTGCTTCCCACTGAAAGATTCGCAGGCCTTGATGCGAATTGATTGTCCGCATTTTTGGGGGAAAGTCCGAATTGTTCCGGCTACATATGTTCATATATCATCGATAAGTTGGACTTCACCTTTACGATCTTCCCTTATTCGATTATTTTTGGTGTTTCTCAGTCTGATTTTGGGATTGAAAAAATACGAATTACTAGTCTGATGCCATGTCGGCCGCGGCGACCCGGACTCTGTCAAGTTCCAAATACTATAATTGCTCATGCAGTAGAGTCGATAGTTGAAGTAACATCTTACCTCTTCTATTCTGTATAAATACGTACAGCAGTTTGTCTAAGTCCTTCATGTCGTGTCCGACACAGTCGCAATTCAGCTATTCACTCAGCTTCAGTCATCAGTGTTGATCGATACGTGGATTGAGAACCTGGTAAGGCTACTTCGGCGGCTAAGTACCTACCAACATATTACCGACCACTCATGCTGTTTTAAGAAACTAGGAACATGTTAGCGCATCCCTCAAATACCATTCCGTCGCTCGGCAGAGTGCCATGTTAAAAGTCTGTTTGCACATATCCTTTTGTGCATGCAGACACAGCCGCCAAGGATGTGTGTAATAGGAGAGAGAAAGTGAGTCAGTGAAAGAAATAAGCTCGTTTCAAAGATTTACTCACTCCCGGCGAGTTTTCGGTTAAAACCTCGGAGCCGGGGAGTGCACAAGATGTTGTCTTTGCTCTGAAGGGAATAAAACGATTTTATCATGATGTAGGTCTATAGTAACTCACAAAGAGAGAGGAGTAAGGGGATTTGGATAAATTGATATCAATGAAAAAGGACGGTTTGAGACGAATGTACATGGCAGCCTTGTTTCCGACGAAGGGAATAGGATAAGTTGTGTTTGCGGTGATTGGACCTAGGAGGGTACTTGTCACAGCAAACAACAATTAGTTTTTAAGAAGCTGAATTGTATGTATGCCTTCACGATGGAACTTCCATCTGCAGAAAGAAAAGAAGATCGAAATACGAGATATGATGAACTTTATGGTATGGCGCGGTCGTGTTTGATACGAGTAAACTCAAACGATTTAGGAAGGCGAGAATACATATCATTGAGTATCATTCATTCAACTTTACCCAGAAGCTAGAAGAATCATGGGTCGCTTGATATACTTATGGATGAGGAAGCATATAGGAAGCTTTGAAGTACACCTCGAGCTAAGCACCGTTCCAATACTAAAGGGTAGTGATCAGCCACCAAGTAGAATATCTTGCAAGCCTCTGACATACGAGAATCTCCTGAATCACCAATAATGACGGTTGTCTGTGCCCGCTGTTTCGCTCATCCGAAACCGAGCCTGGGGAATGTCGTCGGAACTAATAATAGATTCAATTAATCCATTATCCCGTTCCTCCACAACAATATGAGTAATTGTCGGATAATGCTGTGTGTTTGGAACCGCGGTCCAATGATTAGGATAGTAAGCACTCTTCTTTGGATGGAAGGGAAGGACTCTGCTTGAGATGTTGCCCGAACAACAGGTTAAAAACATGCGACGAGGATCGAAACTTGCTCGTTCCCGATAACTGACGCTAGTGATGAACTAATGGACACAAGGGTAGTGATTCCACTGGCGCCAGTCATGACGATGCCTTGTGCATGTTTTTCAGAACTTGGTGAAATTTGAGTTTCAGCGCGTACTTGTATTTGCAGAAAGTCTTCGCATTCATTGGGATATGGATCGTGGCATGTTAGAGCCAATAGGGAACAACTCGGGTTGTTATCGCTCGAAAGGTTTAGGATGTTTTATTTGAAAAACTGACGTGCAGATCTGGAGATGTAGCGAGTCGGAATTCTCGTTTGATGTCCTCAGGGAAGAACAGAGCTGTGTGGCCGCCGGGGACATGAACGATGGGCTTGGGGGGAAGAGCAGTGATATTTATCTCAGGACTATGATCTTCGATTTCACCTTTACTTATCAAATTGCCGTATTTCTTTGCATAATTATTCTTCGTTAAACGTTTCTCTGTCGGGTTTTGCAAGAAAGCTTTCCAGATTAATAGTTTGATGCGTGTCTTCCACAGTGACTCGCACTCTATCGAGTCCCCAACACCAGGATGGCTCACACAGTATTGTCGACACATACATAAAATCTTTCAAGTCCTTCTTCATGTCGTGTACGAGACGGCCGGGCAATTCTGCTATTCGACCATCTTCAAGTTGTTAGCATTGATCGATACGTAGATTGAGGGCCAGTTAGAGCTATTTGCGTCGGCTAAGTACATACGAGCATATTATGAACAACTCGTCCTGTTTCAAGAAAATAGGAACATATCAGATCCCGTTTCAGAGCCCGTACCGTCGCTTAGCAGAGTGCCATTTTGAAAGTATCTTTCAAGCACATGCATTCACGTATGAAGACGAAGCGGCCAACGGTGTGTGCTGTAGGAGCGAGATAGCGGGTCCGTAGACAAAGCTGCTTTACAAATACTTATTCAGCCCTGACGAGTTTTTAAGTCAAAACTATGGAGCCAGAGAATGCGAGGGACATGTTCTTAGCATCAATGAAATGAAATTGTCATGTATTGTAGCTGGTGGAACTGACGAAGCGAAGGGAGTACGGGAATCTGAATAATACGTCAATGTTAGTAAGGAAGGAAGGTTTGGGACAGCTGTACATACCAACCATGTTTCCGATAAAAGGAATAGGATAAGTTGTGTTTGCGGTGATTGGACCTAGGAGCGTACTCGTCGGAGCAAACCATAGTTAGTGTTTAAGCAGCTGAACTGTAAGTATGCCTTCACGATGGAACTTCCATCTGCAGAAAGAAAAGAAAGAATTAATACATGCTTGTCATCGAGTAACTATACACACGAGTAGCTGGTTCTCTGAGGAAGTAGTAGTCAGCAAAAGCTTTGAGGTTGTCCCAATATACGTACCAATCTGGGACAGACCCGGCAATAGCTGTCGCGTCGCCACATGACAGGCGACGGGTCGTCTGCTGTTCCTGCAATGCGTAGATTCTGCTGCTGTCTCCTGCTGCGAGACGCGCGAGATGAGACACGTGAGACCTTCAACGATCACAGAGAAATAGTTTTATGGTACGTACAAGGCGATCTTGATTGCAGTTCTCAAGACAGTATAGTCGACGATGCTGTAGGGTGAGAGGGGACGATTGGGACTGGCTGTGCTAGAGCTGACTGATATAAAAAACTGAAGTATTTGGAAGGAAGGATTGCATGTCGGCGTCAGCGTCGACAGTGTTCTCGCGCCGGTCATTCGAGGGATGGACATATCAGCTGTTATGAACTTCAGCGTACGGCGCGGTCATCTTTAATGTAAGTAAACGAAAACGAGTTGAGGAGGAGAGAATACATACCATCGAGTGCCATTCGTTCAAATTTATCCTAAAAGCTGGAAGAATAATGGGTCGCTCGAAATGCGTGATAGATGAGGGAGCGTATAGGAAGCTTTGAAGCACAGGTCGAGCTAAGCACTGTTCCAATACTAAATGGCAGTGATCAGCCACCAAGTAGAGTATCTCGCAAGCCTATGACTTACGAGAATCCCCAACATCCCCACCACTGACGGTTCGGCTTGACCGGCTGCATCATTCATTCCAAGCAGATGTCGGGCAATGTTGTCGTTACTAGTAATATATAATTCATAAATCCTTGGTCCTGGCCCTCCGTTATGGCCTGCACAAATGCCCCGCAAACGTCTGCTGTCATGTGTTGAAAACCCGTGGTCCAATGATCGAAAGTGGCAAGCCATTGAGAGTGCTTTTCTTTGCCGCCCTCCCTAACCCTCATGATGTCGCATTCGTTCCCGATAACTGACGCAAGTAATGTACCGATGGAAATAAGAGTACCGACTTAGTGGTTCAGGGCCTCCCAAGTTAACAGTATAGCGCCTTTGTATTCCGTTTGGGATAACGAGGAACGCTTGATGAGCGCAAGAACAGCCTTGGTTGCTAGCTTCCATTTGAGTAATGAATGGGTGCCTCGAAAGTCGAGCAGAGATATAGCCGGATGGCGATATCCTCAGAGCCACGTAGCTTCGGTACAATAGCATGGACCGATGATGGATATACGGTCATGTTCTATGGTAGGGCTCATCATAGGCGGCTTTGTAAAGCGTGCTGTTCATAGAGTTCCAGCCTGGTTAGAAGGGTATGAACATAGAGATGTGGCTTGCGAAAACAAGGTGCTGTCTGGCCTTTAAACCATGTCAGCAATGTCGGAGAATGGGATAGATGATATTCCGTTACGCCGAGGAGACCGATTACGGACATTGTGTCTGTTGTTGGGTTCAAGCATGTTGTTCGGAGTAGAGGCTGATACGCAGGTTTGAGTTGTATAAAGAAAACGCTAGGGTGGGTGTACCAGCTGTGCTCAATTCACGTGCCGGTTAAAGTATGGAAACCCTGTTGATTATGTATGCGATGACTTTTCAAGCTGGTATTCGCTGATGATGAAGCTGGCAGGTCGCTGTCGTACTGTTGCGCATGAGCTATACCAATGAGAAGTGGAATAACTCGGAGGAATGAGAGTAAACGTTGTCGTATAGACGAGAGATCGAGAGGCAGAGAGACGCTTTGCCCTCGGCGCCGTCATAGGAAAAAAAATGATATGTGCGGATATGTTAAGATTCCTGGAATGCATTAAGATCATCGCAGTTTGTATGGATATTGAATGGTGGGCCGCCAGGAGGGTGGGAGCTCAGGAGAACGAGTACTGTCCTTATTGTTGGAGGATATCCGTCCCGTTCCGCTTGTGCGCTATATCATATACTATTTTCCTCTCGATCGTTATTCGTTCCTACTTACCTTTTATATCATACCTCCTGTCATTACTTGATCTTAGTTATATAACCTCGCCGTAGTTACTCCATACCTCAGTCATTTCGCCTACGCTGCGCCAGACTGAGGTATGTATACCTATACTGCACTTACTCTCACCTTACTCACACTCTTTCGTAGTTCTTACATTCATTCTTCTATCAATAGGTACAGTAGACTGAATATACAGTCGTTTCGCCTACGCTGCGCCAGACTGAGTTCTTACATTCATTCTTCTATCAATAGGTTATGTGGCCCCGTTGCCCATAATTCAGTCACGAAGAATACGCAGCGGATTTCGACTCAACATACCACACATACCACACCACGGTCCTCATCACCACTCACACACCCCTAAACAATGTCGTCGACATCGGGAGTCACTATACTCCCTGATACGAGCAGTCATTTCAATGGGAAGAACTACGCCTCCTGGAAACTTCAGATTACCGAATTGCTGAAAGGAAAAGGCCTCTGGGGCTACATTGAGGGAACCACCACTCGTCCTACTGCCCCTGGGACTACCACTACCACTACCACACCAGCAGCCGTAGCCTTACCACCAGATCCCACTCCCATCTACTCTTCGACTCCATCGCACGATGAATGGGTCTTTCGTGACCAGCTCGCTCATTCCCACATTGTACTCAACGTTCTCGACCCTATTGGACTAGGGGTCAGGACCGATGGGACGGCAAAACAATGTTGGGACTCGATCATAGCCGAACACGCCAAGAAGACGGATATGGCGCTATCCGAAGCGGAAGCGTCGCTGAACGCCACGAAGTTCGACGGGAGCACCGATATCAATGCTCACGTCGCTGACTTACGAACCAAGCGACGAGCTGTAAACGACCTTCGTTCGGCAGCACTCACTGACCAGGAGTTCAAAGGAATAATCATTCGTTCTATTGTTCCTACGGATAACTGGATGCCTATCCTCCCGAGCCTATATCAAATGCCCACGTCTAGCGATGTCATCTCTCACCTCCAGACTCATGCGGCTACACTTCGTGCCACGGGTAAAGGTCCATCCCAATCCCAGGCACTCGCGGCTGCAGGAGCTCCCACCCCTGCGCGCGGGTGTCACAACCCCGATTGCAAGGCCCGCGATAAGACCCGACACTCGACAGAAAATTGTTATTGGCCCGGCGGAGGAAAGGAGGGACAGTTCCCCCCTAACTTCGGCCGACCAAGACGTGCGAACCAAGCGACCTCGGGCAACAATACAGCCGATGGTACGAGACACTTTGTCCTTGCGGCGCGCATGACTACTGTCGATGTTGACCGTGATGACGAGGGCCTCATAATTGAGGATGGGAGTACGGGAGAACGGATCTATGAGTGGAATGGAACACGTTCTTTCTGGCAGTGGGATGAGCTAGACGGCGACACTGAGTCAACGACGAGCAATGAGTTTTCAGATTGGAGTACCTTGGGGAGTGACATGGACTCCGTGACCGACGACGATGAGGAGCTTGATGAGGTCGACGACGAGGACGAGCTGCCCACAGGACACTTCACGTGCGAAGCTGAACCTGCCAGCTCAGCTTTCGTAACCACGACGTTTGAAGGACGCACCCCAGCAATTACCCTGACATTCATGGACTCGGGGGCCAGTGATTACTTCTTCCGAAACCGGGAGGACTTTATAAACTATAAACCTGTTGCGTTTCGCACTGGCTCGTCCGCCGTCGAAGGAAAGGGTACCTTTGAAATTCTTGGGCAAGGGACTGCAACGAAAACCTTCAGACTAGATGGGAAGGATGTCAAACTCACCTTCAAGAATGCGCTGCACTCACCCTCGTTGGCGGCCAACCTCATCTCTGTAAGCGCGCTAGACAAAGCCGGCTTGTCCACAGTCTTCTCCAATGGTCGAGCTGTCGTCCGTGACCAATCTGGCAACGAAATCTTTGCAGGCCGAGGTGCCGATGGCATGTACGTCCTGGATGCTACTCCCAGCCCTCAAGCTATGTCGTCAAGGTTGTCCCCTACCTCCCTCTGTACCTGGCATCGTCGTTTTGTCCACATGAGCCCAAAGAAGATTGAGGAAATGGCGTCAAAGAACCTTGTCGACGGCCTAAGCATCACCTCAGACCCATTAGTAGGCCGGTGCGAGGACTGCATCGTTGCACGTCATGCACGTCGCCCGTTCGACGAACCAACCGACCCTGCCGTTGACCCGCTAGAGTTGGTGGCTACAGACCTCTGGGGACCTTCGAGGACAGCTTCGGCGAGTGGAAAAGTATACATGATGGTATTTGTGGACAGTGGGACGTCCTTCAAGGCAGGGGAGTTCCTTGCGGATAAGGCTGATGAGACCACGTTGGCAGCGTTCGATAGGTACCGACGTATGGCCGAGACCCAGACTGGTCGAAAAATTAAACGAGTGCGAGCTGATCGGGCTTTCGCGGGGGAGAAGTGGACGAAGTACTGTGAGGAGCATGGAATTATTCTGGAATTGACAGCTCCCCACTCCTCGGCTCAGAACAGGCTAGCTGAGCGAGCGTTGCGCACGACAATGGAGGACACGAGGGCGTTGTTGAGTGATTTGGGCCTAGCTGATCGCTACTGGGCAGAGGCAGCATCGATGTCGATTTTCACACGGAATCTTGCTCCCTCAAGTCGCCACCCCGGAGTGGTACCGGCGGAGGCGTTCTCGAGGCGTAGGCAAGACGTGGGATTTCTTCGAGTCTTTGGATCGACCTGCTGGGCAAAGAAGCCAACGTCTGGTGGTATTCTCGTTGACGGCGGAAGCAAATTGGCTGATCGATCGAAGAAGTGTGTATTTTTAGGTTATGCAGGGTCCAACTACTGCGTTCTCGATCAATCGGGACGCGTATTCGTGTCTCGTGATGTCATCTTTGATGAGGGACCTGCACATCGCAGTATGAGTGTGGGGGAGACAGAGGACGAGCCTCCACTCACCACTGCGACAACTTCTTCAACCCCAAGCATGACGCCTATTGACATACCAACCACTGCGACGCCAACTCCTCCCATGGAGCCTACTATTTGCCGTTCCACACATTTCATGCGCCCTAGTGCCGAGGCTGCCGAATCATTGCTATCAGAACAGCGTGAAGCCGATGCTCGTGCGAGCGGAGGTGACTGGGCGACCAATAATAAACAACCACGCGCTTCCTTAGCCTCCGGGAATTCTCCAGACCCCTACATCCCTCGAAACCACCAGGATGCGTTGCGCGTCGACGAAGCTCGCTGGAAAGCTGCTATGGATGTCGAGTACCAGATGCATATGTCAAAACACACCTGGGACCTTGTTGACAGACCGGAGGGAGCAAATGTGATGGACTGCAAGTGGGTATATGGTATGAAATGGGACGGAGATGGTAACTGGCTCAGAGATAAGGCAAGGCTCGTTGGGAAGGGATACACTCAGCAATACGGCCTCGATTATAACGACACCTGGGCCGCTGTAATGCGTCTCGAATCCGTTCGCATGTCCGCCGCTGTAGCAGCAAAACTCGACCTCGTCCTCTGGCAAGTGGACTTCGTTTCGGCATATCTGAATAGCGAGACGAAAGAAGACATATACATGCGCCAGCCTCCAGGGTATGTCGTGGAAGGGCAGGAAGAAAAGGTGTGCAAACTTGTTCATACGATATATGGGACTATGCAGGGCGGTCATGATTGGTTTGAAACGCTTGGGAAGACATACGAAGACCTTGGGTATCGATCGTCAAAGGCAGACCCTTGTGTTAGAATGATTGGAGAGCCAGGTGGTGAGTACACCATTACGGATACGTACACTGATGACGTATGGGGAGCATCGTCGAGCGTGGAGGAGGCGAGTCAGCGGAAGAAGGAATTAGAGGAGAAGTGGGAGCTCACCGACGTGGGAGAGAATCGTTACTTCCTAGGCATGAAGATCGATCAGGACCTCAAGGCAGGTACAATCAAGTTCTCGCAGCGCCCATACTGGGAGAACCTCTTCATGGACTTCAATCTGGGATATCTCCGTCCCCGCTCGACACCACTGCCAGTCGGTATTGCCCTCGATAGCTCGCAGTCGCCCACGACCCAGGCAGAGAAGGACGAAATGGAAAGGCTACCATACTGACGACTGCTGGGCCGTGTCATGTGGGGACAGCTCGCAACACGCCCTGATTTGTGTTTTCCTGTGAGCTTGCTTGCTCGTTTTCAGTCCAACCCTGGCATGGAACATTGGAAGGCCTTATTGCACGTCCTCGGATACGTCAAGGGAACGATGGACCTCGGCATAGTCTTCTCGCGCGACCAACCATTGACGCCCGTTGGATACGTGGATGCAGATTACGGGGGGTGCAGAGACACTACGCGCTCGACTTCGGGCTACGTTTTCACGATGGCTGGAGGACTGGTATGCTGGAGTTCGAAGCGACAGGCGACCGTCGCCCTGTCTACCGTTGAGGCCGAATATGTTTCGCTTACTCGGGCAGCGCAACAAATGATGTGGATCCTCTCTTGGATGGACGAAGTTCAACTTCCCCAGCGGCGCCCTGGCATACTTTACGGCGATAATCAAGGAGCCGTGGCCTTAACGACAAACACCCGCTCTCACCAGAAAGTGAAGCATATCCGCATTCGAGAGCATTTTATTCGGGAGCTAGTGAAGGACGGCGAGCTTTGTGTCGAATTCATACGTGGAAATGCAAACCCTGCGGATATATTCACCAAACCTTTACCACGCGACGCTCACAACGGCTACCTCGACATGTTGAGCGTTGTATCTATTGGATAGTACGGATATGGGGGAGTGTTGGAGGATATCCGTCCCGTTCCGCTTGTGCGCTATATCATATACTATTTTCCTCTCGATCGTTATTCGTTCCTACTTACCTTTTATATCATACCTCCTGTCATTACTTGATCTTAGTTATATAACCTCGCCGTAGTTACTCCATACCTCAGTCGTTTCGCCTACGCTGCGCCAGACTGAGGTATGTATACCTATACTGCACTTACTCTCACCTTACTCACACTCTTTCGTAGTTCTTACATTCATTCTTCTATCAATAGGTACAGTAGACTGAATATACAGTCGTTTCGCCTACGCTGCGCCAGACTGAGTTCTTACATTCATTCTTCTATCAATACTTATGACTGTCTTAGGGGTTAAGCCTGTCGGGTGGTATAGAGGCTGGTACGGGGGGTTTGTGTCGTATGAAGAAGAAGCGCCAGAGTGAGTGTTCTGGGTGAGCTGTATTCGCTTGAAGGATGGGGATCGCGTCAATAACGAGTGGAAATGACTTCTAGTGGGTAGTGGTTTCCTGGAATATTTTTTTCGGTCGTCTTGACAGCCATAATTGCACACCCTGTTAAACTTGAAAAAAACTGACGGGTATCACTACGCAGTTGGGTACCTGTAGAGATTGTAACCCTACCTAGAGTCGCCGGTTTTTGCAAGACGTTACTGCAGAGGCTGTTTCACACTTCATGGCGAGGAATTGGGGGCGGAAAGGCGTTTTTATCTCAGCGGTATGCCCGTCTCGCGAACGGTACAATGAAGATACCCCAAGTCGACTGGGCCGCTTCACTGATGGTATTTTCAGGGACATAGAAGATTGCATCACTTGGAAGTAGATGGTAAGACTCGGACCAGTGAGATCAAGTCGATGTCCGAGGAGATAAATCACTGACTCGCGCGGCGGTGGGTTGGGGGATGATAAGTCGGCCCGACCTCCCGGGGTTATTTGCAGGACCACGTGAATATCGGTTTCCCACGACTCCTTCGTTTGTGGACCATGATCACGGTGTCGATGGACACTCTTTTCCCCTTCGCCAGACCCTTTTATATGCGCTCCTAGAAGACCATTCTCTGATATTACTTGCGGCAGGGTGGCCTTTGGAAGAGGAAAGAGAGGAACGATGTGAAGATACGACTTGAAAATTTAGTTTTGAAGCGTGAAAGGTACGCGACGTGTGCTGCTGTTGTATTCGTTTCTTGATCTACTTGATAGTGCGGTGGGCGCTCCTCGACGTCGTTAAGGACGGGCATGAATCAGAGTGAAGAATCGTCCATAGGGGAGTCAGCATATCTGAGACGGACGTTCAGGTGTGGTACGGGCGCTGCCGATGACTTATCAGTGCCGGATTGGTGAACGTTGGTCACGTCTCCGATAGTTCGTGGAATCTGCATGCAAGATGGCGACGTCAAAAATGTTTGATTTGTCCGACCCCGGAATAAGGCTCCGGTGTATCGACTCTTCTGGTGATGCTCGTGCGTGAATTTCCGCTCAATCGTACCATTCTATCCTTACAACTCTAGGCTAGGACAGGCTAGGCAGCATTCAGCTCCACGGACAACCCTCAGCAACATCAGTCTTCACGTTGATGCGACTCGGAGAACCGGAGTGACCATGCGGTAACGAGTCCCTCAACACATGCTCGCCATCACGGTTCACCTTCCTCACATCCACCATGGCGCAAGAACTCGCAGCGACTTATCATCCCACCTTCAACGCCCCAGACGCCGACGCCATCCTATCCTCGCTCGACAACACCCTCTACCGTCTCCCCTCCCCAGTCCTGAGACGCACAACTACCTTCTTCGCGTCCCCGTCTTTCACATTTGAACCACGCAGCAAGCCCATACCGATTCACGAGCATGACGCCGTCCTCGAGCGACTGCTGCGGATCCCCCCGTGGCGCACGTTTGACGACCTCGAGGGCGTGCTGAGCCTAGCTGAGACGTGGGGCGCGAGGGGTGCAGTGGACGTTGCGCGTGCTTCGATTACTGCGCCGGTATTCATGAGGGAGCCGCTTAGGGTGTATGCGATAGCGACGCGGTTCGG
The DNA here is from genome assembly GCA_030435655.1 of Armillaria novae-zelandiae. Lineage (NCBI taxonomy): Eukaryota > Fungi > Basidiomycota > Agaricomycetes > Agaricales > Physalacriaceae > Armillaria > Armillaria novae-zelandiae. The sequence continues at coordinate 200,336 of JAUEPR010000073.1, read as the reverse complement.
GTGGGACGAGGAAGCAGAGCTGGCATCGAAGCACACACTTGAGTTGTCCCTGCACGAGGAGCAGCACCAGGAAGTGCTGCGGCGGATCCCGACACGCGCGCTGGTGAAGCTGTTCAAGTTCCATCGGAAGCGGCGGGACGAGTTCCGCGCGGGTATGGCGGGCGAGGGCGCGGAGAGCAGGTGTGCGGGGTGCGGGAAGGCGGTGGGTGGGGCGGGGTGGGCGGCGCTGGTGTGGAGGATGTTCTGGGAGATGGACGCGCGGCCGTCGGGGGAGGGGCTGTGTTCGTTGGAGGTGGAGGAGTGGGAGGAGACGGAGAGGTGTTTGGGAGAGAGGTGTGCGGGGTGTGGGAGGGCGGTGTATGAGAGGCTGGAGGTGCTGGAGAGGGTGAGGAAGTGTTTGGATGCTTTGCCGGATACGGTTTAATGGTGAGGTGAGCAGTCTTTTTCTTGTTGCTGCTGTCGATCCTGAGAACGATCCACCCTTTCTCGTCAGTGCATACTTTTGCGAAAGGCGAACATCATGGCAGTATGACTTGGGGTTAGCCCTAAGAAATATCTGTGAACTACTTGCTTTCAATATGCATCAGTCGCGTAATGGTGATACGGCTTCCGCCGTTTGTACGTGTTAAAAGCTCTGGTTCCCCGCCGATGACTTATGTTATACTTAAGCGCAAGGTTTATGGTCGCTGTGCGATGAAGTGTTCGTCAGGCATGCGAGGGAGTCTTCATCATTCTGCAATCAGTACAGTTTACCCATATCAGCACTTACAGATTTTGCGACTGTTCCTAGGAATTGTATCCCCTGCATTTATCTCTGAACAGTTGAGTACCTGTGAACAATCTGAACCTACGGGGAAGTCCTAGTGCTCTTGGAGTCGCTAACTATTGAAGACGAGGGAGATTGATATATTCATAAAAGCCTAAAATAAGTCACAGCTCGCCTGGATCAACCTTGAATTGCATATGGGTTAGAAAGGGTACGCGAAATGTCGAGCTGTTGTATTCATTTCCAGGTCCGTTCGATAGCGTACTGTTTGTTCCTCCAGCTCATCAACGACTTCCTCAAATCACCAGGCAGAATTTCTCGCAGTGGAGTCAGCTTTTCAACGACGGGACGTTGCCAGCGCAGAATCTAGCCTGGTGGCGACATGTTGATGCTGATTTGATAAACGTGGCTCATTAGATGGAAGAGGGCCACGTCAAATGTGTTTGGTTTGTCTGACACCCAATCCGATCTTAGGATCTGACGTACCGGCTCTGCTTGGGATGCTCATGCCTTCGTACGTGGAGTTTTCTCATTCCTACCAATATTCTATCCTCGCCATTCTACAGCATTCAGCTCCACGAACATCTCTGTTGTGTCAAATCAGCTACAACTTGTCTTCACGTTGATGCCTCAACAGGGAGTACCAGCATGAGCATGCAGCAGCCAGCTCATCTCACTTAAAGCCTTCATGAGGTCGTGACTACTTTCTTCGTTCAGCACGCGTCTCAAGCACTTGCAGCGGCATATCATCATACCTTCAACGCTCCAGATGCAGATGCCATCTTATCCTCGCTCGACGCCACATACCGTCTCCTATCATCAGTCTTCGTAATGGATAGACTATGCAGCATCCAGCTCCACGAATATCCCTTCTGCGTCAAACCAGCAACAACTTGTCTTCACGTTGATGCGACTCGGAGTACCAGCACGACTCGGAGCATGCAGCAACCAGTTCATCCCACTGAATGCCTTCACCAGGTCATCACTACTTTCTTCGTTCAGCACGCGTCTCAAGCACTTGGAGCGGCATATCATCGTACCTTCAATGCTCCAGATGCAGATGTCATCTTATCCTCCGAGTCGCTCGACGGCACCCTATACAGTCTCCCATCATCAGTCTTCTGCCAGACCACAACGGGTTTTGCGACCGTTCAGACCAAATAGCAAGCACACTCCCATCCACATCCACAACGTCATGCTTGAACAGCAGCAATGGATACTCACCATCCTTGCGGTCCATGGAGCACATTCGACTACTTGGGGCTATTACGGTGCTTGCCTGAACCTTTCCGAGTATGGATGACAGTGAGGTACGAGGAGGAGCAAGTTGATCTGGCATCGGAGCATCCGCCATGATTGTTTCGCCATGGGCAGCAGCTCCAGGCCGCACATTCGCAGATCTCGACGGGCTCGCTCACAAAGCCTTCCAACCTTCGACGGATCCGGGGTGACGAGTTGGAGGAGGGCATGGAGTGGATCGCAAGGTGCAGAGGGTGGTAATTTGGTCTACGGGTCAGTTGGGGCAGATGTTCTCGCTTACAGGTCCGATTGGTAATTGTCCGTTAAAAATTCCATGGGAAATGAGACTCGCAGTCCTGCACTGAATCACTGTGTAAAGCGTAAAGTGCTACGATTGGCCGACTACGTTACATAAGTAACTCGGCTACAGTAAACAACCACAGCTTGCCGGCCCATAACGGACGAGAATCAGAATCAGAATGGAGATCAAGAACAGGGCAGAGAGATAAAAAGTGAAAGGCAAATCGAAGAGGAACATGATACTAATGAGACTGTCAGTACTACACTCAATCCAACAAGAGGTTCTGCAGATGGGAAGGAAGACGATCTCGGAGCAACTGGGGATGCTTTGGATGAAATGAAGGATAGTGATAAGCTGAGATCTCACGTCCACGTGGTGTCACTCGTACACATGAATCGAGGTCACATGTTGAACAGCCTTCCCTTTCATCTCATCCGAGCCTAGATTCAACTCACGGTGAATTTACTCTTCTCCCTATTATTTCTATCTCTCAGTCTTTGTGACAGATCTATCCAGGATCCATGGCCTACAAGCCAACTAAAAAATCGGATTTTGACGCAAGGCTGGCACTGCTGCTCCCTGATTATTCCCATGCCTCTCCGGACGCCCAAATCATCGATCTCCTACAAACCAATGCTCCACCGACTCCTATTGAGACGAAAAGTCTCTCAGCTACCCTTTCCGAAACACCTAATCGTATAGCAGAGCTTGATTCGCTCATCGATTCCACCGCATCGCTTCTACGCTATCTGACTAATGATGGAAACCAAGCCCTGGAAAACGAGGCTAACGCCAAAACGATCCTTTCTCCATGTTGTCAACTTCCAAACGAATTGTTGATCGATATATTTATACGCTGTTTGTCCGTACGTGATCAACTTGATTCTCCTTTGGATCCTGGTGCGTTCCATTGGACATTGTCGCACGTTTGCAGGAAATGGAGGGAGGTCGCCATCGGTACCCCAGAAATATGGTCCCATATTCATTTGGATTTCGTGTATGATCGGTTCCTCAATGGCAGTCGCATACATGAAGCAGCGTCTATGCTTTGTGTCGTCCTTGATCGAGCCCATCCCCACAATCTCGACGTTTTCATTCGGCTTAAGGAGGACATATCTACACACCCCATTTGTGCGGTCCTTCTTCCTACTGTTCGGTATTGGAAATCCTTGAAGGTCTACGGCAATCCCGACTTCCTGTCCGCTTGCCGTGGCTTCTTTGACAGACTTGAAAGTGTCTTCGTGTGGGGTGCTGGTTATGTGGAACCACAGGCCATAGACACTTTTGCCGTGGCTCCATGTCTACGCTCTTTTGACAACGTATGGGACCTCCCATTTTTGCTCCCAGCTAATCTCGTCGAGTTCCACGATTCTCATCGATTCAATCAAAATACATGCACTACCCTCCGTCACCTTGTCAATATCCGAATCCTATCACTCTCTTATAACGCCTATTCAAGAAAATTACCTCGAATTTGCCTCCCGAGGGTCTCCCAGCTCGAATTAACAAAGAGTCGAAAGGCTGTAGGCACCACAATTCTGACATACAATCACATTGACCTGCCATCTCTCACACACCTTGAGATTCGGGCCTCTCGTTTGAGGGAACCAATGGTCTCCCCACAAGCCCCGCAGCCAATACACTCGTCCACGGTGACTCACCTTACTTTGACAGGGTCCCCATTCAGCCGTTATCATTCCTCGGTGGATCTTCAGCTCGAAGCTTCATATAGCACGCTGACAAACCTCCGGTGTCTTACCGTCAAGGACTGGCCAAATATCAACCCCTTCCTGGATACATTGTCCATCCGTCCCGGAAGGAACATGATATTTCCAAAGATGTCCGAACTTGGTGTTTTCTGTACGAACAAACGCAGCTCCCCAATTGACATGCGTATTCTAGTAGAGCTCATCGAATCTCAAAGGGATCAGGGAGCTCTGCGTGAATTCAACATTACGTGGCGATGGGGAGGTGTCAACTATGATGCCGATACACGTAGCCGATGGCAACAACTTTGTGCGCCAGGGGGAGGAATACAAATCTCAGCATCCATCGAAGGTGCCGTGACTTTTCTTATCCTGTTACTTTTGACTCAAAGATTTGCAGGCGTTGATGCGGACTGATTGTCCGCATTTTAGGGAGAAAGCCTCCATTGTTCCGGCTACATATGTTCAAATATCATCGATAAGTCGGACTTCACCTTTACGATCTTCCCTTACTAGGTTATTTTTGACGTTTCTCAGTCTGATTTTGGGGGGAAAAAATTCTGAATTACTATTCTGATGCTATGTCCTCTGCTGTGACCCGGATTCTGTCGAGTTCTCAGTACCATAATGGCTCATGCAGTAGATTCGATCGCTGAAGTTTCATGTTTACCTATTGTATTGTGCACAAAGACATACCGCGATTTGTCCAAGTCCTTCATGTTGTGTACGAGTGGGCCGGGCAATTCTGCTATTCGACCATCTTCAAGTTGTCATCCTCAGTGATCAATACGTGGATCGAGGACAAGGCTATTTACGTCGACTATGTACATACGAGCATATGACGAACAACTTGTCCCGTTTCAAGACAACAGGAACATATCAAACTCCGTTTCAGAGCCCGTACCATCGCTTAGCAGAGTGCCATTTTCAAAGCATCCTTCAAGCACATGCGTTCCTGCATGCAAACGAAGCGGCCAAAGGTGTGTTCTGTAGGAGCGAGATAGCGGGTGAGTGGACGAAGCTCCGTTACAAATACTTACTCAACCCTGACGAGTTTTAAGTCAAAACTATGGACCCAGAGAATACGAGGGACATCTTATTAGCATCAATGAAATAAAATTGTCACGTATTATAGCTGGGGGAACTGACAAAGTGAAAGGAGTAAGAGAATCTGAATAATACGTCAATGTTAGTAAGGAAGGAAGGTTTGGGACAGCTGTACATACCAGCCGTGTTTACGACGAAAAGAACAGGATAAGTTATATTTGCGGCGATTCGCCCTAGGAGGGTACCTGTCAGAGCAAACGAAAGTTAGTGTTTAAGTAACTGAACTGTAAGTATGCCTTCACGATGGAACTTCCATCTGCGGAAAGAAAAGAAAGAATTGATACATGCTTGTCATGGAGGAACTATACACACGAGGAGCTGGTTCTCGGAGGAAATAGTCATCAGCAAAAGCTTTCACGATGTGCCCAATATGCGTACAATTCTGCTAAAGACTCGGTAATGGCTGTCGCATCGCCACATGAGATAGCTGTATGACTTACCTATACCGGCGACGGGTCGTCTGCTATTCCTGCAATGCGTAGATTGTGCTGCTGTCTTGCATGAGACCTTGAGCAGAGAGAGACATTTCGATGTATGGTAAGTACAAGGCCTTCATAAATGAGGTTCTCAAGATAGTATGCTCGACAACGCCGAAGGATGACGGGGCGACCGGCTGGGCGAGAACGAGCTCGTATAAAGAATGGGGGTTGTTGCGTATCTCAGTGGCACTAGATGCATACCTACGCATCCATCGAGGAAGGATTACATGACTTTGTCTGCGTCAACAGTGTTGTCGCGCCGATCATCTGAGCAATATAAATGTGAGGTACCGTAAAGTTCTGGGCAAAGAACGGTGGTCGTGCTGTGATAATGGTGCTCCATACCCAAGACACCTGATCAGTTTGAGAAAACGAGGCTGAATTAGGGAGGGGAGAATACATACCACGGAGCACGGTGAGTTCAGCTTTATCCTAGAAGTCAGTTGAACGATGGGTCGCTTAGAAGATGTGATGGGTGAAGGAATGTACTGCAAAATACTGCAGCAACGGTCAAGCCAAGGACCGTTCCATATCTAGAAGGTAGCAATCAGCCATGTATGATTCAATCGCAAACGGACTTATGAGAACCCCGAATACTCAAGTTTGCACCTGCTGCTTCGTTCATTTGAAGCATATTTTGGGTAATGTTGTGGATCTTCACGTAATTCATGAACCCGTACCTCAACTAGTTCTGCCAGTGGTATATGCGCACATGCATATAAATGAGAGATCTCATCGGACGCGGTTTCAGAAACACTCGTCCAATGATGCGGAAATGGTAAGCCACGAAGGGTGCTTTTTCTATAGAGGGAAAGATCTCTACTGGAGGTGATGAATTGTGCCTATATTGGAGGACAGTGTGAGAGATAGGGCAGGTTAGAAAAGAAAACCTAAACCTACCGACCACGAGGATGGAAGTTCATGATGTCGCATTTGTTCCAGGATAGTTAGCACGACAGTGGTGGGAGTTGGGAAGTACCTGGAATCGCTTGCATTGCAATTTGGAGTATGAGTCGAAGGGGGTGCCAGGGTTCGCGTTTAAGCAGATTCAATTTGAGGCAGATGGCGAACGTCCAATTCGGACTCGGACTCGGACTCAGGTGACAGTGTGGGCAGCAGAACATGATTTGTGATTTTTTTTTTTCGATCTCCTTGGAGGCCATTCTTTGAAATTCACCGTTGCCAGGAGTCGAACGATCGGAAGTTGGCCAGCGGAGAGTTCCTGGGTTTAGCTGTTACTTGAGAAGGTTAGGATATATTCGTGCATGGTGCATTTGGAAAGGTTGATTGATAACGATCCAGAAATTTAGCCGGTCGGGCATTGTTGGTTGATATCCTCAAGGCAGAGCCATTACTATTTGACCACGGCAATAACCGGCTATGGTCGTCACCGTCAGAGTCAGATACATGGTGAGATCCATGAAAGTACGCGACTAACGCGTCGAAGACATCGTACTAGTGGGGAATGTAGAATTTGGTAACAATATGACGATGGCCGCTGATCTAGCTGGTCTCTTCCCATATGAGCTGGCACCGTCACGGACTCGAGTTCAGCTTCTGTGCGGAATCATGGATCCATGATGAATACATGGAAACATTTTACGGTTGGCGTGGTCGTAGGGGCTTTGTAATGTGCGTTGCTCATAGATTTACAGCCTGATTGGACGAGTTACATAGGATCAGGCATGAATGTAGAGATGCGACTTGCGAGACTAATATACATTCTGCCTTTTGATCGATGTCCGGAATATTGGGTTCAGGACAAGGATAGATGATACTTGGTCAAGCTGAACGATCATCGCCCTTGTGTCTGTCTTTGGGTTCAAGCGTGTCGTTCGGTGTAGAGGCTGATACGCAGGTTTGAGTCGTATAAAGAAAATGTTAGGGTGGGTGTACCAGGTGCGCTGTATTCACGTGCGGCTTGAGGTATGACGTCGTGTCGATAATGTTTCGGACGATTTTTCAAGCCGGTATTCGCCGACGATGAAGCGGGTGGATCGGCTTCGTACTGCTGCGCGGGAGCTATACAGATGACCCGAGGGAGGAGAGTAACGTTGTCGTACAGACGAGAGAGCGCGACGCAGAGACTCTTTGCCCTTGAAGCCTTCATAAGGAAAGAATGGTATGTGCGGATATCCTCAAATTCATGGAATGCGTTGATCGTCGCAATTTCTATGGATCTCAAATGGTTGATTGTCAGAAATGTAAACCCCCGTTAGATCAACTAACGCGCTTGAACGACATATTTTCTTGTGATTCGAAATATGGTCATTGAGAAAGATTTTGTTAGAGGTGGTGAGTGAGCTGAATGTTTTTCAGACCCGCGAGGGGTGACAGTCTGCAGTACGAAGTCGGCCCGACCGGAGTTATTTTCAGGACCACGTGAATATATGTCCCACGATTCCTTATTTGTGGACCATGATCACGGTTTCGATTGAGGCTCTTTTCCACATCGCCAGACCCTTTTATATGCGCCCTAGAGGACCGTTATCTGATATTACTTGCGGCAGGGCGGCCTTTGGAAGAGGAGAGAGAGGAACGACGCTAAGATATGACTTGAAAATGGACTTTTGAAGCATGAAAGGTACGTGACGTGTCCTGCTGTTGTATTCGTTTTTTGATCTACTTGATAGTTGGGTGGGCGCTCCTCGACGTCATTAATGACGGGCGCGAATCAGAGTGAAGAATCGTCCATAGCGGAGTCAGCGTATCCGTGACAGACGTACAGGCACAGCATGTATCGTGTCGTAGATGTATTAGTGCCTTATTAGTGCCGGACGTTGGTCACGTCTCCGATAGTTCGTGGGCTCTGGATGCAAGATGGCGACGTCAAAAACGTTTGATTTGTGACTCCGGTATGAGGCTCCGGTGTATCGACCCTCCTTGGGATGCTCGTGCGTGAATTTTTGCTCAATCATACCATTCTATTCTTACAACTCTTGGCTAGGACAGGCAGTTCAGCTTCACGAACAACCCTCAGGAATATCAAGTCTCACATTGATGCGACTCGGAGTACCGGAGCGACCATGCGGCACGAGTCCATGAACACATGCTCGCCATCACCACCTTCCTCCTTCCTCACTCCCAGCATGGTGCAAGAACTCGCAGCAATATACCACCCCACCTTCAATACCCAGACGCCGAGCCATCCTATCGGCACTCGACAACACCCTCTACCGTCTCCCCTCCTCAGTCCTGCGCCGCACCGCCACCTTCTTCGCGTCCCCGTCTTTCACGTTCGAACCTTCCAGCAAGCCCATACCCATCCACGAACACAACCCCGTCCTCGAGCGGCTCCTGCGGATCCTCAGCGGCCTGGCGATCCCTCCGTGGCGCACGTTTGATGACCTCGAGGGTGTGCTAGGCCTCGCTGAGACGTGGGGAGGAAGGGAGCGGTGGATGTCGTGCGTGGGGCGCTCACTGCACCAGTGTTCCTAAGGGAGCCGCTGAGGGTGTATGTGATAGCGACGCGGTTTCGGGTGGGACGAGGAAGCGGAGCTCGCATCGAACATACACTTGATTGTCCCTGCATGAGGAGCGGCACCAGGAAGTGCTGCGGCGGATCCCGACGCGCGCGCTGGTGAAGCTGTTCAAGTTCCACCGGAAGCGGTCGGGATGCGTTCCGTGCTGGGATGGCGGGCAAGGGCGAAGGGACGAGATGTGCGGGGTGTGTGGAAGGCGGTGGGTGGAGCGGGGTGGGCGGCGCTGGTGTGGAGGATGTTCTGGGAGATGGACACGTGGCCGTCGGGGGAGGGGCTGTGTTCGTTGGAGGTGGAGGAGATGGAGAGGTGTTTGGGGGAGAGGTGTGTGGGGTGTGGGAGGGCGGTGTATGAGCGGTTGGAGGTGCTGGAGAGAGTGAGGAAGTGTTTGGATGGGTGCCAGATATGGTGTGATGTTTTCTCTGTTGGAACGATGTATGTCAATCCTGATTGTATCCGTATTCTGTCTAAGCTGGTTCGTGAAACATTGTTTCTAGCGAGACACGGACTATAAGCAACACCGTGATAAGCGCACGAGCGTCTATGTATTTTTATTATACTTGGGCAATGTCAGCTTCCTCTTCATATGTCGGATATACACCTTGTTTTCACTTCAGTCTCATCCTGTGGTATGTATAAATACCTAACACCTCTGTTAAGCATCAGTAGTGTAATGGTTGATATGTAGTCCCGAGCAGATATCGGTCACGTTTGGGGTTCGAACCCCATTGGTGCATCCCCCAAAGGAAGGCAAGTTTTTCAAATTCCCGGATGTTGCTGACACTCCCGTATCATGCGTGCGCTAGGGCTGCGCACGAAACCTCCAGGGGGGTTTGATACCGTTTTGTACCCCTCCTACCTGGGAGGTTTCTTACCGGTACGGTAATTTACAGTTTTACCGGTCATGTGACTATGCATGTGACTACCACGGAGTCATTTTTCCAAATTCTTCTCTACAACGCCGTGATGCTACGCTGCCCATTGTCGTACCTCAAATACTTATGAATTGTCCCAATACCCATCGGAACACTCTGGCTACATCTTCTTACTTATTACTGCTCTGCGAATGAAATCATAAAAAGATGGGTGGTAATATTGTCACGTGGTCGGTAAGTTACCTCAATGAAATATGCTCCACTGACCTGTGGTTTCTTACCAGTTTCTTACTGGTAACTTACCAGTCCGAAACCGGGGTGTATCAAAACTGGGGGTTTTGTGCAACCCTAGCCTGCACATGAAACCTCCAGGGGCAATTGATACTGTTTTGTACCCAACCTGCCTGGGGGGCTTCTTACCGGTACGGTAATTTACAGTACCTACTGGTTATGTGACCAGTGACGTGACCATTGCAGAGTCATTTTTCCAATTCACATGTGCACCAGACCCTTTCTTCCCGCCTACTCATGGTTCTACTGGTATCTCTGACACTATGGGGGTTGTACCACCAGCTAGCCCTTTAAAATGCTGAGTTAATGCTGAGGCAGTGGTTTTTTTTGTAGGGGTATGATCGCAGCTGTTTTTGTGAATAAACTTTATTTTTTTCACCAATTCCCGCAAGTGTTTTGAGTGATGTAAAGGATGACCAATTATTATCACATGTCAGAATTTATGCACTGAGGAAATTATGAACAGAATCGGTCTGGGAAAGGTAATTTCATCATGAGCAATTTTAAACATGTTCATTACTCATGACTAAAATACTATTTCCAGACCAATTCTGTTCATAATTTCCTCAGTGCATAAATTCTGACATGTGATAATAATTGGTCATCCTTTAAATCACTCAAAACACTTGCGGGAATTGGTGAAAAAAAATAAAGTTTATTCACAAAAACAGCTGCGATCATACCCCTACAAAAAAAACCACTGCCTCAGCATTAACTCAGCATTTTAAAGGGCTAGCTGGTGGTACAACCCCCATAGTGTGATCTCGCTGGGTTCCCATATGATACCAGAATTAATCAGTTTCATGAAAGAAGCATCCCTTCACTTGAGGTACGTGCATGCATCTGTATGAGTTTCGTGATTGTGTGGTAACTTCATTCCAGGCTAGGATCTCAGTGTATGCCCGGTAATAGCATACAAAAATCACGACTGGTCACAACTTGAAGCTGGGGTATTTCGTGACTAATGCACAATGACGATGGGTGTCCCCCCCACCTTCATTCACCACCCAAGTTTATGCCATATGGGATTATGTCAGTACCTCAGTGCAAGCTCGGATGCCTCTCCTATCTTTGCGAGTCCTGGCCTAGTGCAATAGGTCTTTGCAGGAAGATTCACGTACCATGAATGTGTATGTGGGTTGACATGATCAGTGCCAGCATTCTGGAGAGATCAACCTGTCTTTGATGATATATGCGAGTTTTCAAAGTCTGATCACAGAGATTGGATAGAGTGATCAAGCGCCCTGTATCAGGGGCAGTGTTGCTGAATGATCATGATACGCACGGTCCTGGGATGTGTGGGTTGGGGGTGTATGCTAGTGAGTGAGTGAGTGTATGGATGGATGGCCTGGTTGGTTATCCATACATACAAACAAACGTCCTCCTTGTCGTATCCCATGAACCTGTGTCGGAGGATAGAATGAGAACATTGAACTGAATAGAATGGAGGCTGGATGTATCTACCTGATACTGGGGAGGAGGGTATTGTAGTGGCGGTAGGATATGGGTACAATTGTTTGGGACATCTCAAATAGATTGGATTGGGTCGTATTGATCCACTCATGATGTAAGAATCGAGCGTCGGTCATTCGCGATACGTGAATTGAGCCATGGAAGTGCAGGTATTGGATAGGTGAGGTCTGAAGATACTAGTGTGTGTGAAGTACGGACTTGTCTTCACGTTGATGCCTCGACTGGGAGTACCCATGAGCATGCGGCAGCCAGCTCATCCTACTTGAAGCCTTCATGAGGTTGTCACTACTTTCTTTGTCAGCACACGTCTCAAGCACTTGGTGCAGGATATCACCATACCTTCAACGCTCCAGATGCCGATGCCATGTTATCCTCCCTCGACGGCACACTATACGTCTCCCATCATCAGTCTTCGTAATGATTGTCTCTCAATGAGCAGCAGCTCCAGGCCGCACATTCGCAGATCTTGACGAGCTTGCTCATGAAGCCTTCCAACCTTCGACAGATCTGGCATGATGAGTTGGAGGAGGGCATGGAGTTGATCGTGAGGTGCAGAGTGTGGTAATTTGGTCTATGGGTAAGCATGGTAAATGTTTTCGATTATGGATCAGATTCGTAATTTTCCGTTAAAAATTGCATGGGAAATTAGACTCACAGTTCTGCACTGAATCACTGTCTATTGAATGATGGTGATAAGTGGTGATAACCTGAGATGTCACGTCCACGTGGTGTCACTCACTCGTGTACATATAAGTCGATGTCGCATTTGAACAGCCTTCCCTTGATCTCATCCGATCCTAGATTCCACTCACGGTGAATTTACTTCTCTTATATTTCTATCTCTCAGTCTTTATGACAGATCTATCCAGGATCCATGGCCTACATACCAACTAAAAAATCGGATTTTGACCCAAGGCTGGCACATGCTCCCTGATTATTCCCATGCACCTCCCGACGCCCGAATCATCGATCTCCTACACACCAATGCTCCACCAACTCCCATTGAGATGCAAAGTCTGCAAGCTACCCTTTCCGAAACACCTCATCGTATAGCAGAGCTTGATTCCCTCATCGATTCCACCACATCGCTTCTACGCTACCTGACTAATGATCGAAACCAAGCCCTAGAAAACCAAGCTAATGCCAAAACATCCTTTCTCCCTGTCGTCGACTTCCAAACGAATTGTTGACCGATATATTTATACGCTGTTTGTCTGCACGTGATCAACTTGATTCTCCTTTGAAACCTGGTGCATTCCATTGGACATTGTCACACGTTTGCAGAAATGGAGGGGTCGCCATCGGTACCCCCGAAATATGGTCCATATTGATTTGATTTCGATGACCGGTTCCTCAATGGCAGCCGCATACATGAAGCAGCGTTTATGCTTGGTGTCATCCTTATCGAGCCGTCCCCACATCTCGACGTTTTCATTCGCTTAAGGACATATCTACACACCCCATTTGTGCGGTCCTTCTTCCTACTGTTCGGTATTGGAAATCCTTGAAGGTCTACGGCAATCCGACTTCCTGTCGCCTTGCCATGGGTTTTTTGACAGGCTTGAAACTGTACTGTGGTGCGTCATGTGGGACCCAGGCCGTAGACACATTTGCGTTGCTCCACGTCTACGCTCTTTTAGAAAGACATGGACCTCCCATTTTTGCTCCCAGCTAATCTCGTCGAGTTCCACGATTCTAATCCATTCAATGAAAATACATGCACTACCCCTCTGTCACCTTGGCAATATCCGAAGCCTGTCACTCACGTGTAGCGCGTATTCGAGCGAATCACCTCGAATTTGCCTCCCGAGGGTGTCCCAGCTCGAACTAAAAATGAATGCACTGGCTGTAAGCACCGCATCTGTGACATACAATCACTTTGACCTGCCATCTCTCACACACCTCAAGATTCTGGCCATTCCTTAGGGAAACCGATGGTCTCCCGACAAGCCCATCAGCCAATACGCTCGTCTACAGTAACCCACCTTACTTTGTCATGGAGCCCGATGAGCTGTTACGATTCCTCCATGGATCTTGCGCTCGAACAGTCATATAGCACACTGACAAACGTCCGGTGTCTTACCGTCAAGGAGTGGCCAAAGATGGACGACTTGCTGGGTACATTGTGCATCCGTCCCGGAAGGAACGTGATATTTCCGAAGATGTCCGAACTTGGTGTTTTCTGGTAGCATCAATCACCGCTCCCCACTTGACATGCATACTTCTGTTAGAGCTCATCGAATCTCGAAGGGATCAGGGAGCTCTGCGTGAATTCAACATTACGTGGCAATGGGGAGTTATCAACTATGATGCCGATACACGTAGCCGAATGGCAACAACTTTCGTGCGCCAGGGGGAGGAATACAAATCTCAGCATCCATCGAAGGTGGCGTAACTTTTCTTAATCTGTTACTTTGCACTCAAAGATTCAGCAGGTTGATGCTGAACTGATTGTCCGCATTTTGGGGGGAAAGTCTCTATTGTTCCGGCTACATATGTTCATATATCATCGATGAAGTCAAACTTCACCTTTACGATCTTCCTTTACTCGATTATTTTTGGCGCTTCTCACTCTGGTTTTGGGGGAATTTTTACGAATTACTAGTCTGATGATCGTGTCAGCCGCAGCACCCGGACTCTGTCAAGTTCCAAATACCGTAATTGCTCATGCAGTAGAGTCGATAGCTTGAAGTGTCATCTTACCTATTCTATTGTGTATAAATACGTACAGCAGTTTGTTCAAGATCCTTTATGTCGTGCCCGACACAGTCGCAATTCAGCTATTCAGCGCTCTTCGGTTGTCGCCGTTGATCAATACGTGAATTGAGAACAAGGTAAGGCTACTTCGGCGGCTAAGTACCTACAAACATATTACCGACCACTCGTGCTGTTTCAAGAAACTAGGAACATTACAGCATCTACCTCAAATACCGTTCCCACTCGGCAGAGTGCCGTGTTAAAAGTCTGTTTGAACATATCCTTTTGTGCATGCAGACAAAGTGGCAAAGGATATGCAGTAGTAGGAGGAGACAGTGGGTCAGTGGAAGGAAAACGGGCTTTTTTTAAAAATATTTACTCACTCCTTGACGAATTTAGGATAGCACTATGGAGCCGGGGAATACGCCGTGGAGTATCATTCATTCAACTTTACTGTAGAAGCTAGAAGAATCATGGGTCGCTTGACATACTTGAATGGATGAGGGAGCTATTGGAAGCTTAGAAGTACACGTCGAGCTAAGCACCGTTCGAAATACTAGAGGGTAAGTGATCAGCCACCGAAGTAGAATATCTCGCAAGCCTCTGACATACGAGGCTCTCCTGAATCACCAATAATGACGGTTGCCTTGCCCCGCTGCTTCGTTCATTCCGCAACCGACCCTAGAGAATGTTGTCGGTACCAATAATGTATTCAATGAATCCGTTATCCTGTTCCTCCACAAAAATATCAGTGATTGTCGGATGATGATATGTGTTGGGAACGGCGGTCCAATGATCCGGAATCATAAACACTCTTCTTTGGATGGAAGGAAAGGACTCTGCTTGAGATGTTGCCCGAACAACAGGTTAAAAACATGCGACGAGGATCGAAACTTGCTCGTTCCTGATAACTGACTCTAGTGATGAACTAATGGACACAAGGGTAGTGATTCCCCTGGCGCCAGTCATGACGATGCCTTGTGCATGTTTTTCAGAACTCTGTGAAATTTAAGTTTCAGCGTGTACTTGTATTTGCAGAAAGTCTTCGCATTCCTCACTGAGATACGGATCGTGGCACGTTAGAGCCAATAGGGAACAACTCGGGTTGCTATCGCTCGAAAGGCTTAAGATGTTTTAATTGAAAAGCTGACTTGCACATCCGGAGATGTAACGAGTCAGAATTCTCGGTTGATGTCCTCAGGGAAGAACAGAGCTGTTTGGTCACCAGCGACGACAATGATAAGCTTGGGAGGAAGAGCAGTGATATTTATCTCGGGACTATGATCTTCGACTTCACCTTTACTTATCAAATTACCATATTTCTTTGCACAATTATTCTTCATTAAATGTTTCTCTGTCAGGTTTGGCGAAAAGACCTTCCAAATAAATAGTTTGCTGTGTGTAGTCCACGGTGACCCGCACTCTATGGAGTCCCAAATACTGGAATCACTCACACAGTATTGTCGAGACATACATCAATGCCTTTAAGTCCTTCTTCATGTCGTGTATGAGATGGCCAGGCAATTCTACCATTCGACCATCTTTAAGTTGTCAGCATTGATCGATACGTGGATTGAGGGCCAGTCAGGGCTATTTCCGTCGGCTAAGTACATACCAGCATATTATGAACAACTCGCCCTGTTTCAAGAAAATAGGAACATATCAGACTCCGTTTCAGAGCCCGTACCGTCGCTTAGCAGAGGGCCGTTTTGAGAGTATCCTTCAAGCACATGCATTCGCGCATGCTGATGAAGCGGCCAAAGGTGTGTACTGTAGGAGGGAGATAGCGGGTCAGTGGACGGACGAAGCCCCGTTAGAAATATTTACTCACACCCGACGAGGTCTGAGTCAAAACAACGGAGCTAGAGAATGCCGGTGACATCTTCTTGGATTTCAGGGAATATCAATGAAATGAAATTGTCATGTTTTATGGCCGGGATAACTGACAAGAGGAGTTAGCGGATCTGAATTTGCAGCGAGAAGCCCAAGACCGGCTTCGGTGCGTTAGAAAAATAGTTGGATGGTAGTCCTCGACCGAGGTTCTCAGGATAGTATACTTGACGACGCTGAAGGATGACGGAGTGACCGGCTGGGCAAGAACGAACTCGTATAAAGAATGGTGGTTTTCGGGTATCTCAGCAGCACTAGATCCGTAGGTACGCATCCATCGAGGAAGGATTACATGACTTCGCGGCGTCAACAGTGTTGTTGTGCCGGTCATCTGAGCAATATAAATATGAGATATCGTAAAGTTCTGGGCAAGGAACGGTTGTCATGCTGTGATCATGTGCTCCATACTCAAGACACCTGATAAGTATGTGTAAGCGAGCCTGAGTTGGGGAGGGGAGAATACATACCATGGAGCACTGCGCGTTCATCTTCATCCTAGAAGTTAGTTGAACGATGCGTCGCTTGGAAGATGTGATGGGTCATGTAGTGTACCGCGAAATACTGCAGCAATGGTCAAGCCAAGGACTGTTCCATATCTAGAAGGTAGTAAGCAGCCTTGTATTATTAAATTGCAAACCGACTTATGAGAACCCCAAATACTGAAGTTTGCACCTGCTGCTTCGTTCATTCAAAGCAGATTTTGGGTTATGTTGTTGGTCTTAATGTAATTCATGAACCCATACCTCAGCTAGTTCTGCCAGTGCTATAACCTGCGCAGATGCATAGAAATGAGAGATCTCATTGGGCGGGGTTTTAGAAACACTGGTCCTATATGGGGAATGGTAAGCCACGAAGAGTGCTTTTTTTTTGAGGGAAAAAACTCTACTAGAGGTGCGTAATTGTGCCTATATCGGGGACCGTGTGAGAGATAGGGCGGGTTAGACTAATCGTACCGACCACGAGGATGGAAGTTCATGATATCGCATTGGTTCTAGATGATGCGACAGTCCTGGGAATCGGGAAGTACCTGGAATCGCGTGCAATGATATTTGGAGCACCTGGGCGACGAGGGGGCCAGCTGACGCAATTTTGCAGATTTAATTTGGAGGCAGGGGCCGAACATCAAATTCGGACTCGGACTCGGACTCGGGTGACAGCGTGGCAGCAGAGCATGCTTTGTGAGTATCTTTCAAACTCCTGGCTGACGGGACTTTTGTGAAAGTCGCTGTTGGAACTTGGGAGGCCGACGATTGGAAGTTGGCCAGCGTGTAGCTATCCTTTGAGAAGTTTAGGATATTTGTGCACAGTTTGTTTGGGAAAGGCTGATAATACATGTAACGATGTGGAAATGGAGCGGGTCGGGCATTCTTGGTTGATATCCTCATTGGGCCACTGGGATGACGACGATAAATGCCGCGGGATGAGCGATGATGTTTGGCTCTGGGTATGATCGTCACCATCAGAGTCGGACACGTCGTGGTATCCATTTAGTACGCGACTAGCGCGTCGAGAACATCGCACTAGTGAGGAATATATGATTTGATTTTAATATGGTGATGACCGCTGATCTAGCTGGTCTTTTACCATATGAGCCGGTATTTTCGCGCTGCCTCAGCCCCGAGCTCAGTTTCTGTGGACCCATGATGGATAGAAGTAGGACTGTGGTGTGAGATGCATTGTTCGTGAACTTCCAGCCTGGTTAGACATGATACAAAAGATCGGACCTGAATGTAGAGATGAGACTTACGAAAGCACGACTTTTTTTGGGGGTTAAGGCCTATCGTTTGGTAAAGAGGCTGCTACATGAAGATAATGCCAGGTTGAGTGTATGAGGTTCACTGCATTTACGTGCCGCTTGAAGTACAAAATTGTGTCGACAACGTCTGGGAAGGACTTCCAGCTCGTCTTTGCCGATCTTGAAGCTGATGGGGAGGGGCGGTATTCATGACCAGGAGCTATACAGATGATAAATGGAATAACACGGAGGGAGGAGAGCCACGTGGTTGTACAGACGCGAGTGAGAAGCAGAGAGATCCTTCACCCTTGGTGCCGTGATGGGAAATGTTATTATGCGTGTATGTAGAGAGAAAAAGACCCAAATCTACCTCGATTCGTTGGATTTGAAAGATGTCCTTATGGAGACTAGTGCAGTTGTGAGGAATTGGGAGCGTAAAGAGGTTTGTATCCCAGCTGTACGCCCTTGTTCAGCGAACGTCGAGTGAACCGCTTTACTGACGGTATTTTCAGGAATCCATAGAGATTTCATTGGACCACAACTTGTTGGTAAGGATAGGCCCATTGAGATAAAGTCGACGAATGAGAAGGTGAAATATTCGTTCGCGCTGCCATGGGTTCTGAGATGATATGTCGGCCCGACCTCCGAAGCCATTTTCAGGACCACGTGAATATTTGTTCCCATGACTCCTTCTTTTGTGGACCATGATCACGGTTTCGATGGACACTCTTTTCCCCATCGCTACACCCTTTCATATGCGCTCATAGATGACCATTCTCTGATATTACCTGCGGCAGGGTGACCTTTGGAAAAGGAGAGAGAGGAACGACGCGAAGATATGACTTGAAAGTGGAGTTTTGAAGCGTGAAAGGTACGCGATGTGTCCTGCTGTTGTATTCGTTTTTTGATCTACTTGATAGTGCGGCAGGTGCTCCTCGACGTCGTTAAGGACGGGCACGAATCAGAGTGAAGAATCGTCGATAGCGGAGTCAGCGTATCCGGGACGGATGTACAGGCGCAGCATGTATCGTGTCGTAGACGTATTGGTGCCGGTTTGGTGAACATTGCTCAGGTCTCCGATGCTTCGTGGACTCTGGATACGAGAGGACCACGTCGAAAGCGCTTGGTTTGTCCGACGCAGGAACGAGGCTCTGTGTATCGACTCTCCTGGTGATGCTTGTGGGTGAATTTTTCGTTCAATCATACCATTCTAGCCTTAAAACTCTTGGCTAGGACAGGCTAGGCATTCAGCTCCGTGGATATCCTTTCTGCATGGAAGCAGCAACAAGTCTTCACGTTGATGCGATTCGGAGAACCGGCACGACCATGCGGCGAAGAGTCCATCAACACATGCTCGCCATCACTACCTTCCTCCTTCCTCACTTCCACCATGGCGCAAGAACTTGCAGAGACTTATCATCCCACCTTCAACGCCCCAGACGCCGATGCCATCCTATCCTCCCTCGACAACACCCTCTACCGCCTCCCATCCCCAGTCCTGCGCCGCACCACCACTTTCTTCATGTCCCCGTCTTTCACATTCGATCCTCCCAGCAAGCCTATCCCCATTCACGAGCATGACGCTGTCCTCCAGCGGCTCCTGCGCATCCTCAGCGGTCTCGTGATCCCTCCGTGGCGCACGTTTGATAACCTCGAGGGCGTGCTGAACCTAGCTGAGACGTGGGGAGTGAAGGGAGCGGTGGACGTCGTTCGTGCTTCAATCACTGCGCCAGTGTTCCTGCAGGAGCCGCTGAGGGCTTATGCCATAGCAACGCGATTTGGGTGGGACGAGGAAGCGGAGCTCGCGTCGAGGCATATGCTGGACTTGTCCCTGCACGGCGAGCTGCACCAGGAAGCGCTGCGCCGGATCTCGACGCGCGCGCTGGTGAAGCTGTTCAAGTTCCATCGGAAGCGGCGGGATGCGTTCCGCATGGGGATGGCGGCCGAGGGCGAGGAGAGGAGGTGTGCGGGGTGCGGGGAAGCGGTGGGTGGGGCGGGGTGGGCGGCGCTGGTGTGGAGGATGTTCTGGGAGATGGACGCGCGGCCATCGGGGGAGGGGCTGTGCTCGTTGGAGGTGGAGGAGTGGGAGGAGATGGAGAGGTGTTTGGGGGAGAAGTGTGCGGGGTGTGGGAGGGCGGTGTATGAGCGGTTGGAGGTGCTGGAGAGGGTGAGGAAGTGTTTGGATGATTTGCCGGATACGGTGTAACGGCGAGGTGCGCAGTCTTTTTCTTGTTGCTGCTGTCGATCCTGAGAACGATCCATAGTTCCTCGTCAGTGCATACTTTTTCGAAAGGCGAACATCATGGAAGCATGACTTGGGCTTAGCCCTTAGAAATGTCTGGGAACTGTTTGCTTTCAAAATACTTCAGTCGCATAATGGTGCCCCCGAGTTTCACTGTTTGTGCGGGGTAAAACTTCGGTTCCCCACCAATGACTTACATTACACTTGAACATTAGGTTTATGGTCGCTGTGATGAAGGGTTCGTCAGGCATTAGATGGAGCCGTCTCAGATCTTAAAAATTTTAACACTGTTCCTAGGAATTGGAAACTATGCGTATATCTGCCCAGTTGAGTACCTGTGAACAATCTGAACCTACAGCAAAGTCCTAGTATTCGTGGAGTTGCTAACTCTCGAAAACGAGGAAGATTGGTATATGTAAAAACTGCCAACCCTGCGACCTATAAGGGGTTCTGTCGCAGCCATCATACACCCTTGTCCCATACACTGTACAATAGGAAGCTACTTACTCTAAGTCCATGGGGCGAATTCTTCATGCCGGCTTTTCTCTTGACTGGCGAGCTTTTTATCTTCAAGAAAAGCTTCGATAACGAGAAAGGCTGTGTTAAAGTTTCGCACCATTGTATCCTTCCTTTCATCTCTCATCTCGCCTATCAGTCTGGTGTTGTTGCCCTCAAATACAGCATTGAAGAAAGGAATAGATAGAGACTCAATTCTGCAGCAACAAGTCCTGGCGCGCCTGGTTCCAGTTCATTCCACTCAACGCCATCACCACGTTAAAACTGATTTCTTCTGTCAGCACTCCCACAAAACCATCCTAAGAGCTCGCAGCAGCATATCATCCTACCTTCAACACCATAGGTGCCAATGCAGTCTGAACGGTTGCGAAAAACGGTATTATTGTGCCTACCCGAACATTTCCGGGTATATACGATGGTGACGACTTTCTAGTATGACGCCAGCGTCAAATCATACGCAATAGTTGCCGGTCCGCAAGGAAGTAGCTCGAGGCGGTGCTTTAGGTGGAGTAGAGTACAAGATACATATTATGGTAATTCAGTCTACAGGTCAATGTGGGAGATGGCTCCGATTTTGTAATGTCCATATAAATCTGCATGGGAAATTAGACTGGTACTCTGCACGGAATCCGTGTGTGATGACGCCTTGAGATGTCACACGCACGTGATGTCCCTCGTGTACGAACCAGTCGACGTCGAATGTTGAACCTTCCCTTTCATCTCATCTGATCCTAGAATCCGTTCAAAGTCAATTTACGCTTCTCTCTACCATTTCTACCTCTGAATCTATATAACAGATCGATCCAAGATCCATGGCCTACATACCAACTAAAAAATCGGATTTTGACCCAAGGCTTGCACCGCTGCTCCCTGATTATTCACATGCCCCTCCCGACGCCCGAATCATCGAACTCCTACAAAACAATGCTCCACCGACTCCCATTGAGATGCAAAGTCTCTCAGCTACCCTTTCCGAAACACCTAATCGTATAGCAGAGCTTGATTCCCTCATCGATTCCACCACATCGCTTCTACGCTACCTAACTAATGATCGAAACCAAGCCCTGGAAAACGAAGCTAATGCCAAAAACATCCTTTCTCCATGTCATCGACTTCCAAACGAATTGTTGGCCAATATATTTATACGCTGTTTGTCCGTATGGGATGGACTTGATTCTCCTTTGGAACCTGGTGCATTCCATTGGACATTGTCACACGTTTGCAGGAAATGGAGGGAGGTTGCCATTGGTACCCCAGAAATATGTTCCATATTCAGCTGTCTTTCACGAATAACCGGCTCCTCACTGGCAGCCGCATACATGAAGCTGCGTTTATGCTTGGTGTCGTCCTTGATCGAGCCCGTCCCCACAATCTCGACGTTTTGATTCAGCTTAAGGACGACATATCTACACACCCCGTTTGTGCGGTCCTTCTTACTACTGTTCGGTATTGGAAATCCTTGAACGTCTACGGCAATCCCGACTTCCTGTCCCCTTGCCATGGGTTTTTTGACAGGCTTGAAACTGCCTTCGTGTTGGATGATGATCATGTGGAACCACAGGCTGTAGACGCATTTGCTGTTGCTCCACGTCTACGCTCTTTTAGAAAGACATGCGACCTCCCATTTTTGCTCCCAGCTAATCTCGTCGAGTTCCATGATCATAATCCGTTCAATGAAAATACATGCACTACCCTCCGTCACCTTGTTAATATCCGAATCCTATCACTCTCGTGTAGCGCGTATTCAAGCGAATCACCTCGAATTTGCCTCCCGAGGGTCTCCCAGCTCGAATTAAAAAGGAATGGACAGGCTGTAGGCACCGCATCTCTGACATACAATCGCTTTGACCTGCCATCTCTCACACACCTTAAGATTTGGACCTTTCCTTTGCGGAAACCGATGGTCTCCCTACCAGCCCCTCAGCCAATGCGCTCGTCCACGGTAACCCACCTTACTTTGACAGGGACCCCGTTCAACCGTCATGATTCCTCGGTGGATCTTGAGCTCGAAGCTTCATATAGCACACTGACAAACATCCGGTGTTTTACCCTCAAGAACTGGCCAAAGATGGACCGCTTCCTGGGTACATTGTCCATCCATCCCGGAAGGAACGTGATATTTCCAAAGATGTCCGAACTTGGTGTTTGCTGTAGCGACTACTACTCCCGACTTGACATGCATATCCTGGTAGAGCTAATCCAATCTCGAAGGGATCAGGGAGCTCTGCGTAAATTCAACATTACGTGGCGAGGGGGAGATGTCAACTATGATGCCGATACACGTAGCCGATGGCAACAACTTTGTGTGCCAGGGGGAGGAGTACAAATCTCAGCATCCATCGGAGGTGGTGTAACTTTTCTTAAGCTGTTACTTTCGACTGAAAAATTCGCAGGCCTTGATGCGAACTGATTGTCCGCATTTTTTGGGGAGAGTCTGTATTGTTCCGGCTACATATGTTCATATATCATCGATAAGTTTGACTTCACCTTTACGATCTTCCTTTACTCGATTATTTTTGGTGTTTCTCAGTCTGATTTTGGGGGGGGGAAATTCCGAATTACGAGTCTAATGTCGTGTTGTCCGCGGCGACCCGGACTCTGTCTGCCATAATGGCTCATGCAGTAGACTCAATAGCTGAAGTTTCATGTTTACCCATTGTATTGTGCACGTGGATCGAGGACAAGTTAAGGCTATTTACGTCGGCTATGTACATACGAGCATATGACGAACAATTAGTCCTGTTTGAAGACAATAGAAACATATCAGACTCCGTTTCAGAGTCCATACCGTTGCTTAGCAGAGTGCCATTTTGAAAGTATCCTTCAAGCACATGCATTCGCGCATGCAAATGAAGCGGCCAAAGGTGTGTGCTGTAGGAGCGAGATAGCGGGTGAGTGGACGAAGCTCCGTTACAAATACTTACTCAGCCCTGACGAGTTTTAAGTCACAACTATGAAGCCAGAGAGTGCTCGGGACATCTTAGCATCAATGAAATGAAATTGTCATGTATTATGGCTGGGGGAACTGACGAAGCGAAAGGAGTAAAGGAATCCGAATAATACGTCAATGTTAGTAAGGAAGGAAGGTTTCGGACAGCTGTACATACCAGCCGTGTTTCTGACGAAAGGAATAGGATAGGTTGTGCTTGTGGTGATTGGACCTAGGAGGGTACTCGTCAGAGCAAACAGCAGTTAGTGTTTAAGCAGCTGAACTGTAACTATGCCTTCAAGATGGAACTTCCATCTGCGGAAAGAAAGGAAAGAATTCATACATGCTTGTCATCGAGGAAGCATACACACGAGTAGCTGGTTCTCCGAGAAAATAGTATTCAGCAAAAATTTTGACGACGTCCCATTATGCATACAGTTCTGCCAAAGACTCGGTAATGGCCGTCGCATCGCCACATGAGATATCTGTATGACTTACCTATACAGGCGACAGGTCGTCTGCTGTTCCTGCAGTGCGTAGATTGAGCTGCTATCTTCGGCTGCGAGACGCATGAGACCTTAAATGGGGACAGACATTTCGATGTATGGTAGGTACAAGACCCTTATGACTGAGGTTCTCAAGATAATATAGTCGACGACGCCGAAGGATGACGGGGCAAGAATGAACTAGTATAACGAATAGAGCTTGTTGCTTATCTCAATGGCACTAGATGCGTACCTACGAATCCATCGAGGAAGGATTACATGACTTCGCGGTGTCAACAGTGTTGTTGCGCTGGTTATCTGACCAATATAAATATCAGATATTGTAAGCTTCTGGGTGAGGAACGGTTGTCTTGCTGTGATGATGGTGATCCATGCCCAAGACACCTGATCAGTATGAGCAAACGAGGCTGAATTACGGAGGGAGAATACATACCATGGAGCGCCGTGCGTTCATCTTTATCCTAGAAGTTAATTGAACGATGGGTGGCTTGGAAGATGTGATGGGTGAAGGAATGTACTGCAAAATACTGCAGCAATGGTCAAGCCAAGGACTGTTCCATATCTAGAAGGTAGCGATCAGTTATGTATTATTAAATCGCAAACCGACTTATGAGAACCCCGAATACTAAAGTTTGCACCTGCCGCTGAGTTCATTTGAAGCATATTTCGGGTAATGTTGTCGGTCTTAACGTAATTTATGAACCCGTTATCCTGTACCTCAGCTAGTTCTGTTATAACCCGCGCAGATGTCTAGAAATGAGAGATCTCATCGAATGCGGTTTTAGAAACACTGGTCCAATGATGGGGAGTGGTAAGCCACGAAGGGTGCTTTTTTTATGGAGCGAAAGAACTCTACTAGAGGTGTTGAATTGTGCCTATATTTGGGACAGTGTGAGAGATAGGGCGGGTTAGAAAAGAAAACTTAATCCTACCGACCACGAGGATGGAAGTTCATGATGTCGCATTCTTTCCGGATAACTGACGCAACAGTGGTGGGAGTGGGAAGTACCTGGAAGCGCCTGCATTACTAATTGGAGGAGCAGTCGAAGGGGGGGGCGCTAGGGTCACGTTTAAGGAGATTTAATTTCGAGGCAGATGGCGAACGTCTAATTCGGACTCAGGTGACAGTGTGGCAGCAGAACATGATTTGTGATTATTATTATTTTCGATCTCCTCCAAGAGCACCTTTGAAATTCACCGTTGCCAGGAGTCGGACGATCGGAAGTTGGCCAGCGGGGAGTTCCTGGGTTTTGCTATTACTTGAGAAGGTTACAATATATTCGTGCATGGTTCGTTTGGAAAGGTTGATAGATAACCATTGGGAAATGTAGCCGGTCGGGCATTTTTGGTTGATATCCTCAAGGCAGAGCCATTAATATTTGGCTACGGCAATAATCGGCTATGGTCGTCACCGTCAGAGTCAGATCCATGGTAATATCCATGAAAGTACGCGACTAACGTGTCGCAGATATCGTACTAGTGGGGAATGTAGAATTTGGTAACAATATGACGATGGCCGGTGATCTAGCTGGTCTCTTCCCATATGAGCTGTATTTTTGCACCGTCACGGACTCGAGTTCAGCTTCTGTGCAGAATCATGGATCTATGATGAATATATGGACACATTTTACGGTCGGCGTGGTCATAGGGGGCTTTGTAAAGTGCGTTGTTCATAGATTTACAGCCTGGTTTGACGAGTTACATTGGATGAAACATTAATGTAGAGATGCGACTTGCGAGACCAACATAATTTCTGCCGTTTGAGCGATGTCTGGAATGTTGGGGTTCAGGACAAGGCTAGATGATACTTGGTCAAGCTGGACGATCATCGCCCTTGCGTCTGTCTTTGGGTTCAAGCGTGTTGTTCGGTGTAGAGGCTGATACGCAGGTTTGAGTCGGATAAATAGGGTGGGTGTACCAGGTGCGCTGTATTCACGTGCGGCTTGAGGTATGACGTTGTGTGGATAACGTTTAGGACGATTTTTCAAGCCGGTATTTACCGATGCTGAAGCTGGGTTCGTACTGCTGCGCACGAGCTATACAAATGAGAGGTGGAATAACCCGGAGGGAGGAGAGTAACGTTGTCGTATAGATGAGAGAACGAGAGGCACATACTCTTTGCCTTTGGCGCCTTCATAGGAAAAGAATGATATATGTGGATGTCCTCAAATTCCTAGAATACGTTGATCGTCGCAATTTCTATGGATCTCAAATTGTTCATTGTCAGAAATGTAAACACGTGGTAGATAAACTGGAAACAACGGACAGATGTTATTACGCGGTTGGGTAGGTATAAAGATTGGTAGTCTACCTGGAGTCACCAGCTTCACTGAACGCTCCTGTTTCCCACCCTGAGCAATGAGAAGATACGCCGAATGGGGTGAACGGCTCTACGGATGGAGGGGCAACTTCTTCACCACCAAAGAAACGCGAACGAACTCCGTGAAGCGGCGGCAGGAGGCGTCGTGGCCGCCACCACAGACAAGAAGTAACTCTGCCGCAGCACACTGTGGTCGTCCAGGGAGTATGGGTCGGCGTGTAAACTACAGCACTTTGATTATTCGTCATTCGGGCGGTGAACATGATATCCTGCACTACGTACGAGATCTGGGCGAGGATACAGTGAGGCAGTCTCAAGAGATAGAGGTGATGGTGTCAAGCTAGTAGTAAGGTGAAGAGCAGGTGTGATTATGCACTTGTCTTTGAAGAGTTTCACGGTCACTTCGAAGAACGACTATCCGCGATTCGGCGAGTCCTGATTCTAGCGATGTATCCAATTCGATAGTCACTATACAGACTTGACATTTGATCTTCAAAGAGGCGAGTGACAAGGGCAAGCTAAACAAACACCGGCTTTATTCCAGGCTCCAGCGCACTTGAACGACACATTTTCTTGTGATTTGAAATATGGACATTGAGAAAGGTGGTTAGTGAGCTGAATGTTTTTCAGACCCGCGAGGGGTGACAGTCTGCAGTACGAAGTCGGCCTGACCGGAGTTATTTTCAGGACTACGTGAATATATGTTCCCACGACTCCTTCGTTTGTGGACCATGATCATGGCTTCGATTGGCGCTTTGTTCTCGCTATTCACCATCCTCGGACCCTGTTATGTGCGGCCCTAAGGGACCATTTTATGATACCCTTTGGGGAATGATGCTCTTTGGAAGAGAAGGGACGCTAAGACATGACCTTAGAATGGAAATTTGAAGCGCGAATGGTACGTAACATGCCCTGTTGTTGTATCTGTTTCCTGATCTATTTGGCAATATAGCGTTTGTTACTAATGACTCGGTCGAAACAGAGTGAAGAATCGTCGCAGAAGAGTCAGCGTGTCCGTGACATATGTTCCGGCGCGGGGTGTGCCCTGCTGACGACGTATCGGTGCCGGTTCAGTGAAGATTGCTTAGGTCTCCGATAGTTCGTGGACTATGGATGCAAGAAGGCCAATACGGAAGCGTTTGATTTGTCCGACGCGGGATCTAATGCTCTGAGGCTTAGGCTACCGGGGATGCTTGTGCGTGAATTTTCGCTCAATCATACCATTCTCTCCTTACAACTCTAGGCTGGGACAGGCAGTGCTCAGCTCCACGGACAAACCTGGGCAACATGTTGATGCGACTCGGAGAACCAGGACGACCATGCGGCAACGAGTCCATCAACACATGCTTACCGTCACCAGGCTATCACTGCTCTCTCAACACTTCCATGATGTCCCAAGAACGCGCAGCGACTTATCATCCCGCCTTCAATGCCCCAGACGCCGACGCCATCCTATCCTCCCTCGACAACACCCTCTACCGTCTCCCCTCCCCAGTCCTGCGCCGGACCACCATCTTCTTCGCGTCCCCGTCTTTCACGTTCGAACCTCCTAGCAAGTCCATCCCCATCCATGAACACGACCCCGTCCTCGAGCGACTGCTGCGGATCCTCAGCGGTCTGGCGATCCCTCCGTGGTGCACGTTTGATGACCTCGAGGGTGTGCTAGGCCTAGCTGAGACGTGGGGTGCTTGGGGTGCGGTGGACGTCGTGCGTGCTTCGATCACGGCACCAGTGTTCCTAAGGGAGCCGTTGAGGGTGTAGGCGATAGCGGCGCGGTTTGGGTGGGCCGAGAAAGCAGAGCACGAGGAGCAGCACCAGGAAGCACTGCACCGGATCCCGACGCGCGCACTGGTGAAGCTGTTCAAGTTCCATCGGAAGCGGCGGGATGCGTTCCGCGCGGGTATGGCGGGCGAGAGTGCGGAGAGGAGGTGTGGGGGGTGCGGGGAGGCGGTGGGTGAGGAAGCATGGGCAGCGCTGTTGTGGAGGATGTTCTGGGAGATGGACGCGCAGCCGTCGGGGGAGGGGCTGTGTTCGTTGGAGGTGGAGGAGTGGGACGAGATGCAGAGGTGTTTGGGGGAGCAGTGTGCAGTGTGTGGGAGGGCGGCGTATGAGAGGCTGGAGGTGCTGGAGAGGGTGAGGAAGTGTTTGGATGGGTTGCCGGATACCGTGTGATGCTTTCTCTAGTTGCTGCCCTCAATCCTGAGAACGATCCACCCTTTTTCGTCAGTGCATACTTTTACGAAAGGCGAACATCATGGAAGCATGACTTGGGTTAGGCCCTAAGAAATGTCTGTGAACTGTTAAGAATCAGGGTATTTTGAGTAATACACGAAGTAATAAATACTTGAGTAAAACCCAAATTGTGAGTGAGGATGTCCATAAGTCGAGTTCCAACCACCAAGAGGGATCCGTAAGGATGCTAACAAGCGCTAGGCGTAACCATCAAAGCTGCTTAAATCACACAGTTAACTGGACATTTAAAGAGTAGTGAAATTAGATTGTTTTTCTAAGTAATACAGGCAGTGTTTATATACTAGCGTCTTCGAGTCATTAATATTCTACAATGTCCCGTAGTATTCTAGTATCAGCAAAGAAGAATAGAGAAAATAAGAGAAAATACTGGTAAGCCGAGGTCGACACCGAGAAGGCCGAGAGTAAGCATACGTTGACTCATACTCAAGCCGGAAAAGACCCCGATATCCGTAACAGTGAACTGTTTGCTTTCAATATGCATCAGTCGTATCATGGCGCCCCGGCTTTCGCTGTTTGTGCACGTTAAAAGCTTCAGTTCCCCACCGACGACTTACATTATAGTTAAATATACATTGCACAGTCGCTGGGATAAAGGGTTTGTCAGGCATAAGATGGAGACGTCATGCCTCCGCGGTCGGTACAGTTTGCCCATATCAGCACTCTTTGCGGCCGCAGCACATCACGCACGTGATGTCCCTCGTGTACGAACGAGTCGACGTCGAATGTTGCACAGCCTTCCCTTTCATCTCATCCGATCCCAGATTCCGCTTAAAGTGAATTTACTCTTCTTTCTATTATTCCTGTCTCTGAATCTGTATGACAGATCGATCCAGGATCCATGGCCTACGTACCAACTAAAAAATCGGATTTTGATGCAAGGCTTGCACCGCTGCTCCCTGATTATTCCCATGCTCCTCCCGACGCCCAAATCATTGAACTCCTACAAACCAATGCTCCGCCGACTCTCGTTCAGACACAAAGTCTCCAAGCTACCCTTTCTGAAACACCTAATCGTATTGCAGAGCTTGATTCCCTCATCGATTCCACCGCATCCCTTCTACGCTACCTAACTAATGATCGAAACCAAGCCCTGGAAAATCAAGCCAATGCCAAAAAGATCCTTTCTCCATGTCGTCGACTTCCAAACGAATTGGTGACCGATATATTTATACGCTGTTCCTTACATGATCGAGATAGTTCTTCCTTGGATCTTCGTGCGTTCCGTTGGACATTGTCGCACGTTTGCAGGAAATGGAGGGAGGTCGCCATCGGTACCCCAGAAATATGGTCCAATATTATTTTGCACTTCGGGCATGACCCGTTCCTCAATGGCAGCGCAGCGTTTATGCTTGGTGTCGTCCTTGATCGAGCCCGTCCCCACGATCTAGACGTTTTCATTCGGCTTAAGGACGACATATCTACACACCCCGTTTGTGTCGTCCTTCTTCCTACTGTTCGGTATTGGAAATCCTTGAAGGTCTATGGCAATCCCGACTTCCTGTCGCCTTGCCGTGGCTTTTTTGACAGGCTTGAAACTGTCGACGTGTGGTGTAATGATCTTGTGGGACCACACACCGTAGACGTATTTGCTGTTGCTCCACATCTACGCTCTTTTAAAAAGAAATGGGATCTCCCATTATTGCTCCCAGATAATCTCGTCGAGTTCCACGATCATAATCCATTCAATGAAAATACATCCACTACCCTCCGTCACCTTGTCAATATCCGAACGCTGTCACTCTCGTATAGCGCGTATTCAAGTGAATCACCTCGAATTTGCCTCCCGAGGGTCTCCCAGCTCGAATTAACAAAGAGTGGACTGGCTGTAAGCACCGCATCTCTGACATACAATCACTTCGACCTCCCATCTCTCACACACCTTAAGATTCGGGCCTTTCCTTCGAGGGAACCAATGGTCTTCCCACAAGCCCCTAAGCCAATACGCTCGTCCACGGTAACCCACCTTACTTTCACATGGTCCCCATTCATCCGTTATGATTCCTCGGTGGATCTTGAGCTCGAAGCTTCATATAGCACGCTGACAAACCTCCGGTGTCTTAACATCAAGGACTGGCCAAATATCAACCCCTTCCTGGGTACATTGTCCATCCGTCCCGGAAGGAACAAGATATTTCCGAAGATGTCCAAACTTGGTGTTTTCTGTAGCAACAAATACTGCTCCCCACTTGACATGCATATTCTAGTAAAGCTCATCCAATCTCGAAGAGATCAGGGAGCTCTCCAAGAATTCAAAATTACGTGTCCACAGGGAGTTGTCAACTATGATGCCGATACACGTAGCCGATGGCAACAACTTTGTGCGCCGGGGGGAGGAATACAAATCTCAGCATCCATCGAAGGTGGCGTAACTTTTCTTATCCTGTTGTTTCCCACTGAAAGATTCGCAGGCCTTGATGCGCACTGATTGTCCGCAGCTTAGGCAGAAAGTCTCTATTGTTCCGGCTACATGTGTTCATATATCATCGATAAGTAGGACTTCACCTTTATGATCTTCCTTTACACGATTATTTTTGGTGTTTCTTAGTCTGATTTTGGGGGGAAATTTTTTCCAATTACTACTCTGATGCCATGTCGTCCGCGGCACCCCGGACTCTGTCGAGTTCTCAATACCAAAATTGCTCATGCGGTAGAGTCGATAGTTGAAGTATCATGTTTACCTATTCCATTGTGCACAAAGACGTACAGCAACTTGTCTTAGTCCTTCTTCATGTCATGCCCGAGACAGTGGGGCAATTCAGCTATTCAGCCAGCTTCGGTCATTAGCGCTGATCGATACGTGGATTAAAAATAAGTTAAGACTATTTATGTCGGCCATGTACATACAATCATATTGCGAATGACTCGTGATGTCTCAAGAAAATAGGAACATATCGGACTCCGTTTCAGAGCCCGTACCGTCGCTTAGCAGAGTGCCATTTTGAGAGTATCCTTTAAGCACATGCATTCGCGCATGCTGACGAAGCGGCCAAAGGTGTGTGCTGTAGGAGCGAGATAGCGGGTCAGTGGACGAAGCCCCGTTAGAAATATTTACTCACACCTGACGAGGTCTGAGTCAAAACAACGGAGCTAGAGAATGTCAGTGTCATGTTCTTGGCTTTGAAGGAATATCAATGAAATGGAATTGTCATGTTTTATGGCTGAGATAACTGACAAGAGGAGTTAGCATATCTGAATTTGCAGCAAGAAGCCCACGACCGGCTTCGGTGCGTTAGAAAAATAGTTGGATGGTAGTCCTCGACCCAGGTTCTCAAGGTAGTATAGTCGACGACGCCGAAGGATGACCGGGTGACCGGCTGGGAGAGAACGGACTCGTATAAAGAATGGGGGTTGTTGCGTATCTCGGTGGCACTAGATGCATAGCTACGCATCCGTCGGGGAAGGCTTACATGACTTTGTCTGCATCAACAGTGTTGTCGCCCCGATCATCTGAGCGATATAAATATGAGATACCATAAAGTTCTGGGCAAGGAACGGTGGTCTTGCTGTGATAATGGTGCTCCATACCTAAGACACCTGATCAGTATGAGTAAACGAGGCTGAATTAGGGAGGGGAGAATATATACCATGGACCATAGTGGGTTCATCTTTATCCTAGAAGTTAATTGAACGATGGGTCCCTTAGAAGATGTGATGGGTAAGGGAGTGTACTGCAAAATACTGCAGCAAAGGTCAGGCCAAGGACCGTTCCATATCTAGAAGGTAGCCATCAGCCATGTATTATTAAATCGGAAACCGACTTATGAGAACCCCAAATACTGAAGTTTGCACCTGCTGCTTCGCTCATTTGAAGCATATTTCCGGTAATGTTGTCGGTCTTAACATAATTCATGAACCCGTACCTCAGCTAGTTCTGCCAGTGCTACAACCTGCGCAGATGCCTATAAACGAGAGATCTCATCGGACGCAGTTTTAGAAACACTGGTCCAATGATGGGGAGTGGTAAGCCACGAACGGTGCTTTTTCTATGGAGCGAAAGAACTCTACTAGAGGTGTTGAATTGTGCCTATATTTGGGACAGTGTGAGAGATAGGGCGGGTTAGAAAATAAAAGTTAATCCTACCGACCACGAGGATGGAAGTTCATGATGTTGCATTCTTTCCGGGTAACTGACGCGACAGTGGTGGGCGTTGGGAAGTACCTGAAATCGCTTGCATTGCTATTTGGAGTCGCAGTCCATGGGGGGTGGGGCAGAGTCGCGTTTAAGCAGATCCAGTTCGAGGCAGATGGCGAACATCCAATTCGGACTCGGACTCGTATTCAGGTGACAGCGTGGCAGCAGAACCTGATTTTTGATTTTTTTTCTATCTCCTCGCAGAGCATCTTTGAAATTCATCGTTGCCAGGAGTCGGACGATCAGAAGTTAGCCAGCGAAGAGTTCCTGCGTTTAGCTGTTACTTGAGAAGGTTAGGATATATTCGTGCATGGTTCGTTTGGAAAGGTTGATAGATAACGATCTGGAAATGTAGCCAGTCGGGCATTTTTGGTTGATATCCTAAAGCCAGGGCCATTAATATTTGGCCACAGCAATAACCGGCTATGATCGTCACCGTCAGAGTAAGATACATGGAGATATCCATGAAAGTACGCGACTAACGCGTCGAAGACATCGTACTAGTGGGGAAAGTAGAATTTGGTAACAATATGACGATCGCCGCTGATCTGGCTGGTCCCTTCCCATATGAGCTGCATTTTTTGCACCGTCACAGACTCGAGTTCAGCTTCTGTGCGAATTCATGGATCCATGATGAATATATGGACACATTTTACGGTCGGCGTGGTCGTAGGGGGCCTTGTAATATGCGTTGTTCATAGATTTCGAGCCTGGTTTGACGAGTTACATAGGATCAGACATGAATGTAGAGATGCGACTTGCGAGACTAACATAATTTCTGCCTTTTGAACGATTTCCGGAATGTTGGGATTCGGGACAAGGATAGATGGTACTCGGTCAAGCTGAACTATCATCGCCCTGGCGTCTGTCTTTGGGTTCAAGTGTGCTGTTTGGTGTGGAAGGTGATACGCAGGTATGAGTCGTAAAGAAAACGCTAGAGTGAGTGTACCAGGTGTGCTCCATTCCTTGTTCACATGCCGCTTGAGGTATGACGTGGCGTCGATAACGTTTAGGACGACTTTTCAAGCCGGTAGTCACTGACGATGAAGCTGGTGGGTCAGCTTCGTACTGCTGCGCAGGAGGTATAAAAATGACCTGGAAGGAGGAGAGTAACGTTGTTGTATGGACGAGAGAGCGCGACGCAGAGACTCTTTTTCCTTGGCGCCTTCATAAGAAAAGAATGATATGTGCGGCTATCCTCAAATTCCTGGAATGTGTTGATCGTCGCAATTCTTATGAATCTCAAATAATTGATTGTGAGAAATGTAAGCACATGTTAGATTAACTGAAAACAATGGACAGATGTTATTACACAGTTGTGTAGACGTTGTGATTGTTAATCTATTTGGAGTCGCTAGCTTCACTGTATGCTCCTGTTTCCTGAACTGAGCAATGAGAAGATACGCTGAGTCGGGTGAACGGCTCTACGGATGGAGGGGCAGCTTCTTCACCACCAAGAAAAGGCAAGCAATGAGAACGAGCTCCATGAAGCGGTAGCTGTCGCCATCACAGATAAGAAGTGAGTCCGTCGCAGCACACTGTGGTCGTCCAGGGAGTATGGGTCGGCGGGTGAACTACAGCATTTTTATTATTATTCTGTGCAGCCGAGCTATAATCGGGCAGTGAGCATGATATCCCGCCCTATGTAGCAGATGTGGGCTAGGAGCCAGTGGGGCAGTCTGAGAGAGCTGATGATGTCGAGCTGGTCCTGGGTGGGAAGGTGAGGAGCAGGATCACGGCCGCAATGAAGGTCGACTATCCGCGATTCGGCGAGTCCTTATTCTGGTGATGTATCAAACTCGATAGTCACTATACACGGGCATGACATTTGATCTTTACTAAAGAGGCGAGGGTGGTGCAGCAAGCTAAACAAGCACCGGCTTTATTCCAGCGCACTTGAACAGCATATTTTCTTGTGATTTGAAATACGGACATTGAGAAAGATTTTGTTAGAGGTGGTGAGTGAGCTGAATGTTTTTCAGGCCCGCGAGGGTTGACTACTGGTCGTTGTCTGCAGTACAAAGTCGGCCCGACCGGAGTTATTTTCAGGACCACGTGAATATTTATTCCCACGATTCCTTGTTTGTGGACCATGATCATGGTTTCGATTGAGGCTCTTTTCCGCATCGTCAGACCCGCGTCCCTAGAGGACCATTCTCTGATATTACTTGTGGAAGGGTGGCCTTTGAAAAAGGAGAGAGAAGAACGACGCTAAGATATGACTTGAAAATGGAGTTTTGAAGCATGAAAGGTACGCGACGTGTCCTGGTGTTGTATTCGTTTTTTGATCTACTTGATAGTGCAGTGGGCGCTCCTCGAAGTCGTTAATGACGGGCACGAATCAGAGTGAAGAATCGTCCGTAGCGGAGTCAGCATATCCGAGACGGACGTTCAGGTGCAGCATGGGCACTGCCGACGACTTATTAGTGCTGGATTGGTGAACGTTGGTCACGTCTCCGACAGTTCGTGGACTCTGGATGAAAGATGGCTATGTGGAAAGTGCTTGATTTATCCGACGCGGGAATCAGGCTTAGACTCTACTGGTATGCTCGTGCGTGAATTTTCTCTCAATCATCCCATTCTATCCTTACAACTCTTCGCTAGGACAAGCTAGGCATTCAGCTCCATGGACATCCTTTCTGCATGGAAGCAGCAACAAGTCTTCATGTTGATGCGACTCGGAGAACCGGCACGACCATGCGGCGACGAATCCACCAACACATGCTCGCCATCACTACCTTCCTCCTTCCTCACATCCACCATGGCGCAAGAACTTGCAGCAGCATACCACCCGCGTTCAATGCCCCCGATGCCGATGCCATCCTATCCTCACTCGACAACACCCTCTACCGCCTCCCCTCCCCAGTCCTGCGCCGTACCACCGCCTTCTTCGCGTCCCCGTCTTTCACGTTCGATCCTCCCAGCAAGCCCATCCCTGTCCACGAACATGACATTGTCCTCGAACGCCTGCTGCGCATCCTCAGCGGTCTGGCTATCCCCTCGTGGTGCACATTTGACGACCTGGAGGGTGTGCTGGGCCTAGCTGAGACGTGGGGGGCGAAGGGTGCGGTGGATGTCGTGCGTGCTTCAATCACTGCACCGGTGTTTCTGAGGGAGCCGCTGAGGGTGTATTCGATAGCGACGCGGTTCGGGTGGGGAGAGGAAACAGAGCTCGCGTCAAAGCATACACTGAGCTTGTCCCTGCACGAAGAGCAGCACCAGCAAGCACTGCGCCGGATCCCGACGCACGCGCTGGTGAAGCTGTTCAAGTTTCATCGGAAGCGGCGGGATGCGTTCCGCTCGGGTATGGCGGGCGAGGGCGGGGAGGGGCGGTGTGGGGGGTGCGGAGAGGCGGTGGGTGGGGCGGTGTGGGCGGCGCTGGTGTGGCGGATGTTTTGGGAGATGGACGCACGGCCGTCGGGGGAGGGGCTGTGTTCGCTGGAGGTGGAAGAGTGGGACGAGATGGAGAGGTGTTTGGGGGAGAGGTGTGCGGGGTGTGGGAGGGCGGTGTATGAGCGGTTGGAGTTGCTGGAGAGGGTGAGGAAGTGTTTGGATGGGTTGCCGGATACGATGTAATAGCGATGTACGCAGTCTTTTTCTTGTTGCTGACGTCAATCTTGAAAATGATCTTTTATACTTGAATATAAATTTTACACTCGCTGTGATGAAGGGTTCATCAGTACAACTTGCCCATATCAGCGCTTCCAGATTTCGCAACTAAACCCTGCATACATCTATGTAGAGTTGAGTGCCTGTAAGCACCCTGAACGTACCCTACTGTAAAGTCCCAGTATTCTTCGATTCGCCAACTCTCGAAAACGAGGGAGATTGGTATATTTACAAATTGCCAACCCTGGGTCCTATAAGGGGTTCCGTCGCAGCCGTACGCCCTTGTCCCGTACACTGTACGATAGGGTGAATTCTTCATGCTGGCGTTCCGCTTTACTGGCGAGCATTTCAGCTTCAAGATAATCTTCGATAAATATATCTCGACCAACCCCCCTCCAGGACTGCCCGGTGGGACCGGCAGGAGTGCTGGAGCACGGCTCCCCCCTATAAATATGTATTAGTATTATGACCTGCTATTACATCTGTTACATGCTACTAGTACTAATATAGATATAAATCAGTAATACCTCGTACTCCCTATAATGGCTCGTCAGAGAGGACAGTCAATCAACTTCAGCTGAACTCGGGGGCTACGTCTCCAGACATCCAATCTCCAGCTGCCGCGTCTCCAGACAAACTCCAGCTGGCACATCTCCAGCTGAGCCACCTCCAGCTATTGGGTCTCCGGGGATCGCGTCTCCAGCTCGTGCCCTCCAGGCGCAACATCTCCAGCGCTCCCGTCTCCAGCTGTCATGTCTCCAGTCCTCATATCTGGAGACTTCATTTTAGATTAACAAAAAAAGAAACCAATCACGTACTAGCAAGTTTTCGTCTTCATTGCTCACTCTTTCAGTTGCTGCACTGTGACGGTGTGCAGCAAGGCTCTTCCAATAGTTTGAGGTTCGTCGGCATGGTTATTGGGCACTGGGTCGTATACTGGGTGCGGACTGAAAAGTGAGCGCTGCAAGACGTGAAGGACGGAGCGAACGGCGGCGGTGGCAGAGCGATATCTCTTGCCACCCAGTGGCAACGATGGCAGTCGTGGTAGTAGGAGGACAAGAGCAAAACCATCACATGATCGCGTTGTGAGAAAGAAAGCCCTCTCCAGGTGGTTCGTTCGGGTTTCCGGTTCACGCTTCCATGACCCGTTCCGCAGAGGTAAGAGTGCCACTGATTCCATGCGCTTATTGTTGGTAAGGTTCTGGCGTACACGTTCGGACCGCAAAATCTTGTGATGAAATTATCACACATTTGACAGTTTGATCCACAATTCCACTGAGTACTCGACATGTTCTTGTACGGCTTGCAGATTGCACCAGCTGCTCATCATGTCGTGTGCCTGTCTTCTGATACTGTTTATGTTAACGGCTTGCTAAATATGTTGTTGATACATTCCGTGTATTGTTTTGTAAAGAAATGCCGCTTTTTCGTTCATGTTAATGGTACCTATTTCGTCCAACATAATACATACATATCCTGTGAACGACACAAAGATGCTATCATCCACGAGACACACTCAACTGTGTGATTACAACGGCATGAGCCTTGGTGGCCGCAGCACATCACACACGTGATGCCCCTTGTGTACGAACGAGACGATGTCGGATGTTGAACAGCCTTCTCTTTCATCTCATCCGATCCTACATTCCGCTCAAAGTGAATTTACTCTTCTTTCTATTATTTCTGTCTCTGAATCTGTATGACAGATCGATCCAGGATCCATGGCCTACATACCAACTAAAAAATCGGATTGTGACGCCAGGCTTGCACCGTTGCTCCCAGATTATTCTCATGCCCCTCCCGACGCCCGAATCATCGAACTCCTAAAAACCAATGCTGCACCAACTCCCATTGAGATGCAAAGTCTCCAAGCTACCCTTTCCGAAACACCTCATCGTATAGCAGAGCTTGATTCACTCATCGATTCCACCACATCGCTTCTACGCTACCTGACTAATGATCGAAACCAAGCCCTCGAAAACCAAGCTCATGCCAAAAAGATCCTTGCTCCATGTCGTCGACTTCCAAACGAATTGTTGACCGATATATTTATACGCTGTTTGTCTTTAGGTCATCGATATAGTTCTCCTTTGGATCCTTGTGCATTGCATTGGACATTGTCACACGTTTGCAGGAAATGGAGGGAGGTCGTCATTGGTACCACCGAAATATGGTCCGATATTCATTTGGATTTCGTGTATGACTGGTTCCTCAATGGCAGGCGCAAACATGAAGCTGCGGTTATGCTTGGTGTCGCCCTTGATCGAGCCCGTCCCCACAATCTCAACGTTTTCATTCGGCTTAAGGACGACATATCTACACACCCCGTTTGTGTCGTCCTTCTTCCTACTGTTCGGTATTGGAAATCCTTGAGGGTCTACGGCAATCCCGACTTCCTGTCGCCTTACTGTGGGTTTTTTGACAGGCTTGAAGCTGTCGACATGCAGGGTGATGATCTTGTGCGACCGCAGGCCCTAGAAACATTTGCTGTTGCTCCACGTCTACGCTTTTTTAGCAAGACATTGGACCTCCGAATTTTGCTCCCAGCTAATCTCGTCGAGTTCCACGATTCTCATCCATTCAATGAAAATACATGCACTACCCTCCGTCACCTTGTCAATATCCGAATCCTGTCACTCTCGTGTAGCGCGTATTCAAGCGTATCACCTCGAATTTACCTCCCGAGGGTCTCCCAGCTCGAATTAAGAAGGGGTCAACAGGCTGTAGACACCGCATTTCTGACATACAATCACTTTGACCTGCCATCTCTCACACACCTTGAGATTTTAGCCTTTCCTTTGAGGAAACCAATGGTCTCCCCACAAGCCCATCAGCCAATCCGCTCGTCTACAGTGACACACCTTACTTTGACAAGGATCCCGACCGGCCCTTCGGATTCCTCCATGGATCTTGCGCTCGAACATTCATATAGCACACTGACAAACGTCCGGTGTCTCACCGTCAAGTACTGGCCAAATATGAACCGCTTCCTGGGTATATTGTGCATCCGTCCCAGAAGCAACGTGATATTTCCGAAGATGTCCCAACTTGGTGTTTTCAGTAGCAACAACCACTCCCCACTTAACATGCATATTCTGGTAGAGCTCCTCCAATCTCGAAGGGATCAGGGAGCTCTGCGTGAATTCAACATTACGTGGCAATGGGGAGTTATCAACTATGATGCCTATACATGCAGGCAATGGCAACAACTTTGTGGGCCAGGGGGAGGAATACAAATCTCAGCATCCATCAAAGGTGGCGTAATTTTTCTTATCCTGTTGCTTCCCACTGAAAGATTCGCAGGCCTTGATGCGAACTGATTGTCCGCATTTTTGGGGGAAAGTCCGAATTGTTCCGGCTACATATGTTCATATATCATCGATAAGTTGGACTTCACCTTTACGATCTTCCCTTATTCGATTATTTTTGGTGTTTCTCAGTCTGATTTTGGGGTTGAAAAAATACGAATTACTAGTCTGATGTCATGTCGGCCGCGGCGACCCGGACTCTGTCAAGTTCCAAATACTATAATTGCTCATGCAGTAGAGTCGATAGTTGAAGTAACATCTTACCTCTTCTATTCTGTATAAATACGTACAGCAGTTTGTCTAAGTCCTTCATGTCGTGTCCGACACAGTCGCAATTCAGCTATTCACTCAGCTTCAGTCATCAGTGTTGATCGATACGTGGATTGAGAACCTGGTAAGGCTACTTCGGCGGCTAAGTACCTACCAACATATTACCGACCACTCATGCTATTTTAAGAAACTAGGAACATGTTAGCGCATCCCTCAAATACCATTCCGTCGCTCGGCAGAGTGCCATGTTAAAAGTCTGTTTGCACATATCCTTTTGTGCATGCAGACACAGCCGCCAAGGATGTGTGTAATAGGAGAGATAAAGTGAGTCAGTGGAAGAAATAAGCTCGTTTCAAATATTTACTCATTCCCGGCGAGTTTTCGGTTAAAACCTCGGAGCCGGGGAGTGCGCAAGATGTTGTCTTTGCTCTGAAGAGAATAAAACGATTTTATCATGATGTAGGTCTATAGTAACTCACAAAGAGAGAGGAGTAAGGGGATTTGGATAAATTGATATCAATAAAAAGGACGGTTTGAGACGAATGTACATGGCAGCCTTGTTTCCGACGAAGGGAATAGGATAAGTTGTGTTTGCGGTGATTGGACCTAGGAAGGTACTTGTCACAGCAAACAACAGTTAGTTTTTAAGAAGCTGAATTGTATGTATGCCTTCACGATGGAACTTCCATCTGCAGAAAGAAAATAAGATAGAAGTACGAGATATGATGAACTTTATGGTACGGCGCGGTTGTGTTTGATACGAGTAAACTCAAACGAGTTAGGAAGGCGAGAATACATATCATTGAGTATCATTCATTCAACTTTACCCAGAAGCTAGAAGAATCATGGGTCGCTTGATATACTTATGGATGAGGGAGCATATAGGAAGCTTTGAAGTACACCTCGAGGTAAGCACCGTTCCAATACTAAAGGGTAGTGATCAGCCACCAAGTAGAATATCTTGCAAGCCTCTGACATACGACAATCTCCTGAATCACCAATAATGATGGTTGACTGTGTCCGCTGTTTCGCTCATCCGAAACCGAGCCTGGGAAATGTCGTCGGTACTAATAATGTCGTCAATGAATCCGTTATCCCGTTCCTCCACAACAATATGAGTAATTGTCGGATGATGACGTGTGTTAGGAACGGCAGTAGAATGATCAGGAATAGTAAGCACTCTTCTTTGGATGCAAGGGAAGGACTCTGCTCAAGATGTTGCCCGAACGACAGGTTAAAAATGTGTGACGAGGATCGAAGCTTGCTCGTTCCCAATAACTGATGCTAGTGATGAACTAATGGACACAAGGGTAGCGATTCCACTGGCGCCAGTCATGACGATGCCTTGTGCATGTTTTTCAGAACTTGGTGAAATTTAAGTTTCAGCACGTACTTGTATTTGCAGAAAGTCTTCGCATTCGTCATTGGGATACGCCTCGTGGCACGTTAGAGCCAATAGGGAATAACTCGGGTTGCTATCGCTCGAAAGGTTTAGGATGTTTTAATTGAAAAGCTGACTTGCGGATCCGGAGATGTAGCCAGTCAGAATTCTCGGTTGGTGTCCTCAGGGAAGAACAGAGCTGCTTGGTCGCCGGCGACAAGAATGGTGAGCTTGGGGGGAAGAGCAGTGATATTTATCTCAGGACTATGATCTTCTACTTCACCTTTACTTATCAAATTACCATATTTCTTTGCACAATTATTCTTCGTTAAATGTTTCTCTGTCAGGTTTGGCAAAAAAACCTTCCAAATAAATAGTTTGCTGCGTGTA
This sequence comes from Armillaria novae-zelandiae, assembly GCA_030435655.1. Lineage (NCBI taxonomy): Eukaryota > Fungi > Basidiomycota > Agaricomycetes > Agaricales > Physalacriaceae > Armillaria > Armillaria novae-zelandiae. The sequence goes on along the minus strand of JAUEPR010000073.1, from coordinate 158,442 downwards.
ATCCACAGTGACCCACACTCTATCGAGTCCCAGATACCAGGATGGCTCACACAATATTGTCGAGACATACATAAATTCTTTCCAGTCCTTCTTCATGTCGTGTACGAGACGGCGGGGCAATTCTGCTATTCGACCATCTTCAAGTTGTCACCATTGATCGACACGTGGATTAAGGGCCAGTTAGAGCTATTTGCGTCGGCTAAGTACATACGAGCATATTACGAACAACTCGTCCTGTTCCCAAGAAAATAGGAACATATCAGACTCCATTTCAAAGCCCGTACCATCACTTAGCAGAGTGCCATTTTGAAAGTATCCTGCAAGCACTTGCATTTGCGCATGCGGACGAAGTGGCCAAAGGTGTGTGTTGTAGGACCGAGATAGCGGGTTAGTGGACGAAGCTGCGTTACAAATACTTACTCAACCCTGACGAGGTTTAAGTCAAAACTATAGAGCCAGAGAATGCGAGGGACATCTTCTTAGCATCAATGAAATGGAAGTGTCATGTATTATAGCTGGGGGAACTGACGAAGCGAAAGGAGCAAGGGAATCTGAATAATACGTCAATGTTAGTAAGGAAGGAAGGTTTGGGACAGCTGTACATACCAGCGGTGTTTCCGACGAAAGGAATAGGCTAAGTTGTGTTTGCGGTGATTGGACCTAGGAGGGTACCTGTCAGAGCAAACGACAGTTAGTGTTTAAGTAGCTGAACTGTAAGTATGCCTTCACGATGGAACTTCCATCGGAAGAAAGAAAAGAAAGAATACATACATGCTTGTCATCGAGGAACTATACACACGAGTAGCTGGTTCTCTGAGGAAGTAGTAGTCAGCAAAAGCTTTGAGGTTGTCCCAATATGCGTACCAATCTGGGACAGACCCGGCAATAGCTGTCGCATCGCCACATGACAGGCGACGGGTCGTCTGTTGTTCCTGCAATGCGTAGATTCTGCTGCTGTCTCCTGCTGCGAGACGCGCGAGACGAGACACGTGAGACCTTCAACGATCACAGAGAAATAGTTTTATGGTAGGTACAAGGCGATCTTGATTGCAGTTCTCAAGACAGTATAGTCGACGATGCTGTAGGGTGAGAGGGGACGATTGGGACTGGCTGTGCTAGAGCTGACTGATATAAAAAACTTAAGTCTTTGGAAGGAAGGATTGCATGTCGGCGTCAGCATCGACAGTGTTCTCGCGCCGGTCATTCGAGGGATGGGCATATCAGCTGTTATGAACTTCAGCGTACGGCGCGGTCGTCCTTTATGCGAGTAAACGAGAGCGAGTTGAGGAAGAGAGAATACATACCACCGAGTACCATTTGTTCAACATTATCGTAGATGCTAGAAGAATAATGGGTCGCTCGAAATGCTTGATGGATGAGGGAGCGTATAGGAAGCTTTGAAGCACAGGTCGAGCTAAGCACCGTTCCAATACTAAATGGCAGTGATCAGCCATCAAGTAGAATATCTCGCAAGCCTCTGACTTACGAGAATCTCCAGATCCCCAACACTGAAGTTTGACTTGACCGGCTGCATCGTTCATCCTAAGCAGATGTCAGGCAATGTTGTCGGTACTAGTAATATATAATTCATAAATCCTTTCTCCTGGTCCTCCGTTATGGTCTGCACAAATGCCCGACAAACATGAGGAATTGTCGGATGTCATATGTTGAAAACCTGTGGTCCAATGATCGAAAGTGGCAAGCGATTAAAAGTGCTTTTCTTGGCAGCCCTTCCCTAACCCTCACGATGTCGCATTCGTTCACGATAACTGATGCAAATAATATACCAACGGAAATAAGGGTACCGACTTAGTGGTTCCAGGGCCTCCCGAAGTCAACAGTATAGCGCCTTTGTATTCCATTTGGGATAATGGGGAACCCTTGATGAGCGCAAGAACAGCTTGGGCATCATCTTCCATTTGAGTAATGAATGGGTGCCTCGAAAGTCGGGCAGACATATAGCCGGTTGGCGATATCCTCAGAGCAACGTAGCGCCGAGGAAGTTGGCCACCCAGGATGACGGTGGCGGGATGAACAGTAATATTTACTTCTAGGCTATGATCATCACCGTCAGATTCGGATACATGGTAGTATCTATGTAGTATGCGACTAACTCGTTGAGGACTTCATACTAGTGTGGAATATAGATTTTCATGTTAGTGTGATGACAGCAGCCGATCTAGTTGGTAAATTTCCCATGAGCTGGCAGTTTGCGCCCCCCCAGGCTCTAACCCGCCCAGCTTCTGTGCAAAAACATGGACCGATGGCGGATATACGGTCGTGTTCTATGGTAGGGCTGGTCATAGAGTTCCAGCTTGGTTAGAAGGGTATGAACGTAGACATGCGACTTGCGAAGATAAGGTGCTGTCTGGCCTTTAAACCATGTCAGCAATGTTGGAGGAGTTCAGGAGAAGGGGATATGTAGATGATATTCCGTTACGCCAAGGGAGAATGATTACCGACATTGTGACTGTCGTTGGGTTCAAGCCTGCCAGTGGGTATGGAGGGCCGATACGGAGGTTTGAGTCGTATAAAGAAAGCGCCCCGGTGAGTGTACCAAGTGTGCTCCATTCACATGCCGCTTGAAGTACGAAGCCGTGTCCATTATGTATGGGATGACTTTTCAAGCCGGTAGTCACTGATGATGAAGCTGGCGGGTCGCCGTCGTACTGTTGCGCATGAGCTATACCGATGAGAAGTGGAATAACCCGGAGGAATGAGAGTAAACGTTGTCGTATAGACGAGAGAGAGAGAGGGCAGAGAGACGCTTCACCCTCGGCGCCGTCATAGGGGAAAAAAATAATATGTGCGGATATGTTAAGTTTCCTGGAATGCATATGGCATATTGAATGGTGGACCGCCAGGAATGTGAGAGCTCAGGGGAACGAGGACTGTCCTTATGACTGTCTTATGGGTTAATCCTGTTGGGTGGTATAGAGGCTGATACAAGGGTATGGGTCGTATGAAGAAGAAGCGCCAGAGTGAGTGTTCTGAGTGAGCTGTATTCGCTTGAAGGATGGGTATCGCGTCAATAACGAGTGGAAATGACTTCTAGTGGGTAGTGGTTTCCTGGAATATTTTTTTCGGTCGTCTTGACAGCCATAATTGCACACCCTGTTAAACTTGAAAAAAACTGACGGGTATCACTACGCAGTTGGGTACCTGTAGAGACTGTAACCCTACCTAGAGTTGCCGGTTTTTGCAAGATGTTACTGCAGAGGCTGTTTCAGGCTTCATGGCGAGGAATTGGGGGCGGAAAGGCGTTTCTATCTCAGCGGTATGCTCTTGTCTCACGAACGGTACAATGAGAAGATACCCCCAGTCGACTGGGCCGCTTCACTGACGGTATTTTCAGGCAGAGAGGATTCTATCACTTGCAAGTAGATGGTAAGACTCGGGCCAGTGAGATCAAGTCGATGTCCGACGAGATAAATCACTGACTCGCGCGGCGGTGGGTTCCGGGATGATAAGTCGGCCCGATCTCCGGAGTTAATTTCAGGACCACGTGAATATCTTTTTCCCATGTTTCCTTCGTTTGTGAACCATGATCATGGTTTCGATGGACGCTCTTTTCCACATTGCCGGACCCTTTTACATGCGCGCCTAGAGGACCATTCTCTGATATCACTTGCGGAAGGGTGGCCTTTGGAAGAGGAGAGAGAGGAACGACACTAAGATATGGCCTAAAAATGGAGTTTTGAAGCATGAAAGGTACGCGACGTGGCATGCCGTTGTATTCGTTTTCTGATCTATTGGTCAATATAGTGTTTGTTCCTTGAGCTCACTAATGGCTCAGTGGAATCAGAGTGAAGAATCGTCGCAGCGGAGTCAGCGTAGCTGTGACGCGTGTTCAGGCGCGGGGTGTGCCCTGTTGCCGATGTATCAGTGTCGTTTCAGTAAAGATTGCCCGGGTCTCAGATACTTCGTGGATTCTGGGCTCGAGAAGGCCAATACGAATGCGTTTGATTTGTCCGATGCCGGATCTGAGGCTCTAAGGCCGGGGATGCTCGTGCGTAAATTTTGGCTCAATCATCCCATTCTATCCTGACACCTCTAAGCTAGGACAGACTAGGCAGCATCCGACTCCACGGACAACCCTTCTGCGTCGAACAAGTCTTTGCGTTGATGCGACTTGGAGAACCGGCATGACCATGCAGCAACGAGTCCCTTGGCACCTGCTCGCCATCACTACTCTCCTCCTTCCTCACTTCCACCATGGTGCAAGAACTCGCAGCAACTTATCCTCCCACCTTCAATGCCCCAGACGCCGACGCCATCCTTTCCTCGCTCGACAACACCCTCTACCGCCTCCCCTCCCTAGTCCTGCGACGCACCACCTTCTTCGCGTCCCCCTCTTTCACGTTTGAACCACCCAGCAAGCCCATCTCCATCCACGAACACGACACCATCCTCGAGCGGCTCCTGCTGATCCTCAGCGGTCTGGCGATCGCTCCGTGGCGCACGTTTGACGACCTAGAGGGTGTGCTGAGCCTAGCTGAGACGTGAGGCGTGAGGGGTGCGATTGACGTCGTGCGTGCTTCGATTGCTGCGCCGGTATTCCTGAGGGAGCCGTTGAGGGTGTTTGCGATAGCGATGCGGTTCGGGTGGGATGAGGAAGCGGAGCTTACATCGAAGCATATGCTGGACTTGTCCCTCCACGAGGAGCAGCACCAGGAAGCGCTGCGGCGGATCCCGATGCGCGCACTGGTGAGGCTGTTCAACTTTCATCGGCAGCGGCGGGATGCGTTCCGCGCGGGGATGGCGGGCGAGGGCGAGGAGAGGAGGTGTGTGGGGTGTGGGAAGGCGGTGTATGAGAGGTTGGACGTGCTGGAGAGGACGAGGAAGTGTTTGGATGAGTTGCCGGATATGGTGTGACAGCGAGGTACGCAGTCTTTCTCTCGTTGCTGCCGTCAATCCTGACAACGATCCACAGTTTCTCCTCAGTGCATACTTTTGCGAAAGGAAAGCATCACGGAAGCATGACTTGGGGTTAGCCCTAAGAAATGTGTGGGAACTGTTTGCTTTCAATATACATCAGTCACATACTGGCGCCCCGGCTTTTGCTGTTTGTGCGTGATAAAATCTTCAGTTCCCCACCGACGACTTACATTTCACGAAGGGTTCGTCATGCATTGCATGGAGCCGTCTCAGGTCTTATAAATTTTGCGACTCTTCGTAGGAATTGTAAACCCCGCACATATCTCTGCACAGTCGAGTACCTATAAACAATCTGAACCTACGGGGAGGTCCCAGTACTCTTGGAGTCGCCAACTCTCGAAAACGAGGGAGATTGGTACCTTTACAAATTGCCAACCCTGGGTCCTATAAGGGGTTCTGTCGCAGCCGTCGTACGCCCTTGTCCCATACACTGTACAATAGGAAGCTACTTACCCAAAGTCCATGGGGCAAATTCTTCATGTCGGCCTTGCGCTTTACTGGCGAGCTTTTCAGCTTCAAGAAAAGCGTCAATAACGAGAACGGCTGCGTTAACGTTTCGCACCATTGTATCCTTCCTTTCATCACTCATCTCGCCTATCAGTCAGCTGTCGCCGCTCTCAAATACAGCATCAGAGGAAGGAATAGATAGGGACTCAAATCTGCAGTAAGAAGTCAAAGCTTGCCTGGTTCGAGTTCATCCCATTCAACGCCATCACCACGTTATCACTGCTTTCTTCCATCAGCACTTCCACAAAAGCATACTAAAAGCTCGCAGCTGCATATCATCCTACCTTCAACACCACAGGTGCCAGTGTTGAATCATACGCAATGGTTGCCGGTCTGCAAGGAAGCAGCTTGAGGCGGTGCTTTAGGTGGAGTAGAGTACAAGACACATATTGCGGTAATTCAGTCTACAGGTCAATGTGGGAGATAGCTCCGATTTTGTAATGTCCATATAAATCTGCATGGGAAATTAGACCGGTACTCTGCACGGAATTCCTGTGTGATGACACCTTGAGATGTCACACACACGTGATGTCCCTCGTGTACGAACGAGTCGACGTCGAATGTTGAACCTTCCCTTTCATCTCATCTGATCCTAGAATCCGCTGAAAGTGAATTTACGCTTCTCTCTACCATTTCTACCTCTGAATCTATATAACAGATCGATCCAAGATCCATGGCCTACATACAAACTAAAAAATCGGATTTTGACGCAAGGCTTGCACCACTGCTCCCTGATTATTCCCATGCCCCTCCCGATGCCCGAATTATCGAACTCCTACAAACCAATGCTCCGCCGACTCCCATTGAGATGAAAAGTCTGCAAGCTACCCTTTCGGAAACACCTGATCGTATAGCAGAGCTTGATTCCCTCATCAATTCCACCGCATCGCTTCTACGCTACCTGACTAATGATCGAAACCAAGCCCTGGAAAACCAAGCTAATGCCAAAAAGATCCTTTCTCCATGTCGTCGACTGCCAAACGAATTGTTGACCGATATATTTATACGCTGTTTGTCCGTATGTGATGAAGTTGATTCTCCTTTGGATCCTCATGCGTTGCATTGGACATTGTCGCACGTTTGCAGGAAATGGAGGAAGGTCGCCATCGGTACCCCAGAAATATGGTCCGGTATTCCTGTGGATTTCATAGATGACCGGTTCCTCACTGGCAGCCGCATACATGAAGCTGCGTTTATGCTTGGTGTCGTCCTTGATCGAGCCCGTCCCCATCATCTAGACATTTACATTGCCCTTGAAGACGACATATCTACACACCCCGTTTGTGTGGTCCTTCTTCCTACTGTTCGGTATTGGAAATCCTTGAATGTCTATGGCAATCCCGACTTCCTGTCGCCTTGCCGTGGGTTTTTTGACACGCTTGAAAGTGCCATCCTTTCGGGTAAAGATCATGCGGGACCACAGGCCGTAGACACATTTTTCGTTGCTCCACGTCTATGCTCCTTTGAAAAGTCATGGGACCTCCCATTTTTGCTCCCAGATCATCTCGTCGAGTTCCACGATTCTAATCCGTTCAATGAAAATACATGCACTACCCTCCGTCACCTTGTCAATATCCGAAGCCTGTCACTCTGGTGTAGCACGTATTCCAGCGAATCACCTCGAATTTGCCTCCCGAGGGTCTCCCAGCTCGAATTAACAAACACTCAGGCTGTAGACACCCCATCTCTGACATACAATCACTTTGACCTCCCATCTCTCACACACCTTAAGATTCTGGCCTTGCCGACGGAGCCAATGGTCTCCCCACAAGCCCCACAGCCAATACGCTCATCCACGGTAACCCACCTTACTTTGACACGGACCCCGTTCATCCGTTATGATTCCTCGGTGGATCTTGAGCTCGAAGCTTCATATAGCACACTGACAAACATCCGATGTCTTACCTTCGAGTACTGGCCAAATATCAACCCCTTCCTGCGTACATTGTCCATCCGTCCCGCAAAGAACGTGATATTTCCGAAGATGTCCGAACTTGGCGTTTTCTGTAGGAACAAACGCAGCTCCCCACTTGACATGCATATTCTAGTAGAGCTCATCCAATCTCGAAGGGATCATGGAGCTCTCCGAGAATTCAAAATTACGTGGCGAGAGGGAGCTGTCAACTATGATGCTGATACACGTAGCCGATGGCAACAACTTTGTGCGCCAGGGGGAGGAGTACAAATCTCAGCATCCATCGAAGGTGGCGTAACTTTTCTTAAGCTGTTACTTTCGACTGAAAGATTCGCAGGCCTTGATGCGAACTGATTGTCCGCAGGTTAGGGAGAAAGTCTGTATTGTTCCGGTTACATATGTTCATATATGATCGATAAGTCGGACTTCACCTTTACGATCTTCCTTTACTCGATTATTTTTGCCGTTTCTCAGTCTGATTTTTGGCGGAAATTTTCCGAATCACTAGTCTGATGTCGCGTCGTCCGTGGCAACCCGGACTCTGTCAAGTTCCAAATACAATAATTGCTCATGCAGTAGAGTCCATAGTTCAAGTATCATGTTACATATTCCATTGTGTATAAAGACATACAGCAGTTTGTCTAAGTCCTTCATGTCGTGCCCGACACAGTCGCAATTCAGCTATTCAGTCATCTTCGGTTGTCAGCGTTGATCGATAAGTGGATTGAGAACAAGAGAAGGCTACTTCGGCAGCTAAGTACCTACAAACGTATTACCGACCATTCGTGCTGTTTCAAGAAACTAAGGACAGGTTACCGTCTACCTCAAATACCGTTCCCACTCGGCAGAGTGCCGTGTTAAAAGTCTGTTTGAACATATCCTTTTGTGCATGCAGACAAAGCGGCCAAGGATATGCGTAGTAGAAGTGAGACAGTGGGTCAGTGGAAGAAAATAGGCTTTTTTAAAAAATATTTACTCACTCCTGACGAATTTTAGGATAGCACTATGGAGCCGGGGAATACACCGTGGAGTATCATTCATTCAACTTTACTGTAGAAGCTAGAAGAATCATGGGTCACTTGACATACTTAATGGATGAGGGAGCGTATGGGAAGCTTAAAAGTACACGTCGAGCTAAGCACCGTTCGAATACTGAAGGGTAGTGATCAGCCGCCAAGTAGCATATCTCGCCAGCCTCTGACATACGAGAATCTCCTGAATCACCAATAATGACGGTTGACGTGCCGCGCTGCTTCGTTCATCCGAAACCGACCCTGGGGAATGTCTTCTGTACTAATAATGTAGTCAATGAATCCAGTATGCTGTTCCTCCACAACAATATGAATGATTGTCGGATGATGACATGTGTTGGGAACGGCGGTTGAATGCTCCGGAATAGTAAGCACTCTTCTTTGGATGGAAGGGAAGGACTGTGCTCGACATGTTGCCCGAACGACGTGTAAAAAACGTACGGCGAGGCTGGCTCGTTCCCGATAATTGATGCTAGTGATGAACTAATGGACACAGGGGTAGAGATCCCACTGGCGCCAGTCATGACGATGCCTTGTGGGTGTTTTTCAGAACTCGGTGAAATTCAAGTTTCAGCACGTACTTGTATTTGTAGAAATTCTTCCCACTCGTCGTTGGGATACGGATCATCGGACGTTAAAGCTAACAGGGAGTAACCCGCGTTGCTATTGGTCGAAATATTTAGCATGTTTCATTTGAAAAACTGACTTGCCGATCCGGAGATGTAGCCAGTCTGAATTCTCGGTTGATGTACTCACAGCAGAACAGAGCTGTTTAGTCGCCGGGGACGAGAATGATAAGCTTGGCGGGAAGAGCAGTGATATTTATCTCAGGACTATGATCTTCGACTTCACCTTTACTTATCAAATTACCATATTCCTTCGCACAATTATTCTTCGTTAAACGTTTCTCTGCCTGGTTTGGCAAGAAAACATTCCAGATTAATAGTTTGATGCGTGTCGTCCATGATGACCCGCACTCTGTCAAGTCCCAAATACCAGGATGGCTCACACAGTATTGTCGAGACATACATATATTCTGTCAAGTTCTTCTTCATGTCGTGTACGAGACGGCCGGGCAATTCTGCTATTCGACCATCTTCAAGTTGTCAGCCTTGATCGAGTTAGTGCTATTTACGTTGGCTAAGTACATAGGAGCATATTACGATCAACTTGTCCTGTTTCAAGAAAATAGGAACATATCAGACTCTGTTTCAGAGCCCGTACCGTCGCTTAGCGGAGTGCTGTTTTGAAAGTATCCTTCAAGCACATGCATTCGCGCATGCAGACGAAGCGGCCAGAGGTGTATGCTGTAGGAGCGAGATAGCGGGTCAGCGCACGAAGCCCCGTTAGAAATATTTACTCACACCCGAAGAGGTCTGAGTCAAAACAACGGAGCTAGAGAATGCCAGTGACATCTTCTTGGCTTTGAGGGAATATCAATGAAATGAAATTGTCATATTTTATGGCCGGGATAACTGACAAGAGGAGTCAGCGGATCTGAATTTGCAGCGAGAAGCCAAAGACCAGCTTCGGTGCATTAAAGAAATAGTGGGATGGTAGGTAGAAGGCGTCCTCGACCGAGGTTCTCAAGATAGTATAGTCGAAGACGCCGAAGGATGATGGGGTGGCCAGCCGGCTGGGCAAGAACGAACTCGTATAAAGAATGGATGTTGTTGGATATCTCAATGCGTAGCTATGCATCCATCAGGGAACAATTCCATGGCTTCTTCCGCATCAGGAATGTTGTTGCGCTGGTCATCTGAACAATATAAACATCAGATATTATAGACTTCATAGCAATGAACAGTTGTCTCTCTGTGATGATGGTGCTCTATATTCAAGACACCTGATCGGTCTGAGTAAACAGCCTGAGTTCCGGAGGGGAGAATACATACCATGGAGCACCATACGTTCATATTAATCCTAGAAGTTAGAAGAATAACTCTACTGGAGGTGTTAGATTGTGCCTATATCTGCCACATTGTGAACGATAGGGCGAATTAGAAAAGAAGACCTAATCATACGTACCACGAGGATAGAAACTCATGATGTCGCATTCGTTTTAAATGACCCGACAGGGCTGGGAATTGGGAAGTGCCTGGACCCGTGTGCAATGATATTTAGAGTAGGGGTCCACCGGGGGCAGCGTGGCGTTTAAGCAAAGTCAGTGCAAAGCAGATGGCGAACATGAAATTCGGACTCGGACTCGGAGTCGGGTGACAGCGTGGCAGTAGAACATGAGTTGTGATTTTTTTTTCCATCTCCTCGAAGAGCATCTGTCAAATTGACTGTTGCCAGGAGTCGGACAATCGGAAGTTAGCCAGCGGCGAGTTCCTGGGTTGGTTATTACTTGAGAAGGTTAGGATATATTCGTGCATGGTTTGTTTGGAAAGGTTGATAGGTAACCATCCAGAAATGTAGCCGGTCAGGCATTTTTGGGGTTGATATCCTCAAGGCAGAGCCATTACTATTTGGCCGCGGCAATAACCGGCTATAGTCGTCACCGTCAGAGTCAGATACATGGTAATATCCATGAAAGTATACGACTAACACGTCGAAGACATCGTACTAGTGGGGAATGTTGAATTCAGTAACAATATGACGATGGCCACTGATCTAGGTGGTCTGTTCCCATATGTACTGCATTTTTTGCACCGTCACGGACTCGAGTTCAGCTTCTGTGTGGAATCATGGATCCATGATGAATATATGGAAACATTTTACGGTTGGCGTGGTCGTAGGGGGCTTTGTAAAGAGCGTTGTTCATAGATTTACAGCCTGGTTTGACGAGTTACATAGGATCAAACATGAATGTAGAGATGCGACTTGCGAGACTAACATAATTTGTGCCTTTTGAACGATGTCCGGAATGTTGGGGTTCAGGACAAGGATAGATGATACTTGGTCAAGCTGAACGATCATTGCTCTTGTGTCTGTCTTTGGGTTCAAGTGTGTTGTTCGGTGTAGAGGGTGATATGCAGGTATGAGTCGTATAAAGAAAATGTTAGGGTGGGTGTACCAGGTGTGCTGTATTCACGTGTGGCTTGAGGTATGATGTCGTGTCGATAACGTTTAGGACGATTTTTCAAGCCGGTATTCGCTGACAATGAAGCTGGTGGATCGTCTTCGTACTGCTGTGCAGGAGCTATACAGATGACCCGGAGGAAGGAGAATAACGTTGTCGTACAGACGAGAGAGCGCGAGGCAGAGAGACGCTTAACCCTCGGCGCGGTAATAAGGACAAGCAGCGCGGATATGTTGAGATTCCTGGAATACGTTGATCGTCGTAATTTATATAGATCTCACATGGTTGATTGTCAGAAATGTAAACCCCTGTCAGATAAACTGAAAACAACGGACATATACTATCACAGGTGGGTAGATGTAAAGATTGTGAGTCTACCTGGAGTTGCCAGCTTCACTGGGCGCTCCTGTTTCCCGAACTGAGCAATGAGAAGATACGCCGAGTTGGGTGAACGGCTCTATGGACGGAGGGGCAGCTTCTTCACCACCGATGAAAGGCAAACAACGAGAACGAGCTCCGTGAAGTGATGGCAGGAGGCATCGTCGTCACCACCACAGACAAGAAGTAACTCCGCCGCAGCACACTGTGGTCGTCCAGGGAGTATGGCGGGTGAACTACAGCACTTTTATGATTCGTCATTTGGGCGGTGAATATGATATCCTGCACTACGTACGAGATGTGGGCAAGGATACAGTGAGGAAGTCTCAAGAAATAGAGGTGATGGTGTCAAGCTGGTAGGAAGGTAAAGAGTAGAAAAAGAATCAGGTGTGATTATGTACTTGTCTTGGAAGAGTTTCACGGCCACTACGAAGAACGACTACCGCAGTTCGGCGAGTCCTTATTCTAGCGATGTATTGCATTCGATAGCCACTATACGGACTTGACCTTTGATCTTCAAAGAGGCGAGTGACAAGGGCAAGCTAAACAAACACCGGCTTTATTCCAGGCTCCAGCGCACTTGAACGATATATTTTCTTGTGATTTGAAATATGGACATTGAGAAAGGTGGCGAGTGAGCTGACTGTTTTTCAGACCCGCGAGGGGTGACACTGGTCATTGTCTGCAGTATGAAGTCGGCCCGACCGGAGTTGTTTTCAGGACCACGTGAATATTTGTTCCCACGACTCCTTCGTTTGTGGACCATGATCGTGGTTTCGATTGAGGCTCTTTTCTACATCGCCAGACCCTTTTATATGCACCCCTAGAGGACCGTTATCTGATACTACTTGTGGAAGGGTGGCATTTGGAAGAGGATAGAGAGGAACGACGCGAAGATACGACTTGAAAATGTAGTTTTGAAGCGTGAAAGGTACGCGACGTGTCCTGCTGTTGTATTCGTTTCTTGATCTACTTGATAGTGCGGTGGGTGCTCCTCGAAGTCGTTAATGACGGGCACAAATCAGAGTGAAGAATCGTCCGTAGCGGAGTCAGCATATCCGAGACGGACGTTCAGGTGCGGCATGGGCGCTGCCAACAACTTATTAGTGCCGGGTTGGTGGACGTTGGTCACGTCTCCGATAGTTCGTGGGCTCTGGATGCAAGATGGCGACGTCAAAAACGTTTGATTTGTCCGACTCCGGTGTGAGGCTCCGGTGTATCGACCCTCCTTGCGATGCTCGTATGTGAATTTTTGCTCAATCATACCATTCTATTCTTACAACTCTTGGCTAGGACAGGCAGCATTCAGCTTCACGAACAACCCTCAGGAATATGAAGCCTTCACGTTGATGCGACTCGGAGTACCGGAGCGACCATGCGGCACGAGTCCATGAACACATGCTCGCCATCACCACCTTCCTCCTTCCTCACTCCCAACATGGTGCAAGAACTCGCAGCAATATACCACCCCACCTTCAATACTCCAGACGCCGACGCCATCCTATCCTCCCTCGACAACACCCTCTACCGTCTCCCATCCCCAGTCTTGCGCCGCACCACCACCTTCTTTGCGTCCCCATCTTTCAACTTCGAACCACCTAGCAAGCCTATCCCCATTCACGAGCATGACGCCGTCCTCGAGCGATTGCTGCGGATCCTCAGCGGTCTGGCGATCCCCCCGTGGCGCACGTTTGACGACCTCGAGGGTGTGCTGGGCCTAGCTGAGACGTGGGGCGCGAGGGGTACCGTGGATGTCGTGCGTGCTTCGATTACTGCGCCGGTATTCATGAGGGAGCCGCTTAGGGTGTATGCGATAGCGACACGGTTCGGGTGGGACGAGGAAGCAGAGCTGGCATCGAAGCACACACTTGAGTTGTCCCTGCACGAGGAGCAGCACCAGGAAGTGCTGCGGCGGATCCCGACACGCGCGCTGGTGAAGCTGTTCAAGTTCCATCGGAAGCGGCGGGACGAGTTCCGCGCGGGTATGGCGGGCGAGGGCGCGGAGAGCAGGTGTGCGGGGTGCGGGAAGGCGGTGGGTGGGGCGGGGTGGGCGGCGCTGGTGTGGAGGATGTTCTGGGAGATGGACGCGCGGCCGTCGGGGGAGGGGCTGTGTTCGTTGGAGGTGGAGGAGTGGGATGAGATGGAGAGGTGTTTGGGGGAGAGGTGTGCGGGGTGTGGGAGGGCGGTGTATGAGCGGTTGGCGGTGCTGGAGAGGGTGAGGAAGTGTTTGGATGAGTTGCCGGATGCGGTGTGATCCTTTCTCTTGTTGGAACGATGTATGTCAATCCTGATTGTATCCGTATTCTGTCTAAGCTGGTTCGTGAAACATTGTTCTAGCGAGACACGGACTATAAGCAACACCGTGGTAAGCGCGCGAGCGTCTATGTATTTTTATTATACTTGGGCAATCTCAGCTTCCTCTTCATATGTCGGATATAAGACCTCGTTTTCACTTCAGTCTCATCCTGTGCCATGTATAAATACCTATCCCACTCTGTGAAGCATCAGTAGTGTAATGGTTGGCGTGTGGTCTTTCCAAGTACATTTCTGTTATGTTTGGGGTTTGAACCCCAATTGGTGCATCCCCTGAATGAAGACAAGTGTTTTTTAAATTCCCCGGACGTCGCTGACACTCCCGGGACCCGTATGCCGGTGAGGGCTACACACGAAACCTCCAGGGTGTTTGACGTTGCCTCAGTGGCATCTTACCTCTTGCCCTTGTTCACAGTACAGGAACATTTCGAGTTTTCCTGATGCGGATTTCAAGTGGTGACTGTGACATTCCCGCTTATTACGTAGCGGGTCTCTCAAAATCGGCAATGGCATGACCTTTTTTTTTGGGGGGGGGTATGTAGATTTCCCTGAATTCAGGTCTTGCCCTCTTGAATCTGCTATTCCAAGCTTTTGCTCGTTTGGTTTTTCTGTTTCTGTTTTTGTTTCTTTTGTCGCCTGGACCATCAAATGTGGACCAGACCCTTTCTTCCTGCCTACTCATGGTTCCACTGGTATCTCTGATCTCGCTGGGTTCCCGTACGATACCAGAATTAATCGATTTCATGAAAGAAGCAGCCCTGGACTCGAGGTACGTGCATGCATTTGTCCGAGTTTCGTGATTGGGTGGTAACTTCATTCCAGGGCTAGGATCTCTAGTGGCCCCATGAAGCCCCTTTTCTAGGATCTCAGTGTATGCCCGGTAATAGCGTACAAAAATCACAACTGGTCACAACTTGAAGCTGGGGTATTTCGTGACTAATGCACAACGACGCGATGGTGTCCCCCCCACCTTCATTCACCACCCAAATTTATGCTATATGGGATTATGTCAGTACCTTGCAACCTCGGATGCCTCTCCTATCTTCGCGAGTCCTGGCCTAGCGTGCTAGGTCTTCACACGAAGATTCACATACCACAAACGTGTACGCGGGTTGACGTGATTGGTGCCAGCGTTCTGGAGAGGTCAACCCGTCTTTGATGATATATGCGAGTTTTCAAAGTCTGATCATGGAGATTGGATAGAGTGATCAAGCACCGTGTATCAGGGGCAGTGTCGCCGGATGATCACGATGCGCGTGGGTCCCGGGATGTGTGGGTGGGGGGTGCATGCTAGTGAGTGAGGGTATGGATGGATGGCCTGGGTGTTTTGTCCATACATACAAACAAACACCCTGCTTGTCGTATTCCATGAACCTGTGTCTGAGGATAGAATGAGAACATTGGACTGAATAGAATAGAGGTGGGACGTATCTACCTGATACTAGGGAGGAGGGTAGTGGCGAGTATGATTGTTTGTGACACCTCGAATAGGATTGGGTCGTATTGATCGACTTGTAAGGTAGGAATCGAGCGTCGCTAGTTCGCGATATGTGGATTTTTAATTGAGCCATGAAAATGCTGGTGAGGTCTGGGGATAGTAGCGTGTGTGACGTGCGGGGTGAGCTATGGCATTACCTACTACCCCAGGCGAAGAAGATGAAAGAGATGGAGATGGAATTTGTGAACCTAACCGTGTAAATAGATATGGGATGCATCGGTGGTGTAATGGTTAACATGTGGTCTTCCCATCATCATAGCGAAACTTTCCAGTGGCCGCGTTCGGGGTTCGATTCCCCGCTGATGCACTTGCCAACACGAGTCCCTTTTTCTCAAATCCCTGGATGTGACTCTCTTTGCACGGGACAATTATGCGCTGCTGTGTATGTACCGCTGAGCTTATTTAGTATTGTTCGGCTTCCACACCGAGAAAAGGTGCTCGGGGATGAATGGGTAAGTGGTTGTAGACTACTTCCTTGATGCTACGACCTGGCTTGCGCTCATTGTTTGGTGAATCCAAATCATCAGAACTTTTTTACTCAGTGGTATCTCTCTCGCCTCTGTTTACTGCACGGGAAGATCTCGAGTTTCTCTGATATGTATTTGTGATGGTTTTTTTTGCAACCGTGCCATTCCGAGTTTTAGTCCATTCTCCGTCCTTCTGGCTCCATGTCTGTTTTGGCTGCTTGCAAGTGGTCATGGTCCAAGGGGGGTGTTTTGACTATCTCCGATCTCGCTAGGTTCTGTTCGTACGAGAATTAATCAGTTTCGTTCAAAGTGCATTTGTCCGAGTTTCATGATTGCGGAGTATCTTCTTTTTGGACTAGGATCTGTGGGGAATTGAGTTAGATTGGAGACTCGAAGCCTTACGCAAGTCTCCGAGGTTTTTGACTTGACTTCTTGTTCGACTCTCTTTTGTAGGAATTCAAAGTAGACCGTGGCCCAGTTAAGACGGCAGTCTGACCAAGACCTCCCTTTTTTCTGAACCTTGCTTCAAGAGTGAGACAATTCTCTATCTGACGTGATGCTCGTCTTTGAGATGGGCCCCACCCTGATATCCAGGCTTGTCAGAGTGGTTGTGTTGTAGCTCTTGCTTTTCTTCTCTCTCTTTACTACCATACTAGGATTTCGTTAAGATGAGGGATGCTCATGGTTCCTCATCTCGCCATGTTCAGATGATGTAAGGGAGTCGGTGACCATGTTTTTTCTGGGGTGATCGTACTGGCTCTCATTCCATCCATAGCCATACCGGCAAGGGGGCTCCGGAAAAACAACTACACACCTGACCTACATTAATTTGTTTAAGGCGGGCTGGACCCCTCCCCCCCTCCCCCCCATTTCCTTTTATGGTAGTAATATAACTATATTTGGTAATGAATTGGTAATTCTATTACACCAAATTTTTTAACTAAGTCCGACGACGACGCGAAACTCGAAATCCAGCATTTTTTCGGCAATCATCATCACAGAACCACTCACTAAGTGGCTTTTCTAGTAATCCTTGACAATGTAAGTGATACTACCAACAAAAATAAGCCAGAATCCATTCAAAATACATGAGTACTCACCTTTAAGGAGCAGGCAGGTCCATTACACGAGATGCAATTCATCAAGTTATCAATTAGTAGCTCGCATTCCCCACAAGTAGCGATCTCAAGACCTTCTGAAGCTTCAGCGCTGCCAGGGAGCTTTCGTTTGCGCAGTGTACGCAAACCACGTAGCCGAGACCCAATGCTTCCACCTGCTGTTGCGATTTCCTCCATTTCAACAATGATGGGTTGCACCAGTGGTGTCTCATCACCATTATTCATCATCACTGTATTCCCACATACTGTCTCACTGATGGAAATTGGATCCGCATGATGGATACTTGGAATCGGTATGTTGGGACTGTTGGTAGGTACGTTGACTTGAAATTGCATTGATTCATTGCTAATTTCATCGACTTCGTTGATAGAGACGCCATATCCACCATCGTCGATCTCTTCATCATTGAAAACATCAGAATCGCTGCCCGAGTCACAACTGCCCTCCTCATCCATGTTGTCACGAATATTTAGGTCTGTCTGTGAGGACAGCTCATCCGGTGGAGCAGCAACATGCAAAATACCATCGTCTGAATTGTACTCCACTCCTGTTAATCTAATAAAGCCCTGTTAGTCTATCAGATAAGCTAGACAGTGAAATCTTCATACCGGAAAGCCATTCCTGTACCATGTCGCTGTGAGATACGAAGCATGTTTCCTTTTCCAGTTTTCGTCCTTCTGCTCTGACGTGGAGTAGTCAAATACTCCTTCTTCATCAATGTACGTTCTTCAGGTGAAATACCCCAGAAATCCTTGTATAGCACGACATTCGCTGTCGGATGACAGTGGGTGATATGTAGGCAAAGATTATACTTCCAGATGGCGTCCGCATAATCGGGACATAGAGGACATCGCATGGGACGGTTAGTGCATGGCGATCGTTCCGTAGACGTCTCGCATGTAGCCAACTTGATGGACATCACGAGTGGACATGTTGACTTTTTCAAGTCAATATGGTCTGCTTTACGGCGTCGATACAAGCGAACAATACATGTCCCTGTACTGTTAAGACAAAATCCGCAAGCTTCGATGTCACGGCAGGATGGATCATGAAGCAGATGGGCACTAGAGTGTCGTATCAAACCTGGACCGCTTAATTCAGATAGGATAACCCGTGGACAACGAACGCAGCGAGCTTGTTCCAAGGTATGTAGTTGATTGGGTGTATTTGTTGTCTCTCCCCTTTCACAAGCGAAACACGCATCGCCTGTGGATGTGGATACGTCAGAGCAGAGACAAATTAACAACAGCTCACGTACCATTTGAAGTACGGTATGGAAACGATGCACTTTGTGCAACTTGTGGAAGAGAGGACAGGCTGTTTTTCAAGCGTTCATACAGCACTGCAGCTGTTGTACGCAGCTCAGCTGTCCTGAAGCTATAAGTCTGGAAATCATTGACTGGGCCTACAGTAGTTGCATGTCATACAGAAGGATTGAAAAGGTCGATCCAATGTCCATTAAGCCGTGAACGGAAAGAAGATACTTGCTCAAACTTTCCATTCCATTCCCAGTCATCTATATCCAAAGCGAGCTCGTCATCAGTGCAAACCAGCTGGAGAATCTTGGCATCGACAGACGTCGAAGGCTCATGTAAATTCTCCACTGGAATGGAGAGAACTGGCTTTGAATCTTGCTGCAAACCGACTACTTGCACCACCGCTAGAAACACCAGATTTGTGCAGCGAACTAACGTCACAGCTGGATCCTCAACATGCAAAAAGTTGTCGGATTCATCATCGAGAGTATCACTGGTGAGACAAGCCGTCGCAGCAGCTAGTTTGCTTTCCAGTGATTCATTATACTGGGTGTATCCACGAACAGTACGGAGGCGGTCCTTAGAGATTCAGGCTGTCATGGGGTCTGAATAGATTCGCAGCACAGTTGCCTTGTGAATCCATCTGCCTCTAAGTAAATTCTGCGTTCCCAGAGACAGAATCGCTGACGACTGAGCAGGATTGATAGCCACCCAGGCCTCGTATGCTTTTTGCATCTCTGTAGGTTCGGAATTCAGGCTAGGAGTGGGCATGGTCATTACAGCAGCTGCCGAGGTGCAAAGATCGTCCAGATCCAACTCCCCTCCATCGTTTGAACTGTCCAAGGAGTTGTTGGTCTCCTTCTCTGGTCCCGTTGTCGATGTGAGCAGTATTTCGTCCTCAGCTTCATCTAGTTCACCCACAGATAGGGCTCCATCAACCAGAATGATTTTCTGGTTGCCAAATGGACACAGAATATCAAATCCACCCACTTCCTCCATACTTTCAAAGGGTGGTGAAAGGTTTGATGCTTCCAAGTCTTTCTCAGCCTGATACCTTCCTTCTTTCCAGCACCGCAACAAGGTCACGTTCTGCAACATGACATCACCCTCCCATGAACGTGGGTTTAAATGATCCATTCTACGTGAAATTTCGCTGCCTTGGTTTTGCAGCGTCTGAATTTTCAAACGACGAGACTGCCCACCCCAATTTGGGTGTTCCTCCAAGATCTTGACACAATTCTCTGTGCCGTTAAGTCGATTCGTGAGCTGAAGCTGGTCGTTGCCTGAATCTCCACCTTTCATGGTCCGACATTGACCAAAGACTTTTTCTTCGCTATCAGTTCCCAGTAAGATAATGTGGCATTTCCCCAGCGGTCTGTCCCACTGTGCCTTGGCGACAGTGAAGTACACATTCTTCACCATGCTCTGAGTATCATAACAGAGCTGCGCCGGGATAAAATCCCCCTTGTTGCGAGAATAAACTGCAAGAATGATATGGGCGGCAGCACTCAAATGAGCCAGCTGTTCTGAAAGGGATAGGCTGACATCCAGGTAGGCGTTGAGGAGGTGATGATACAGCCGTCCTAGAAGACAGATGATACGCTGGGATGACAGAACTGAAGGAGGATCATTTGCTTTTGCTTGAGGAATCTGTGAGATACTGTTGAGTAGGCGAAGCATGAGTACAACATCCTGACAGTCATTTGGTGCGAGGAGGATCTCAACCGTTGTAATCGGGAGTCCACAATCGATGAGATGCTTCTTTAGAATAGATAAACTGATATGAGTGCCATCGACAGTAATTCCCATCTGATGAAGCAATGTATTGCGAAATCACTTCAGGACGTGCTTCCAGTCAAAATCACACGTGAGATCATCAAGACCGCACTTCCGGTTGAATAATCGAAGAGGGGAGAGAATGGGGAAGATGGTCGACTGGGGTTGCAATTCCGATACCAGTGTGATTCTTGCAAATGCATTTCGTCGTTGGGAGTCACCGTCTGAAGCTATTGAATACAATCGTCTTCCAAGCGGCCTCTGGAGGATGTCTATGGCCTTGATGCTTCGTTCAATTAATGCTTGTTGCATTTCGACGGTTCCCTTGGAGCAGGTACCCGAAACGACAAAAGGAGTGAAGCAGTACTCCTGCGGGCTCTCAGAAAGCATGAAGAATCCGATTACAGTTGCCTGTTGGATTATAAACTGATTAAACAATATTTTATCATTCAAAACACTTACCAGACTCGCGAAGTGAACTTCCTGATGCTGTATGGCATCCAAGATAGCGTCTGCATCTGCCAGAGATCGAAATTGAAGGGAACACTTGTGTCCATGCTCCCGACACACCCCAAGGATGTTATTTGTCCTCTCGTCCCATCTAAGCCTTTCTTGAAGCTTTATTTCGTCCATGGCCATAACCACGCTGATGTAGACGTCAGACAAGGTAGCCGATGTCTCTTGGCGAGCCTGGAGGGAAGGTAAACCTGAAAAACTCGCTCAGAGATTGTATTCAATCTCATAAGTAGTTGGATCGGATGGCGAGGAACGCAAAGGGGTAATATTAACAAATCTTCGTGTCGCTGAAATGCTCGGTAACCCCAGGGTGCGAAATGCGATTTCTGCAGCAGAAACCCCACCTAACTTCCATATTAAATATGCGCGCTCGAAATCTGTTCTCTCGTAGCCTCTAGGACTGTAATTCTTCTGTACAGCACGGTCTACCTTGGTGAGTATGGCGAATACGCTACCACCTCTCCTCAGCTCTGAGGTGATAAGGTTACGAAGCCGTGGGATGTCGTGTGTTCCAATAGCCACGGAGAACCTCTTCCATGCTTCGAGCTGAGTATTATGGATGCCGAGTTTGCGTGCTGCATTCAATGCATGTAGCCGCAGTTGAGTGATCTTTTCATTCTTTTTTTGGAGTAGCGCGGTTAGATGATCGTGTGCGAGATAAGACCAGGGTGTAGACTCATCAGCACCATCAAATGCCCGATGCCGGATTCCCATAATGATCGAGTGGTTGTGTAAGTTGCTACAGGATACACATGGCTTGTCATTGTCTGACGCAGGAATAATGATGTTGCGTGGGCACAAATGGGAGCACAGAGTGATAGCATTGTCCACAACAGAAATAGACCATGGTACATGCAAGTGGTTGTTCTGATGAATGGCAAACGGATATGAGGTGAGTGGCGAGTCGCTATCTGGAAACTTGAGCTCATAGCCGTGGCATTCAATCTTGCGGAAGTCTGGTTCAAACGACGAAGGGAAGGTGCCAGCTGTCATGCAGTCCTTGATGGGGGGCAATGTTTCCCTCACATGTGAGCTGATGGGTACAGGTGTAGGGACATCCATGGGAGCGAACAAATCAATATCAATGATCTCACATTGATTATCAATATCAACACGTTTGTCGGCACCATTCTGACCCGACGTTGGGCAGGGTGAAGCGGGACTGCATTACAGGTGAGTATTAATCGAAATCATCATCAAGAAAAACTTACATGAGTCCATTTATTGCTTGGAGGATTTTATTCAATATGCTCTCGAGCAATACTCCATCTACTCCGAGATTGACAATACTGGACTCTATCCAGTTACAAAGACCCTCGATGCCATAGTTCCCTCGACGAATCAAGCTCTGGACACTCTCAACACTCGTGTTATAGCCAAATAGTGGGGCAAGAGCATCATGAACGTACACCGATGCATCACTGTCCCTGTCTTCCATTTTGAGACTGGGATTCACAGAGAACTGCGCAAGTTCATCGTCTAGTGTTCCTACATCGACGGAGTGTGGTAAGAGAGGGACCCTATCACGAATTTTCAGCAGTAGGGCCAGCCCAGAGTCCAACGGCACAGGTGGTTGTGTTTCTGTCATTATAGGGCTGCTGACATGTAATTCAGTGATGGATGTCTGTGCTTGAGTATCAGGATCTGATGGCAAGAGATTGGCGCATGTCAGAAGTAGCGCAGGTGCTCCCAATGAAGTCGCAGACGTGGAGGATGTTGCTGTGCTGATGGGAACACTCTTGAGGGAATTTTCAGTCTTGAAAAAGCTTGTAATTGAGACAGGTTTCTTGATGGCTGCATTCTTGGAATGTTCACGGCTTCGTAGGTGAACAGACCAGTTTTTTTCACCACCAAAAGAGATGCGTATGTCGCGTCGACACTCAGGACAGAATCGCACGCTTGACGCGTCGTATGTGGACTAGACACGGGTTTATTGTGGTATTGATTGAGTAAGTGACGTGAGAAGGTGTACGGCACACTCACCGGTTGTTTCCCCTTCTTCGCCATCAGGATTCTTTGAGATCAGAGCCACGTTTCGGCCTGCTGAGCAAATGTAAGTGTTACATCATCAGGGGGAATTTCTCAATGCGGTCACTCCTTAATTGTTCCTGGCCCAGTTCCGGCTAGAAAATGGTTTGGAAACTAATGATTCCACTGAAAATAGCACCTTTTACAGTCAAAATCAAGTCAAATTTGGCTATTTCTATCAATATCTACTACTAAATTTTGGTATGTCACTTACACGTTTAAGGTCTACCCCCCTCCCCCCCCTCCCCCCCCCCCTACCCCCCTACGTCAGGTGCCGGTTTGCTCCGATGGAATCCCCTTGCATACCGGTGGGATGTTTGCACTGCTTGTAGCAGGATCCAGAATTTGTGTTCTCTGATAAAAGTCAGTGATCGTAGTTTCATTTACCTGCGGCTATTTGTCTTAGTTCATAATTCGAGGCTTGGCGGGAAGAGCAGTGATATTTATCTCAGGACTATGATCTTCGATTTCACCTTTACTTATCAAATTGCCGTATTTCTGTGCATAATTATTCTTCATTAAACGTTTCTCTGTCGGGTCTTGCAAGAAAGCTTTCCAGATTAATAGTTTGATGCGTGTCTTCCACAGTGACTCGCACTCTATCGAGTCCTAAACACCAGGATGGCTCACACAGTATTGTCGACACATACATAAAATCTTTCAAGTCCTTCTTCATGTCGTGTACGAGACGGCTGGTCAATTCTGCTATTTGACCATCTTCAAGTTGTTAGCATTGATCGATACGTGGATTGAGGGCCAGTTAGAGCTATTTGCATCGGCTAAGTACATACGAGCATATTATGAACAACTCGTCCTGTTTCAAGAAAATAGGAACATATCAGACCCCGTTTCAGAGCCCGTACCGTTGCTTAGCAGAGTGCCATTTTGAAAGTATCTTTCAAGCACATGCATTCACGTTTGCAGACGAAGCAGCCAACGGTGTGTGCTGTAGGAGCGAGATAACGGGTCCGTAGACAAAGCTGCTTTACAAATACTTACTCAGCCCTGACGATTTTTAAGTCAAAACTATGGAGCCAGAGAATGCGAGGGACATATTCTTAGCATCAATGAAATGGAATTGTCATGTATTATGGCTGGGGGAACTGATGAAGCGAAAGGAGTACGGGAATCTGAATAATACGTCAATGTTAGTAAGGAAGGAAGGTTTGGGACAGCTGTACATACCAGCGGTGTTTCCGATAAAAGGAATAGGATAAGTTGTGTTTGCGGTGATTGGACCTAGGAGGGTACTCGTCAGAGCAAACGATAGTTAGTCTTTAAGCAGCTGAACTGTAAGTATGCCTTCACGATGGAACTTGCATCTGCGGAAAGAAAAGAAAGAATTAATACATGCTTGTCATCGAGGAACTATACACATGAGTAGCTGGTTCTCTGAGGGAGTAGTAGTCAGCAAAAGCTTTGAGGTTGTCCCAATATGCGTACCAATCTGGGATGGACCCAGCAATAGCTGTCGCATCGCCACATGACAGGTGATGGGTCGTCTGCTGTTCCTGCAATGCGTAGATTCTGCTGCTGTCTCCTGCTGCGAGACGTGCGAGACGAGACACGTGAGACCTTCAACGATCACAGAGAAATAGTTTTATGGTAGGTACAAGGCGATCTTGATTGCAGTTCTCAAGACAGTATAGTCGACGATGCTGTAGGGTGAGAGGGGACGATTGGGACTGGCTGTGCTAGAGCTGACTGATATAAAAAACTGAAGTCTTTGGAAGGAAGGATTGCATGTCGGCGTCAGCGTCGACAGTGTTCTCGCGCCGGTCATTCGAGGGATGGGCATATCAGCTGTTATGAACTTCAGCATACGGCGCGGTCGTCCTTTATGCGAGTAAACGAGAGCGAGTTGAGGAAGAGAGAATACATACCACCGAGTACCATTTGTTCAACATTATCGTAGATGCTAGAAGAATAATGGGTCGCTCGAAATGCTTGATGGATGAGGGAGCGTATAGGAAGCTTTGAAGCACAGGTCGAGCTAAGCACCGTTCCAATACTAAATGGCAGTGATCAGCCATCAAGTAGAATATCTCGCAAGCCTCTGACTTACGAGAATCTCCACATCCCCAACACTGAAGTTTGACTTGACTGGCTGCATCGTTCATCCTAAGCAGATGTCGGGCAATGTTGTCGGTACTAGTAATATATAATTCATAAATCCTTTCTCCTGGTCCTCTGTTATGGTCTGCACAAATGCCCCACAAACATGAGGAATCGTCGGATGTCATATGTTGAAAACCTGTGGTCCAATGATCGAAAGTGGCAAGCGATTAAAAGTGCTTTTCTTGGCAGCCCTTCCCTAACCCTCACGATGTCGCATTCGTTCACGATAACTGATGCAAATAATATACCAACGGAAATAAGGGTACCGACTTAGTGGTTCCAGGGCCTCCCGAAGTCAACAGTATAGCGCCTTTGTATTCCATTTGGGATAATGGGGAACCCTTGATGAGCGCAAGAACAGCTTGGGCATCATCTTCCATTTGAGTAATGAATGGGTGCCTCGAAATTCAGGCAGACATATAGCCGGTTGGCGATATCCTCAACGCAACGTAGCACTGAGGAAGTTGGCCACCCAGGATGATGGTGGTGGGATGAGCAGTAATATTTACTTCTAGGCTATGATCATCACCGTCAGATTTGGATACATGGTAGTATCCATGGAGTATGCAACTAACTCGTTGAGGACTTCATACTAGTGCATAATACAGATTTGATTTCAGTGTGATGGCGGCCGCTGATCCAGTTGGTAAATTTCCCATGAGCTGGCAATTTGCGCCCCCCCAAACTCTAGCCCGCCCAGCTTCTGTGCAAAAACATGGATCGATGGTGGATATACGGTCGTGTTATATGGTAGGGCTGGTCATAGAGTTCCAGCTTGGTTAGAAGGGTATGAACATAGACATGCGACTTGCGAAGATAAGGTGCTGTCTGGCCTTTAAACCATGTCAGCAATGTTGGAGGAGTTCAGGAGAAGGGGATATGTAGATGATATTCCGTTACGCCAAGGGAGAACGATTACCGACATTGTGACTGTCGTTGGGTTCAAGCCTGCCAGTGGGTATGGAGGGCCGATACGGAGGTTTGAGTCGTATAAAGAAAGCGCCCCGGTGAGTGTAGCAGGTGTGCTCCATTCACATGCCGCTTGAAGTACGAAGCCGTGTCCATTATGTATGGGATGACTTTTCAAGCCGGTAGTCACTGATGATGAAGCTGGCGGGTCGCCGTCGTACTGTTGCGCATGAGCTAAACCGATGAGAAGTGGAATAACCCGGAGGAATGAGAGTAAACATTGTCATATAGACGAGAGAGAGAGAGGGCAGAGAGACGCTTCACCCTCGGCACCGTCATAGGGGAAAAAAATAATATGTGCGGATATGTTAAGTTTCCTGGAATGCATATGGCATATTGAATGGTGGACCACCAGGAATGTGAGAGCTCAGGGGAACGAGGACTGTCCTTATGACTGTCTTATGGGTTAAGCCTGTTGGGTAGTATAGAGGCTGATACAAGGGTATGGGTCGTATGAAGAAGAAGCGCCAGAGGGAGTGTTCTGAGTGAGCTGTATTCGCTTGAAGGATGGGGATCGCGTCAATAACGAGTGGAAATGACTTCTAGTGGGTAGTGGTTTCCTGGAATATTTTTTTCGGTCGTCTTGACAGCCATAATTGCACACCCTGTTAAACTTGAAAAAAACTGACGGGTATCACTACGCAGTTGGGTACCTGTAGAGACTGTAACCCTACCTAGAGTCGCCAGTTTTTGCAAGATGTTACTGCAGAGGCTGTTTCAGGCTTCATGGTGAGGAATTGGGGGCGGAAAGGTGTTTCTATCTCAGCGGTATGCTCTTGTCTCACGAACGGTACAATGAGAAGATACCCCCAGTCGACTGGGCCGCTTCACTGATGGTATTTTCAGGCAGAGAGGATTCTATCACTTGCAAGTAGATGGTAAGACTCGGGCCAGTGAGATCAAGTCGATGTCTGAGGAGATAAATCACTGACTCGCGCGGCGGTGGGTTCTGGGATGATAAGTCGGCCCGATCTCTGCAGTTAATTTCAGGACCACGTGAATATCTTTTTCCCATGTTTCCTTCGTTTGTGAACCATGATCATGGTTTCGATGGACGCTCTTTTCCACATTGCCAGACCCTTTTACATGTGCGCCTAGAGGACCATTCTCTGATATCACTTGCGGAAGGGTGGCCTTTGGAAGAGGAGAGAGAGGAACGACACTAAGATATGGCCTAAAAATGGAGTTTTGAAGCATGAAAGGTACGCGACGTGGCATGCCGTTGTATTCGTTTTCTGATCTATTGGTCAATATAGTGTTTGTTCCTTGAGCTCACTAATGGCTCAGTGGAATCAGAGTGAAGAATCGTCGCAGCGGAGTCAGCGTAGCTGTGACGTGTGTTCAGGCGCGGGGTGTGCCCTGTTGACGATGTATCAGTGTCATTTCAGTAAAGATTGCCCGGGTCTCCGATACTTCATGGATTCTGGGTTCGAGAAGGCCAATACGAATGTGTTTGATTTGTCCGATGCCGGATCTGAGGCTCTAAGGCCGGGGATGCTCGTGCGTAAATTTTGGCTCAATCATCCCATTCTATCCTGACACCTCTAAGCTAGGACAGACTAGGCAGCATCCGACTCCACGGACAACCCTTCTGCGTCGAACAAGTCTTTGCATTGATGCGACTTGGAGAACTGGCATGACCATGCAGCAACGAGTCCCTCAGCACCTGCTCGCCATCACTACTCTCCTCCTTCCTCACTTCCACCATGGTGCAAGAACTCGCAGCAACTTATCCTCCCACCTTCAATGCCCCAGACGCTGACGCCATCCTTTCCTCGCTCGACAACACCCTCTACCGCCTCCCCTCCCCAGTCCTGCGATGCACCACTTTCGTGTTCCCCTCTTTCACATTTGAACCACCCAGCAAGCCCATCTCCATCCATGAACACGACACCGTCCTCGAGCGGCTCCTGCAGATCCTCAGCAGTCTGGCAATCGCTCTGTGGCGTGCGTTTGACGACCTAGAGGGTGTGCTGAGCCTAGCTGAGACGTGAGGCACAAGGGGTGCGATTGACGTTGTGCATGCTTCGATTGCTGCGCCAGTATTCCTGAGGGAGCCATTGAGGGTGTTTGCGATAGCATCGAAGCATACGCTGGACTTGTCCCTCCACGAGGTGCAGCACCAGGAAGCGCTGCGGCGGATCCCGATGCACGCGCTGGTGAGGCTTTTCAACTTTCATCGGCAGCGGCGGGGTTCATTCCGCGTGGGGATGGCGGGCGAGGGTAAGGAGAGGAGGTGTGTGGGGTGTGGGAAGGCGGCGTATGAGAGGTCGGACGTGCTGGAGAGGACGAGGAAGTGTTTGGATGAGTTGCCAGATACGGTGTGACAGCGAGGTACGCAGTCTTTCTCTCGTTGCTGCCGTCAATCCTGATAACGATCTATAGTTTCTCCTCAGTGCATACTTTTGCGAAAGGCAAGCATCACAGAAGCATGACTTGGGGTTAGCCCTAAGAAATGTGTAGGAACTGTTTGCTTGCAATATACGTCAGTCACATACTGGCGCCCTGGCTTTTGCTGTTTGTGTGTATTAGAATCTTCAGTTCCCCACCGACGACTTACATTTCACGAAGGGTTCGTCATGCCTTGGATGGAGCTGTCTCAGCTCTAATAAATTTTGCGACTCTTCCTAGGAATTGTAAACCCCCACATATCTCTGCACAGTCGAGTACCTATAAACAATCTGAACATACGGGGAAGTCCTAGTACTCTTGGAGTCGCCAACTCTCGAAAACGAGGGAGATTGGTACCTTTACAAATTGCCAACCCTGGGTCCTATAAGGGGTTCTGTCGCAGCCGTCGTATGCCCTTGTCCCATACACTGTACAATACGAAGCTACTTACCCAAAGTCCATGGCGCAAATTCTTCATGTCGGCCTTGCGCTTTACTGGCGAGCTTTTCAGCTTCAAGAAAGGCGTCAATAACGAGAACGGCTGTGTTAACGTTTCGCACCATTGTATCCTTCCTTTCATCACTCATCTCGCCTATCAGTCAGCTGTCGCCGCTCTCAAATACAGCATTAGAGGAAGGAATAGATAGGGACTCAAATCTGCAGTAAGAAGTCAAAGCTTGCCTGGTTCAAGTTCATCCCATTGAACGCCATCACCATGTTATCACTGCTTTCTTCCATCAGCACTTCCACAAAAGCATTCTAAAAGCTCGCAGCTGCATATCATCCTACCTTCAACACCACAGGTGCCAGCGTCGAATCATACGCAATGGTTGCCGGTCTGCAAGGAAGCAGCTTGAGGCGATGCTTTAGGTGGAGTAGAGTGCAAGACGTATGTTGTGGTAATTCAGTCTACAGGTCAATGTGGGAAATGGCTCCGATTTTGTAATGTCCATATAAATCTGCATGGGAAATTAGACCTGTACTCTGCACAAAATTCCTGTGTGATGACACCTTGAGATGTCACACACACGTGATGTCCCTCATGTACGAACGAGTCGACGTTGAATGTTGAACCTTCCCTTTCATCTCATCTGATCCTAGAATCCGTTCAAAGTCAATTTACGCTTCTCTCTACCATTTCTACCTCTCAGTATTTATGACAGATCGATCCAAGATCCATGGCCTACATACGAACTAAGAAATCGGATTTTGACCCAAGGCTGGCACCGCTGCTCCCTGATTATTCCCATGCCCCTCCCGACGCCCGAATCATTGAACTCCTACAAACCAATGCTCCGCCGACTCCTATTGAGACTAAAAGTCTCCAAGCTACCCTTTCCGAAACACCTAATTGTATAGCAGAGCTTGATTCCCTCATCGATTCCACCACATTGCTTCTACGCTACCTAACTAATGATCGAAACCAAGCCCTGGAAAACGAAGCTAATGCCAAAAAGATCCTTTCTCCATGTCATCGACTTCCAAATGAATTGTTGACCGATATATTTATATGCTGCTTGTCCATACATGGTCAACTTGATTCTCCATTGGAACCTGGTGCATTCCATTGGACATTGTCGCACGTTTGCAGGAAATGGAGGAAGGTCGCCATCGATACCCCAGAAATATGGTCTCATATTGATTTGGATTTCGAGGATGACCGGTTCCTCACTGGCAGCTGCATACATGAAGCTGCGTTTATGCTTGGTGTTGTCCTTGATCGAGCCCGTCCCCATGATCTAGACGTTTCCATTTCCCTTAAAGACGGCATATCTACACACCCTGTTTGCGTGGTCCTTCTTCCTACTGTTCGGTATTGGAAATCCTTGAATGTCTATGGCAATCCTGACTTCCTGTCGCCTTGCCGTGGGTTTTTTGACACGCTTGAAACTGCCATCCTTTCGGGTAAAGATCATGTGGGACCACAGGCCGTAGACACATTTGTCGTTGCTCCACGTCTATGCTCCTTTGAAAAGTCATGGGACCTCCCATTTTTGCTCCCAGATCATCTTGTCGAGTTCCACGATTCTAATCCGTTCAATGAAAATACATGCACTACCCTCCGTCACCTTGTCAATATCTGAACGCTTTCACTCATGTGTAGCGCGTATTCATGCGAATCACCTCGAATTTGCCTCCCGAGGGTCTCCCAGCTTGAATTACAATTGAGTCACCAGTCTGTAGACACCCTATCTCTGACATACAATCACTTTGACCTGCCATCTCTCACACACCTTGAGATTTGGGCCTTTCCTTGGAAGGAACCAATGGTCTCCCCACAAGCCCATCAGCCAATCCGCTCATCTACAGTGACACACCTTACTTTGACAAGGATCCCGATTGGCCCTTCGGATTCCTCTATGGATCTTGTGCTCGAACATTCATATAGCATGCTGACAAGCCTCCGGTGTCTTACCATCAAGTCCTGGCCAAATATGAACTGCTTCCTGGGTACATTGTGCATCCGTCCCGGAAGGAACGTGATATTTCCAAAGATGTCCGAACTTGGTGTTTGCTGTAGCGACTACTACTCCCGACTTGACATGCATATTCTAGTAGAGCTAATCCAATCTCGAAGGGATCAGGGAGCTCTGCGTGAATTCAACATTACATGGCGAGGGGGAGTTGTGAAGTATGATGCCGATACACGTAGCCGATGGCAACAACTTTGTGTGCCAGGGGGAGGAATACAAATCTCAGCATCCATCGAAGGTGGCGTAACTTTTATTATGCTGTTTCTTTCGACTGAAAGATTCGCAGGCCTTGATGCGAACTGGTTGTCTGCAGGTTAGGGAGAAGGTCTCTATTGTTCCGGCTACATATGTTCATATATCATCGATAAGTTGGACTTAACCTTTACGATCTTCCTTTACTCGATTATTTTTGGTGTTTCTCAGTCTGATTGTGGGGGGGAATTTTTACGAATTACTAGTCTGATGCCATGTCGTCCGCGGCAACCTGGACTCTGTCAAGTTCCAAATACTATAATTGCTCATGCAGTAGAGTCGATAGCTGAAGTATCATCTTACCTATTTTATTGTGTATAAAGACATACAGCAGTTTGTCTAAGTCCTTCATGTTGTGCCCGAGACAGTCGCAATTCAGCTATTCAGCGATCTTCGGTCATCATCGCTGATCGATACATGGATTGCGAATAAGGTAGGGCTACTTCGGCAGCTAACTACCTACCAACATATTACTGACTACTTGTCCTGTATTACGAAACTAGGAACATATCAGCATCTACCTCAGATACCGTCCCGTCACTCGGCAGAGTGCCATGCTCATGTCTGTTTGAACATATCCTTTTGTGCATGCAGATGAAGCCGCCAAGGATGTGCGTAGTAGGAGAGAAACAATGGGTCAGTGGAAGGAACAGGTTTGTTTTCAAATATTTATTCACTGCCGGCGAATTTTGGGTTAGAACTTCGAAGCCAGGGAATGCATGAGATGTTGTCTTCACTATGGGGGGAATAAATCAAGCTTATCGTTGATTTAGGCCTATGGTAGCTGAAGAGAAAAGAATAAGGGTATCTGGATAAGACCTTGATATCAATAGGAAAGGATGATTTGGGACGGATGTACATACCAGCCGTGTTCCCTTTGAAAACAACAGAATGACTGGTATTGGTGGGAATCGGACCAAGTATGGGATGTATTAGAGCAAGCAACAGATAATGTGTATGTAGTAGTCGACCTGTCAATGCACCTTCACAACGGAACTTCCAACCACTCAAAGAAAAGAAAGAGTTAGTACATGCCTGTCGTAGAGGATTGAACATACGCACGAGCAGCTGGTTGTCCAAGGAAACAGTAAGTCAACAACAGCTTTGGCGGTATCCCAATATCGTACAAATCTGCCAAGGACCCTGTAATAGCTGTCGCATCCCCACATGACAGGTGACAGGTCATCTGCTGTTCCTGCAATACCTAGATTCTGTTGCTGTCTCCTGTCGGAAAGTTGCTAAATGCCTTATAAGGCCAAATTACTAATAATGCTCGAATAAGGCACCGATATGCCCCGGATAAGCGACTGCCGACCAAATTATCGGCAAATCTGAGCCGGCGAACCAAATTAGGTGAGCCCGGCTTATAAGCGGATTACAAGGTGCTTATAAGCAACTGGATATTACAGGTATTTTGCTGCAGGAGAGGCTTGTCATAGATAGAAAATCCATTCCATATATCAGAGAGACCCACAGTAGAATAAAATATCCATTTCCATGATCAATGGCAGTAATATTATATTATGACTTAGAATTTACAATTTTGCATCATCCAAAGTTCCTGTATTGTCTGAATCTAGTGGAAACCATACAGGATACTTGATTGAAAATGAATAGTATAGAACACAACCTGAATATGTAAGAACAGAAGGATACAACGAGTGTTAAAGGTAGGTAGGCGCCCATAAGAGTACCGGGACAGACATAACATTAAGTAGATTAATGTGTGTTGCTTGGCCATGCGCGGTCAGGCACGAAGGGAGGTTGCCACACTGCAGAGCGTAGGAGGGGGTGGTGGTGGCGTCAACAGCATCGTTCTTGTCATTGTCGAGACATCGTTCCTGTCATCTGGAGGGAGCAGCAAAGGGGGTGTTGACGGTGCTGTCGAGGCATCGTTCTTACCATCTTTGAGGCATCGTTCCTATCATCTTCGAGCTGGGCTTGTACCCGGGCCCGCTGTCTTTGCGTGTCGGCCTTCATTGCCTCTGCCCTGGATTCAGACCTCCCTCGTCTATCAGCCCACCTGCAATTCGACACGCCATTGTCACCGCGGCTCTACCGTTCCCTCATCCATCCATTCACCGCCACCACCGCCGTTGTTCTTGTCCTTGTCTCCATCGTCTGTACCGTTGTCATCTGAATCCTTGTCATCGTTCCGTTGCCTACGCATTGTCGCCAGCATGTCAAAGGTCAAGAAGGAATGGTATCCCCCCTAGGTTGGGTGGGAGATGGGGCATGTGATTGTGCGAAACAGCGAGGTTGGCGCTGTGGTGGTGGTGGTGATGATGGACGGGTACTTTTGTTCCTGATCCATTTGCTGACATCAGAACCGGCCCACTGGACCGTGTCATCAGACATGCAGCCGCTTCGTTTGATGACTTCGATTGGCTGGTGTGTTGGCTTCAGAACGGATGGAGAGTGATAATTTTGTTATCTTCCAATGAAATTCATTCATCAAGCCTTCACACTTCCATGCAGCTGATCTGAAATACTCCGGAACTTGTGCCAGTGATAAGGAACCGGTTAGAAGATACTTAAACCCCATCATCAAGTTTGATCTGATTCCTTTCCTCCCCCTCCCCCCACATCCAAGTTTCTTGACGTATTTTCTCCTCCAATTTTGTTGATCATTAGCTTTTCTCTTTTCTTCTTATGTCATTGATACATGAACATCCACAATGCCCCTACTGTCTCAAACATTTCCATGTAAATGGCATAGGGAACCATAAAAGGACTTGTAAACAGCGAATCGAGCAAGATATTGTTGATTCGCGGTTTAATCTGGAGCAGAATACGAGTTGGGCAGCAAACACAGTGCAAGGTGAGTCTTTTGCTTTCTATAATATAAATCAACACTGAAAGTGTTCGCTTTCATCAAGAAGCTATCAATACTCCAAGGCTGCTATTCAATAATCAAGTATCATCAAATGCAGGTCTTGATTCACGCTTCGAAGGTAATATTTCAAAATGCTGGACCATTATATCTTGTTCTCTGATACTCTGTCAGTAGATTTGCACCTTGACAGTCAGAGAGACCTTTCATCTTCACCCTCATTTGAACCTGGCTCATGTAGGTGTATCGACCATATTTTCTATTCATTTTATTAAAGCCATGTTTAGCTGAAGATGAGGCTGAGAATTCATCTTCTGATGCTACAATTGATGATGAAAATGCAATTCTTGACCTGGTGAATCCATTTAATCCAAAATTCTGCATTGAATATCATCCCTCAGCAATCTTGGACCCACATATTTTAACAGGTGAGGAGTATTTTCAGATGATGGCTATGGAGATGACGGTTTCTTTTATTGACAAACCATGGCATCCTTTTGCATCTGAAAATGACTTTGAATTAGCTGAACTGATTCTGCGTACTGGCATGAACCGCCAAGAACGAGACAGTTTCTTCAAAGTATTAAAGACTCAAGCAGGGGATCATCAATCTGCATACACAATCAATAATGAGTCTGATCTTAATGATGCATGGTCACAAGCAGAGCATTTACTTGTAATGGTATGCTTTATTTTATATTGTCATATATTAGATGCTAATTTATTATAAAAAATTTAATTCAAAAAAGAAAAGTTGTCTTTGGAATATAAAGAAGAGATACAAGAATACATGCTTCACTTTCAGCCTTTATGGGACTGGACACTTAATCTCCTCAGTGACCCAACATTATCACCATTTTTTGTATGGGATGCTGTGAAGATTTTTCAGTTGGATGAGAAAACAAATACAAGAATGCGGATTTTTGATGAACCTTGGACAGGAGATTTACTATGGAAAGTTCAGGTATATTGTTTCTCTATCTTAAATTTTGTATTATTGATCACATTATTAGAGCTCACTACCTCCTGGTGGAAAGCCATTGGCATATATTTTATATGCAGACAAAACATGCCTATCATCATTTGGGACAGCAAAAGGATATCTGGTTATGGTGCGTATTGCTAATCTTCCTGCTGCAATACATAATGGAAAAGGCTGGGGTGGTGGAACTGTTGTTGGATGGCTTCCAATTGTAAGAATTATGCTTGATTATATTTGATATACATCTGACTTTAATCAGGTTGAAGAGGATCCAAAACACAAGGGAAAACCATCATGGATAAATTTCAAGCAAGTTGTTTGGCATGAATCATTTCACAAGATCATGGAATCTGTTGTGGAGTATTCATATACTGGATATGCCTTCACATTGCCACATTCGGGGAAAACTATTGTCATTTATCCATTTATTTTTGTTCTTTCTGCTGATTACGAGGAACAGTTAGTATTTCAATTGTCTCAAAGTTTCTATATCTGACTATTTTATACAGTTGCATGATGATGTTGATACGCGGTGTCCGCTCTGCCTGTCCTTGTCCTGTTTGCTTGGTTCCAGATAAAAATTTAATGGATATTACAGAAGTATATCCATTATGAACTACAGAAAATATGCAGAAGTGTTATCATCAGGCACAAGAAGTGGAAGATGATATTCTAAAATCATCTGGTCTATGAAATGTGAAAGTGAGTATTTTGAATCTGAGATATTTACCTGTTTCTGATTAATTTCAGAATGTATTCTGGAGCATGGATCGAAGTGATCCATATAGAGCAGTTTCCTGGGATCGATTGCATGCATATCATCTTGGTCTTTTCAAGCATCTTCTTTTACGTCTATTGGAGCATGTGGAGATAATCCACGGACCTGATAAATGTAAGGCAAAAGTTATTATTGATGAATTGTATGTATTTGGTTTTTTTAACAATAGAATGAAACTCATAAATTTACAGTATCGCCAACTTTCCAAGATGGCAAAATCTGATACATTTTACCAATGTTACTACTTTTGACTTTTCGGATGCTTTAAAATTTGAGAATATGTCAAAGGCAAGTTTCACCCTTATATTTTACTATGATACTTACTGTTCAAGCAGCAAATACTGTTTGCTGCACATTCTGTGCTAACAAAGGCAAAAAATCCCAATGCCTACTTGCTTCTCAAGGTTATTTGAAGTTACATTGAGTTAGACATGTACACCTCAATGGATGTTCATACAGAAAAAAGTATTGATGAAGGAAGACAGCTATTAGGAGTTTTTGAAGCCAAATTGAAGGTAAGCACAAATCTAATATATTTATACTGTACTAATTTCAAAGCAGGCTTATTCACAAGCCACAGATCATATGGTTTGGAAAAATGTAACATCTTGGTCTATACCAAAGGTGCATATGCAGCGACATCTCTTTGATGATATCATTGCAAAGGGAGCTACAAAAAACTACAACACAAAAGTCAATGAATGTATGCATGGTCCACTCAAAGAGGCTTATCAGACTTGGACAAACTTCAAGAATGTTGCCGATCAGGTATGACTTATAATTAAATTCATATAGCATTATTCTAATATGATTTTCAAGATTCTTATGACAGATCATAAATACGGAATTGCCATGAAACTGCGACAAAGAATAGATCATAACAAAAAACATCAGAAGGAGGCTATGGCATCTGTTGAACAAGAAACAAAGGTTTCATCTAAAGCCAAGCATCATAATCGTCAGATGCAAAATATTCAATCTCTTAACAGTAAAGCTTCACTTCACAGTCTTCGGTTCACTCCAAGAGATCCATGTACACTAGAAGAGCTTGAAGCAGCCTTTCATTCAGATCCAGCTTATGAACACTTTCGAATTCGTCTTGGATTATTCATGACTACATTTCTAAACATGATACAAGAAGGCACTGTAGCTGCTGGAAAATATATTCAATATCAGCCTAATGACATAGTATGTGCTCACTTTTATAAAAGGAACAATAAACTAATTAACAAACAAATATAGATCCAAATTTACCACACTTTGACTGTTAATTATCAGTCACTAGTCAATTTCAAAAAGTCCACCGATTTATTACGCTGTAGCCCAAGTTTCTACAACCATCCACATTATGATGGGGTGATTATCAACACCAATAGAGGGGCATACATTGGACAGCTGGTCCAGCTGTTTGAATGTGAATATTTGGAACAGCGATATCCATTGGCATTGGTTCATCCTTTTGATATCACTGTTACCGATGGGAGACAATGCTGGAAACACCAATGTGATAGAGATTTAGGATTTTACCATGTCTGTGCACGTCCTCGAGTCTATTCACAATTTGTTTCAATCTATGCCATTATTTGTGGAGTGTTACTGGTTGAAGATAACAGCTCAGATCTCAGCAATGGGCATGATTACTTTGTTGTGGACACTGTTGATTCTGATATATTTTTCAGGATGAAAAAAATTAAAAGTCTTCTTAAATATCAAAACATAGATACTTTAAAAAAAGATTGATCTTTGTACTATTATATACAGTATACTGCAATATATTTTCTGTAATTCATTCAATGTAAAATGTTTATAATGACCTACCAAGTAGCTACAAATACGGCTGTATATGCAACCACCATGGCCATAACTATATGGTCCAAAGCTGTCAGCCTCCTTGACTTTATAGCCTTGTACCGTAATGGTATGGTGTGCAGCCCTATGGTAAGACAGAATGGATATGGTACCCATATGATAGCACCCATATAACCATACCACATGGTAACAATGCAAAGCCCTATGTCCAAGGCACCTCCAACCTACTTCACCTTGATTGTGAGTGTCCCTTTTATGTATTTTGGGAGATCTTGGATGCATCTGGCTTGCATTCAGCTTCAAGTCCCATTATTTTTGGACTTTGGTTATCTTCTTTATTTCTCAAACCATTGTTGTCAATCAAGCCATGCCTCACATTCTCTCTGGTAAATCTATATGAGTAAATTCATTTTATACATGGGTACACAGTTGTCAACAGCTGTAAGGTATCCATACCAACACTAACAGAACTTTCAAAATGACTATAGTACTGTACAGTGTACAGATACTTCCATAACTATCTGACAGCCATGGCAGGAAATCCTTCAATATTACAGCATATTTACAAGCATATTAGATATGTATATATTTACAAACAAATTAAGATAATTCCTCAACATCAACATATACTCCTGAGCGACTGGTTGTCATCTGTGGCCGAGTCTCTGGAACATAATCCTCTGAAGTTTGATGCAGGAGTTGCCGGGGAAGTACTGGTGCACACCCAAAATACTGCCAGAAGGTATCACAATAATAATTGGCCACCATTTTTTCCACCAACAGAAACTCCTTCTCAGTCCATCCTGCCATCCTAACTTCACTCAACAATGAAGGTGGCATATCCTCCCATGTCTGCATTGCCTTCTTCATAGCAAAGATATATGGAGCTTGACGAAGCCACAAAGGATCTGCCAATCCATAATTGGCAGCACCAATGTCCAGTTGCCCAGGCAAGTGATCACCATCAGGAAAACAGTGCATAATGGGGAGATTTTGCACATTGGGGCCTATGGCGCATCGATGCAGTGCCTTGAACTCACGGTGGAAGTTTACCTCTGCCAACTCCCAAAGGATCTCCTGGCATTCCTCCTGCCGCAGAGCCTCATAGTTCTTACCACGCCAAAAAGCTGAAGTTGCAGCATTGTCGGTATGCAGTGGCAGCTCCTCCATAAAACCATCCATCATCTTGCGCACCTCTGTCCGTCCCTTCTCAGCCACCGTTCCACTAGCAGGATCACCATGCAAAAACCCCATCCCAAGAACTATCCACCATTCTTGATGATAAAGGTTTGGTGGCAAACACTCTGGAATGGTCAGTCATGCAAATAGAGGACCTCGCAACCAAAGCCAGGATATGAGGTATGAGTGTACCTTTTGCTCAGTGTTGAGCATCGCAATGATATCTGGTCGTGGAAATGTGTATTGGTTCTCCCGGGGAATAGCTTTTTTGTTTTCAGGTGAGGACGGCCACAGGAGTGACATCGAGCAGGATTTGCGTCCACAGCCAACAAAGCCAGGTGCCACGGCTCAATAATCGGAGGCAAAAGCTGATGTTGAACATCTTGCAGGCAATTACTAGCTCCACTTTGAATGTGTTGCTTCTTTTGATCTGCATGAGTTATCAGAATCGGCACGTACATGCACTAGCACCATAAATAAATACAACTTACATGGAGAATATCTTGACTTGGTTGTATTCGCCTCGATGAGAGGCATGTCGGCCCTGTACTTGACTATGGGACTGGAGAGTGCAAACAGATCCACCCAGCACATGGAATGTGTGACGAATTCATGAATTTTCTTGTACTTTGTTGGATCTCTTGATGAACCAGTGAATATCGTGGGGAGACGCAAGCGAGAAGGCTCTTCAGGATGAGGCGAGTTTGAGAACTCGCAGACATTGTCGACATGCACACCAGGTAGTTCTTTGATGGAAATTATCTGCCAGACTGGGATGCCGGCCTTGAAGAATGACTGCACAGTTGTAGCATCATTTGAAAATGCCCCAACAAGTCTGTCATCCACAGGCATGGGAGGAGCATCGCTCTCGGGCGTGTCCATCAGTGGTTTGTACAGTGTCATGTATTGGACCAATGCGTGCAATTCACGAGCAACGCGTTGGGTCTCCGCATGGCAGAGACGCATCCTTTGGTATGACATCGGCAGGTCGCTTAGGCACGCAAGCAAGCGCTCAAGCATGATTATATGGCCACGCATATTGGCAGTGACAACAGCGCTGCATTCTACTCCAGTGATGGTCTCAATGACAGCCTTACAGCCTGCCTGCAGTCTCCGAAAGGTGGACCATCTCATGTGGCCCAGACATGTTACGATTGCAAAGTCGTCAATTTCTTGCCACTCATACTCTGTAACCCCCAGATACAGAGGTCTGAGAGGGTCATTGACTTCTGGAGTGTGCCAGCACAGGCAGGCGTAGTGTGCGTAATCGGGGACGAAGGCTTGGGGCCACTGCAAGGGATCGTCGAAGCCATACCGGTAATTTTCATGCATATATACCTCGCGATTCCCAAGGGGAGGGCGAGGCATTACCATGTTGGCATTGGGAGTAATCACAAACATATCCAGGTCGTCGAGAATGGTCCCATACAAGCCATCAAAAGGCTGCAGTGCTGTATGGATCACAAGAAATGTATTAGAATAATATCGAAGTAATATGATAAAGGTTACGCACGCAAACTGGGCACTGCACGGTGCGTTAATAGTTTCGGGTTTGAACGAAGGTGGGACGGCGTGAAGTGTTCCGGTAGCGAGTTCTGTGTAATGCTCAGTATCGGGTTCCATCACAAAATTTGCCGGTGATTGAGATAGCACGTGGCAAGCTTGAAGAATAGAAGAGTGCATGCGGTGTCGTTCGTCGGTCTGGGGGAGGACCACTGCCAAAAGATGACAAAAATCCACTGCATATCACACAAGCTACTGACGAAAGATGTCAAGTAGCAGTGATGATGACGACACGTCAATCACTCCGCTGAACAAGGTTAAGAAACAAGAAAAGAATAAAGTCGTCGACGAAAGACGTCAAACAACTGTGGTGACATGACTGTCAACCACAAAGAAGAATAGAAATAAAATAGAAATAGAAACACTTACCGACATTGTGCTTGAAGGCAGTAAGTGGTAAGTGGTTATGTGAAGCGCCATAATTAGTGAATCACGTCTTTGACTTATTGGTCACATGATGGAAGTTGACTAAGCTTGGACAAATCCGGCGAAGACACTTAGCTCTCACCACCATGAGCAGCTCTGGGCTTGACCTGTAGGGTCGGCCTATCCATTTGACGTCTTTCGTCGACGGATGGATGGGCTTGACAAATGCTTGTCGGCCCTGTTCCTTGATGTCTTTCATCAGGAATTTTTGTATCAATTTATCACTAATATTAATACAATTTCTTTTGTCGTTCTACAGGTTTATCGTCATTCGTTCTTCCCTGAAATGCATGGTCCTATACTCATTTCAACTACTCCTCGTACTGCCTGGCTGACGACTGCCACCTGTCTACGTTCTGGACCCCGTTTATCACCACTCTCCTCGAGGTTTGCGTCGCCTCAACGGATTCTCTGAAATTATCATTAAACACCGAGCTTCCTTACGCCTTGGACCCTGTTTAATATCACATCCCCAATTCTCTGTATCACCTCAGCCATTTAGTTGCGATCACCGCTATATCAAAAACCTCCTCATGTCGTCCACGCGAACGCAGTCTCTGCTATAATTCATCCACACCCGTCGTGTATCCCCAATGGATTTGAATAAACCAAGGACGACATCAGCATGCTGCAGAACAGTGACTAGATGTCCATTGTCCAGCCTCCACTGAGGTATGTCCAGGTGGTTCACCACATTCATTGTGTGTTTAACTTGTCGCTCATGCCTGTCCTAGTACATGTTGCTGTTCAGCTTCACATCATGTTTCAAAGTGTATCCTGCAAGCATCGCAACTACGCGTTGATCAGAGGCAGCTCCTGGACACATAAAAGGACAAAAGAACATCAAAAACAACACCCTACTACCACTATCGTTTTGTCCCATGGAAGAACAACAGCCCTCTTCTTCTACCCAGGACCTCCTCATTCTGAGTCCCAATACAACTCTAGCTCCTGCCAAGCTCACTGCGGTGCAAATTCTCGATTATTTTTGGATGTCAGACAGGCTCCT
Organism: Armillaria novae-zelandiae; assembly: GCA_030435655.1. Taxonomy (NCBI): domain Eukaryota; kingdom Fungi; phylum Basidiomycota; class Agaricomycetes; order Agaricales; family Physalacriaceae; genus Armillaria; species Armillaria novae-zelandiae. The sequence continues at coordinate 116,892 of JAUEPR010000073.1, read as the reverse complement.
TGATAGTCCATGCTTACTTAAATCTTACCAGGCTCTGAACAAGGTAAGATACCAGTCCTTATTCTCATTTCGGGAGGCTCATCGTTGTGCAGACACTTCGGTCTACCCAACTGCAAGTAAACGAACTAATCGAGAAGAATTGACTGCTTGAGATGTCGATGCCATCCCGCAGCAAGAAAGGGCACGACAATTCTTTGATGCCAGAACAGACTTCCGACATTAGGCACTTCGCCCACCGCTGTGTCACTACAATCAACCCTTGGGTGGATGATGCCGAAATCTTTCAAGCACGCGAGTCCATAGACAACACGCTGATTCTCAGCCCTGAGCGATATGAATCTCCAGAGTCAGAAGAGCAAGGACTCTATGCTGAGGTGTATGCCGTGTTGAAGGAGGAGCATCATTTTTTTTTCAAGAGAAATTACAGTCCAGCAGTAAAAAAGGTACCATTTTTACTCTCCTTTCCTTCATTTGCTGATGATTTTGTTCTCAGTTCATTAGATCTGCCTCCGACGGTTGTTCTGCCTGTGTCAGCCGCATCAAACACAAGGCATTCTACACCATCTTCAGGGGTTTGCTCCCACCATCAGCCGCGGTCAAAGGGTTTGACCCTTTCTCAGACCCCGTTTTCCAGCAACTTCTAGGCTTTGATGCTCAGAAGAAGGTTTACTCTACTCTTCTGCCTATCTTTTGGCCAAACACCATAAAGGACAACAATCGATACCTATTTCGAAGCAAGATTTTGATGAATGTAAGGGCTACTTTCTGCACATGCTTCAGCTGATGAATACAATGATCTCAGATACTTCTCGCCATCTTCTTTGGTGCCACAAGTATCAATGAGAGGAAGGTCATCAAGAAAAAACCTACCAATGCTGTCCTCTGGAACTTGGAACAAATTACCCCAGGTGCCATCGCATTTGTGGCTATTATAGTGAGTTTCAGAATCTCCGACTGTCGCTTGTACTATCAGTCATGAGGACTTTGCTAGGCCCGTTATGTTCTCTCTGGGGATGAACATTTTGATAAGCATGGTGGGCGCTCGCTCATTCCGTATGCCGCGGACTTCAAGTTTTACAAGATGACAATTATCAAGAACCTGAACAAGACTCATATGATGGAGACTGTCACTGCGTTCAATTGTTGCCTCTTTGAAGGTCGAGGCTCAAATCGTGGCGACCAATCATGCTCCGATGAATACGAGATCATTGACATTGGCAACATCTTCACTGATTCCTCTGGATCAGATGATGACCCCTTTGATGTGCAGGTAGTCGATGAAACCATTGCACATAACAGTGAACCTGCGTCGGCCACTACTGCAGATGTTGCTGTTGACGAGCTTGCCGGCAGCATTGCAGGAGTCACTCTAGGTAAAAATCATGCTGAATTTAATAATATTATGAAACTGAACACCTCCCAGATACAGCCGCTTTGCGAGAAACAGATCCTATGGCCACTGGCCCCAAAAATAGAAGCAAGATTGATGTGATGGAGACAGGTAGAATGGCGCCGAGCGAGGGCAGCAAGCGGCGAGGGCCGGGTAGACGTCATCAGGTTACACCAGTGGCTCCTCAGCCTCAAGCACTGCCTGCTCATCGAAACACTCGTACAACGCATCGAACTCAAGTGCAGGTCCAGAATGATGACATGTGTGAGGAGGATGATATATATGGGTCTTGATTTTGGTGTGCATGTATTCGTGGCTTCTATGTTCAATGTGATTCATTCTTTGTGCTCAAATTAAGTTAAATATGGAGCGAATGCAATCAAAGGTACTAAAAAAAAACATACTGGGTGAGTGAGTTTCCTCTAATATTAACTGAGACGCAACAATATATAAAAGCACTATGGTGTAGCTGTAATATTACTGTAACTTAATGATTATCTAATTGTGTATCATGCGTGTCACTGGTTCAACTCCTACTATTGTAAATTTTCCTTTCTTTCTGTACTTTGCGTATGTAATGAAGTTGTCATACTTACTAATGTCCCTTAGCTACTGATTAGATACAATTTCCTCAATGGATTAGATTGTGTAATTAATAAGAAAAACTCAACAGATTAGATTGCGCAATTGGATAAGCAAATAAATATCTCCGAAATTTGTTTTATGACCCGAATATTTGGCGTCTTATTTGGTGCCTTACATGGCACCTTATCAGTACTGGGCTGTCAAATAAGCCTGACAACAGCCGGACAAGCCAGCACCTTATAAGTGCCAAATGAGCCAAGCAGCTGCCTCATATGGTATCATATTAGCAAAAGCTTGTTTCTAGTTAGATCAAATAATCTACCAGTCTCGCTTATGGCCTTTTATTACCTTATTCAACAAAATAATCCATTTCGGTGATTTCCGACAACCTTCAGGGTACCGCACGGTCATCTTTAATGCCAGTAAACGAGAACAAGTTGGGGAGGAGAGAATATATACCATTGAGTGCCATTCGTTCAAATTTATATTAAAAGCGAGAAGAATAATGGGTCGCTCGAAATGCATGATAGATGAGGGAGTGTATAGGAAGCTTTGAAGCACAGGTCGAGCTAAGAACCGTTCCAATACTAATGGTAGTGATCAGCTACCAAGTAGAATATTTCGCAAGCCTCTGACTTACCAGAATCCCCAACATCCCCAATACTGAAGTTTGGCTTGACCGGCTGCATTGTTCATCTGAAGCAGATGTTGGGCAATGTTGTCGATACTAGTAATATATAATTCATAAATCCTTTCTCCTGGTCCTCCTTTATGGCCTGCACAAATGCCCCACAAACACGAGGAATTGTCGGATGTCGTGTGTTGAAAACCCATGGGCCAATGATCGAAAGTGGCAAGCCATTGAGCGTGCTTTTCTTTGTAGCCCTTCCCTAACCCTCATGATGTCGCATTCATTCCCGATAACTGACACAAGTAATGTACCAATGGAAATAAGAGTACCGACTTAGTGGTTCTAGGGCCTCCCAAAATCAACAGTATAGTGCCTTTGTATTCTGTTTGGGATAATGGGGAAAGCTTGATGAGCGCAAGAACAGCCTTGATTGCTATCTTCCATCTGAGTAATGACTGGGTGCCTCGAAAGTCAGGCAGAAATATAGCCATTTGGTGATATCCTTAAAACAACGTAGCGCTGAGGAAGTTGGCCATCCAGGATGACGGTGGCGGGATGAGCAGTAATATTTACTTCTAGGCTATGATCATCACCGTCAGATTCGGATCCATGGTAGTATCTATGTAGTATGTGACTAACTTGTTGAGGACTTCATACTAGTGCAGAATACAGATTTTCATGTTAGTGTGATGATGGCCGCTGATCTAGTTGGTAAATTTCCCATGAGCTGGCAGTTTGCCCTGCCCCATCCTCGAGCCGGCCCAGCTTCTGTGCAAAAGCATGGACCGATGATGGATATAAGGTCGTGTTCTATGGTAAGGCTGGTCATAGAGTTCCAGCTTGGTTAGAAGGGTATGAACATAGACATGCGACTTGCGAAGACAAGGTGCTGTCTGGCCTTTAAACCATATCAACAATGTCGGAGAAGGGGATAGATGATATTTCATTATGCCAAGGGAGAACAATTACCGACATTGTGACTATCATTGGGTTCAAGCTTGCCAGTGGGTATGGAGGGCTGATACGGAGGTTTGAGTCGTATAAAGAAAGCGCCTCAGTGAGTGTACCAGGTGTGGTCCATTCACATGCCGCTTAAAGCACGAACACTGTCAATTACATATGGGATGACTTTTCAAGCTGGTATTCACTGATGATGAAGCTGGCAGATTGCTGTCATACTGTTGTGCATGAGCTATACCAATGAGAAGTGGAATAACCTGGAGGAATGAGAGTAAACGTTGTAGTACAGACGAGAGAGCGTGAGGCAGAGAGACCCTTCGCCCTCAGCGCCGTCATAGGGGGAAAAAATGATATGTGCAGATATGTTAAGATTCCTGGAATGCATATAGATCATTGCAGTTTCTATGGCATACTGAATGGTTGACCGCCAGGAATGTGGGAGCTCAGGAGAATGAGTACTGCCCTTGTGATGACTGTCTTGGGGTTTAAGCCTGTCGGGTGGTATAGAGGCTGGTACAGGGGTTTGTGTCATATGAAGAAGAAGCGCCAGAGTGAGTGTTCTGGGTGAGCTGTATTCACTTGATGGACAGGGATCGTGTCAATAATGAGTGGGAATGACTTCCAGTAGGTATTCGCTGGCATGGAGCTGGCTGTACTGCTGGAATGAAGAGTGGAGCATCCTGGAGGAGGGCAAGGTTGTACAGATGAGAGACCCTGCGCCCCTTGGCGCCGTGATAACAAAACACGATATGTGCGGATATGTTGAGTTTCCTGGAATATTCTTTTAGGTCGTCTTGACAGCCATAATTGCAAACCCTGTTGAACTGGAAAAAAACTGACAGGTATCACTACGCAGTTGGGTACAGTCATGTACCAGTCAATGAGACACCGAAATTGGTACAGCCTTGGAATTGCTATAGATGCCCTAAATAAATTTATCAGACTTGACTAAAATTATATTTTGTGCATGAAATAGCACATACATCATAAATATATGCACATCGGGCACGGGAAAGGTCGTATCCACTCTTATCAGTGAAAAAATGAAAGATCAGTGCAATATGAGTCAATGAGACACGTCATGTCACACCAGATATACCAAATACAGAACAAGATCAGATTTTAATCATCACCATCAGACGCTACATCAGACACATTTTATAGCATAGGTGATGATTGCCTCTTGTTCTTCGTTGCTGAACCTTGATTTCTGTTGTACATTAGTCTCTGCTAGGCTGGAAACACCCTTGAGCCGGCGAGAGAGTGTCTGCTTGTCAAGCTTTATTTTCTCCTTGTCCTCCTGCCAGCACCTTGTCTCCATCTCCATGCATATGCTTCGCAGTCCTTTCTGCTTCTCTCCTGGCTCTTTTTTCTTCTCTTCTTCATATGCTATGACAGCTCTTTTCATCCATTTCTCCTTTGTCTGCACATAGATCTGTCGCTTTTTGGTTTCTGATAAAGCCCTTCCAACCATTTTACCCAAATGTGACTGACTCCAGCAATACTAGGAGCTACGTGTGAGCAGGCATTGCTAATTGGTGAGACACGTCAAAGTGGAAAATGTGTTTCCTAATATGGTAACTTGCAATGTGACAAGATAAGCATGCCAATTTTGCTTCACAATTTCTTCTACCGTTTCCTGCTATCTTCACTCTCCACAGAATACCAGAGAAGGTGAATATGATGTGTTCCTATCTGTATTATAAATTTTGGGATCTCAGAATAACTTGTGCTCGTAAAAATCATGTATTAAGGCTCTTTTTGGCCAAATTAGCAGCAGATTGCTGTCTCATTATTTTGTCGCAGAAGAGTATGGCTTCGGAGGAGGTATAAAATGCATAAATATACTAATGAAAGGTATTTACATCAATTCCGAGGCAGCTGGGTGCATAGAAAGCTATTCCGAGCCACCCGTCTCATTGACTGATCCTGTCTCATTGACCAGTACATGACTGTACCTGTAGAGATTGTAACCCTACCTAGAGTCGCCGGTTTTTGCAAGACCTTACTGCAGAGGCTGTTTCATGCTTCACGGTGAAGAACTGGGAGCGGAAAGGCGCTTCTATCTCAGCGGTACGCCCTTGTCTTGCAAACGGTACAATGAGAAGATACCCCAAGTCGACTGGGCCGTTTCACTGACGGTATTTTCAGGGACATATATAGAGGATTTCATCACTTGCAAGTGCTTGGGCCAGTGAGATCAAGTCGATGGCCGAGGAGATACCTCACTGACTCATGCGGCGGTGATGATAAGTCAGCCCGACCTCCGGAGTTATTTGCAGGACCACATGAATATCTGTTTCCCATGTTTCCTTCGTTTGTGGACCATGATCAATGGACGCTCTTTTCCACATTGCCGGTCCCTTTTACATGCGCTCCTAGATGACCATGCTCTGATACTACTTGCGAAAGGGCGGCCTTTGGAAGAGGAGAGAGAGGAACGACACTAAGATATGGCCTAAAATTGGAGTTTTGAAGCATGAAAGGTATGCGATGTGGCATGCTGTTGTATTCGTTTTCTGATCTATTTGGCAATATAGTGTTTGTTCCTTGAGCTCACTAATGGCTCAGTGGAATCAGAGTAAAGAATTGTCGCAGCGGTGTTACGATTTATTCACATTTTTCCAGACTTTCCTCATCTAAGCACCCAAACACTTATCTTCGTTATCTAAACACCATCATCTAATCCTTATCGTTACCACGCCGCACCAATCCCATGACTATAACCATTGACTATCGCTCTCTCACTACGGCTCGCTTCCATTGCAAGGTTACCACACGACTTATTGTCATTTACTCATTGTTCACTCACTGTCGCCTTCCAATGAACTTATTATTAGCACAAAGACTTTAGTATATAAGTAGCACGACTCTCGCTGTAATACCCCAGCTTCGAGCTATAGTTTATCAATACCAATCTTACTCTCTCAACGACTAGCATCTAGTGCCATGCCTTAACGAGTCCATCGTCACAGCTCTATTCTAGTCATTGGTGTTTACCGGTATATGACTCAGAGTTTATGCTTGTTTGGATCACGTGAGACCTGGGTCTAACAGTTAGCTCAAAGCTTCCCTACGGTTCCTCAGTGCTAGCCATGAAGAACCAACCAATGACCCCCGACTTAAACAAAAAACTTACCATCGACTTAGGCGTAGCCATCCCGGCTGCGTTCCTTCTCTGCCTCTTCACCGCCCTCATGGTCCATGCACACCGGGACCGAATCAACAACTATTTACACGACCATGACATCCTCGTCGGAGGCAAACCAAGGCCCGCCAGGAGAATTCCCCCGTTCCATTATCAGCCAGCAGCCCCCCCCCCGCCACCACAAGGGCCCCGCCGGGGGCCTACCCCGAGATCGAGCCCCATAGCTCGCAGACCCAGCATGCAAGGAGGCGAAGCACCCCCCACACCCGTGGTGACGCTTCCTCCGACGAGTTCCCCCTATGCGAGGGGACAATACGCGCACCCATTTGCGCACCCACTCCAGGGCCCTCTAATGCCCCCATGGCTGAGCCAGAGCCAAGGCGGTCCTCCACGGCTGAAGAATACAGGAAGGAGCTTGGGACTAGGTTCCATAGCCCGACCCCACTCCCAGCCTACACCCCAGCCCGCCCAGCGAGGGTGGAACGACCCGCCCCTGGTCGAGGGATATGAATTCCCCCAAGAATGATCGAGGGGCCCGGTAACTGGCCCGCCGAGGACTCCGACTCCGATTCCTCGGAGTCCGACATATTCTCCCAATCACGAAGACACCCAGAAGCAATCCGAATCCGAGCGCCTGAGCCCACTCGACTGGTCCCCATCCAGGATGACTACGAGCCCGAGTGGCTCCAGCTCATCGATCACGAGCTCTTCAACCGCTGGAGCACGGATCGACTATGGCCAGAACTTGGCCCAATCGACAGGGACCTACTCGGCCCCATCAGAATCGAGGCCTGGACCCTCCGGAGGGAGGACGTGGAATCCCGAGCCCACATTCCCCTCGATCATGGACCGATGGCCTTCTCCATCGCCCATGCACATCTACCCCCAGGAACGAGTGGGGAAGAACTCGGACTTTTCCTTTGAGCCAACACGGCCCGAACCCTCCACCCACCCGAGTTGGGCCCAATCATTAGCAGGAGGAGCACCAGAGACAGGAGCGAGAGGTGGGACGATGAACTCGCCACCAGACTTCACGAGCTGGAACATCGCCCCGGGAGGAGGAATGACGAATACCTTTGAAGGGTCTGGGAGCAGGAGCGGCACCGCCGAGAACGTCGGGCCCAAGGCCCCAATTAATTTTAGCACGTATATACCTAACATGCAATCCGATCCTTTCGCTGCCTACTACCCTGAGCCACAGTGGCCAACTCAAATGCTGGATTCACCACCAGCCCGAACCAGAAAACAAGGGTATTACCCTTATCCCACGACTAGCCGGCTATTTGGAGCAGCTGGGGATGATGCAATGGACAACCCTGCGCCACCAGGCCCAGGCCAACCCATCGACGAAGAAGCACGGCGGGCGCGAGTAACCGAACAACGCGCCGAGATGGCAAGATGGAGGGAAGAACTCCGACAAGCCAGACAAGCTGTTGAAGAGGTGGTCCTCAGGGCCAACAATTACGCCAACGTCCACGGATTCCTACCGGATGTCGAAGAAAGGGGAAGACCGGGAGCACCTGATAATGCTCCCACACCACCACTGGCTGCACCAGCCGCGGCACCAATACCCAATGAACTATGGCCGATACATGATCAGGACGACCGCTATTCGATCCCAAGACACCCAGACTGGCCATACGCACCACACAACCCCCCGGTAGGACTCGGACTACCTAATGCCCCTTATTTCGGGGTAAAACCAACACTGATTGCCACCCCACGCCCCTTCCAAGGGGATCATCACGACATCCTCCGCTTCGTTGGGGACAACCTAGCCTACTTCGAGACCTTCCTGCCCTTCTTTCAGGAAGAATCCCAAAGGATCACCTTCGTGGCCTCTTACTTCGAAGGGACCGCCAAAGACTGGTGGACCCACAAGAGACCCGAGCTTTGGGACACAATAGACTGCCGCTTCCGATACCCCTCATGGAGGGAATTCATCGACATGCTCACGGCCCGCTTCAAGGACCACGCCATAGAGCAAGTCCACGAAAAGAAAATGTTCGAACTCCTGATGGCCAACGGAACAGCAGAAGACTACTTCCAAAAGTTAGAACAGGAAGCCAAACTTGCTGGACGACTCGCAGATGAAAGCGACCGAGGACTCCTCTGCAAAGCCGTCCAAATCGGAATCCCGGAGTCCTACGCCCGCACAATCGCCGACAGTGAAAGAACCCCTGATGGCTATCAGCAGTGGAAGGCCAGGGTGGTCCAGATGTACAAAAACCGTACCAGAAAGCGGATCTTTGACCAGACCATCAGACTCCAATATGGCCATAACCAACGACGAGACAACCGACCCCAGAACCACCCCGCTGGTGGACAGAACAAGTCCACCGGCGCGACAAGTTCGCCGCCCCAGTCCAGCTCTGGCGGGGACAAGAAGACGAGCACCGGAGTCATGTACGGAGGCCGCAGACAAGCAATGGAGATAGACCGCCTCAGAAAGGAGGGTCGATGCTTCAACTGCGGAGAGAAGGGGCACATGTCCAAAGAATGCCCAAAGCCGAAGAAGCTGCGAAGACAGGATGCTTGGGGAAGGTTCACTAAAGCCGAGCTATGCACGATGTTACAGGAATTGGAGAAAGAACCCGAGGAGAAGACGACCTTGGGCATAGAGGAAGTAAAAGACGGGGCCAGCGAGTGATCAATTCCACTCGGCTGGCCAAAGGACATTCTTCTGGTATGCACTCGCTCCCTGGTGGTCGGACTTATAGTACTTCTGTAGTTACGAATAAATACGCGCATTCAAATATACCACTTTTAGCACCTTCCACCGCGAAACCAGCAGGAAAAGAATCGAACCGATATGCTCTCCTCACCGACGACGAGGAAATGCCCTCTCAAGTGCCCACCAGGATCAAGAGGGCCAAACAAGGGACAGAGAGTCCCTCAAGTCCACTTGCTAAGGTGGCCACCGGACCAGTCCGAAAGGCGCCTGGCTCAAGCCACAAGCGCGCGAGTTCAAGACCCCAAGTAAGCGCCCAGGACCGACGAGCTGACGACCGAGGCACCGCCACTACCACCACTGGGAGGGGAATTAGCCCTCGCCCTGCATCGCCCTTGGGACAAGCTGAGGGTACAGACCATGCGACAAGCACGCGATGATCACGACCCTCATCTCCGATGACGCCTGCATGCGCCACGCCCTCGACTTGCGACGTAAACAGGAGCGTGACATTCCCTGCTTGTATAGTCAGTGAAGCACGGCAGAAGGACAAGGGTGACGACCCTACACACTCACAAGGATCAAGAGAGCCGAAGAGGGCGAGAGACGCCCCGACTGCCGCACCCCACAATTGTCGAAGTACCTGACGAAGAGGACGACACCTCATACAGACAATGGCTCACCAAAGAGGCCGAGAAGCATGCTCCCCCGCCCGTTCCAATGGAACAGGGGAGTCAGCCTCAAGAACCGCCTCCTCCAGATAATAGGTGGTACCGACCTTTCTCTGCTGCATGGACCCTGAGAGCGATCCAAGAAGCGCGTATGCCTGATCAGGTGAACACCATCCTCGCACTCTGGATCCATAAAGGGAGGGAGGCCGAACACACAGAAGAGTTACTCAGGGAACTCAGAGAGGGAGGGGAAAGGGCAAGAGAACACCTGTACGAACTCCAAAAACCGATCTGCTACATCCGCGCCACTACTACCAAGCGTAGTAAGGACTTGATGGTCACCACCAAACTAGAACCCTGTTCCGGCTCCCCCGCCCTTTCAGTCAAGGCACTAATCGATAGCGGATGTACAGGCAGCTCCATTGACCAAAAACTTGTCCACCAACATAGCCTAGACACAAGAAAGGCCGTGGTGCCAATCCCAGTCTATAACACAGACAGAACCTGAAACAAGGCTGGAGACATCACGGAATTCATAGAACTCCGCATGAGCATCGGAGGACACATGGAAAGAATTGACCTCGCTGTCACTGACCTCGGAACCAAAGAAGTATACCTCGGACACGACTGGTTAAAACGACACAACCCGGTGGTAAATTGGAAGACCGGAACTCTCATCTTCGGGAGATGTCAATGTCAAAAAAACCGCCTACCGCTCCCTGACTCCGACCCTGACGATGCCTGGGATGAAGAGTTAGAAGAAGGAGAAAGTATCCTTGCGGTCAACATGCAGGAAGAAATTCTAATCTGCGCCATGCACCATGCCAATGACCTTGCCGCCAAGGCCAACGAAGGAAAACCAAAGAAGATGTTTGAAGAGCTAGTACCTGAACACTATCGCTCGTTCCAGGACCTATTCTCAAAAGAAAACTTCGACGAACTCCCAGAACGCAAAACTTGGGACCACGCGATAGAGCTCATCCCCAACGCTGCCTCAACCCTCGACTGCAAGGTATACCCTCTGAACCGCAACGAACAGGAACAACTCGACAAGTTCCTCGACGAAAACCTAGAGTCGGGACGAATCCACCCCTCCAAATCGCCATTCGCATCTCCATTCTTCTTCATCAAAAAGAAGGACGGCACCCTTCGCCCAGTCCAGGATTACCGAAAGCTCAATGAGATGACAATCAAGAACCGATACCCACTTCCACTCATCACCGAGCTCATCGATCGTCTTCAAGGCGCCAAATACTTCACCAAACTGGACGTACGATGGGGTTATAACAATGTCCGTATCAAAAAGGGAGACGAGGAGAAGGCGGCATTCCGCACAAATCACGGGCTTTTCGAACCCACCGTCATGTTTTTTGGCCTCACCAATTCACCAGCCACATTCCAGTGGATGATGAACAACATTTTCAAAGACTTGATCGAGACCGGAAAGGTCACAATCTACCTTGACAACATCCTGATCTTCACCAAGGATCTGGTAGAACACCGATGAATTGTCAAAATGGTCCTTCAGCGCCTAAGAGAACACAAGTTGTATCTCAAGGCAGAGAAGTGCGAATTCGAGGTACTAGAAACAGAATACCTCGGCGTAATCATCAGTGAAGGCACCGTTCGAATGGACCCAGTCAAGGTCAAGGGAATCGCCGAATGGCCAACCCCGACAAAAAAGAAGGCATTACAATCCTTCCTGGGGTTCACCAACTTCTATTGCAAGTTTATAGAAGGATACTCAAGAATTGTCGGCCCAATGACCCAGCTCTGCGGAAATGCCCCCTGGACATGGGGAGCCGCCCAAAACCAAGCCTTCCAACAGATCAAAAAGCAGATGGCAGAGGACGTCCTCCTCACCATCCCAACACAAGAAGGCAGGTTCAGGGTAGAGGCAGACGCCAGTGAAGGAGCAATCAGCGTGGTACTCAGTCAGGAGCAGAATGGAAAATGGAGACCAGTAGCGTTCATGTCGAAGGCCCTCACCGAGACAGAGCGCAACTACGAAATCTATGACAAGGAACTCCTCGCCATAATGCTCACCTTGGCGGAGTGGAGACACTATCTCATGGGAGCGAAAGATGACATAGAAATCTGGACGGACCACCAAAACCTCCAATACTTCCGAAAACCTCAGAAGCTCAACCGCCAACAAGCTCGGTGGGTCACCGAATTGGCCGAATACCACTTTACCCTCCATCATAAGCCCGGCACCCTCAACAAGAAGGCCGACCTACTCTCCTGACGGGAGGATCACAACCAAGGACGGGACGACAATGACGAGATCATAGTCCTCCACCCAGAACACTTCCGGGCAATGATCATGCCCACACACGAAGAACTCCGTCCTCGAATCCTTGACCTACTCAAAGAAAACAAGAACATAGATGCAAGCATCCATGACTCCTTCATTCACGGCAGAGGGGTCTATGAAGACAGCCCCGAAGGGGAAAATGCCAACATCCTGATGTACGATGGACGAATCTACATCCCGAAGGATGCAGAACTTAGAGGCATCGTCATCATGACAAGCCACGACCACATCACAGCCGGGCACCCCGGAGTAGCAAAGACCACAGAACTCGTTCAAAGAACCTACTGGTGGCCAAAACTACGCAAGGACATTGAAGCCTATGTCAAAGGATGCGAAACGTGTCAGCGAACAAAGACTGACACTCAGCCTAAGGCTGCCCCACTCAACCCAAACACCATCCCCACTGAACCATGGTCCCATATCTCCGTAGACATGGTCACTGGACTCCCAGAATCTAATGGGCACGACGCCCTCCTCGTAGTTGTCGACCGCTTTTCAAAAGAGATTGTACCAGTCGCCTGCAACATTGAACTCTCGTCAGAAGGATGGGCAAGAATACTCCGAGATCAGATATACGCGAAACACGGAATGCTGACCCACGTAATCTCAGACAGAGGACCCAACTTTGTCTCGAGATTTATGAAAGACCTATATAAAATGCTAGACATAACCCAAAACGCCTCCACAGTGTTCCACCCACAGACCAACGGCCAGACGGAACGGGCCAACCAGGAGATTATCAAATATCTCCAAATCTTTGTAGACTATCAACAAGAGGACTGGACAGAATGGCTACCCCTAGTCGCATTCTCCCACAATAATAGAATCCACTCAGCAACCGGCAAATCCCCATTCTTCGTCAATCATGGGATACATCCCCGAATCCTACCCCAATCAATTTGAGACACCCCCTTCGGCAACCCAAGCGCTCAGGACTTTTCCGCTACAATGATGAAGATCCATCAGGAAACACAGAAAGCTCTCACCGAAGCCGCCGCCGCAATGAAAAGGCAATATGACAAAAAGACCAAGCCGGCACACAGATATATTACGGGAGAACGGGTCTGGCTAGACACCCGAAATCTCAACCTGCCACGACCCAAGAAAAAACTGGACGACAAACGAGTGGGTCCTTTCCTAATCCTTAACAAGGTCGGAATGGCAGCATACAAACTGAAACTTCCACCACACTGGAAATTTCACCCCACCTTCAATGAGAAATTACTCTCGCCATTCACGCCACCTGCATTCCCTAACCAAGAAGTACCTCCACCACCGCCTCCAGATCTGATCGAAGATGAAGAGGAATATGAAATTGAGGAGGTATTGGACTCGTGAACACGCCGAGTATGAGGGAAGAAGGGGCAAAAGTCCAAGACGACCACTGACTACCTGATCAAATGGAAAGGGTGGACCCAAGAACACAACTCGTGGGTACGAGAAACGGAAATGGAACATGCCCAGGAAGCGATCGAGGAATATGAACAACGCGTCCAGCATGCCGGACGCATAGAAATAACCAAAATCGTAACCTCAGACGACAAGTACATGGAATATTGGGAAATACTACACACACGCAACACCCCCGGAGACAAACCTTAATGGCAGTTGGGACGACTGCCTTAACGAGGGGGTAATGTTACGATTTATTCACATTTTTCCAGACTTTCCTCATCTAAGCGCCCAAATGCTTATCTTCATTATCTAAACACCATCATCTAATCCTTATCGTTACCACGCTGCACCAATCCCATGACTATAACCGTCGACTATCGCTCTCTCACTACGGCTCGCTTCCATTGCAAGGTTACCACACGACTTATTGTCATTTACTCATTGTTCACTCACTGTCGCCTTCCAATGAACTTATTATTAGCACAAAGACTATAGTATATAAGTAGCACGACTCTCGCTGTAATACCCCAGCTTCGAGCTATAGTTTATCAATACCAATCTTACTCTCTCAACGACTAGCATCTAGTGCCATGCCTTAATGAGTCCATCATCACAGCTCTATTCTAGTCATTGGTGTTTACCGGTATATGACTCAGAGTTTACGCTTGTTTGGATCATGTGAGACCTGGGTCTAACAAGCGGAATCAGCGTAGCTGTGACATGTGTTCAGGCGCAGGGTGTGCCCTGTTGACGATGTATCAGTATCGGCTCAGTAAAGATTGCTCAGGTCTCCGATACTTTGTGTATTCTGGGTTCGAGAAGGCCAATACGAAAGCATTTGATTTGTCTGATGCGGGATCTGATGGCTCTGAGGCCGTGGATGCTCATGTCACGTCCACGTGGTGTCACTCACTCGTGTACACATAAGTCGATGTCGCACGTTGAACAGCCTTCCCTTTGATCTCATCCGATCCTAGATTCCACTCACGGTGAATTTACTTCTCTCGATTATTTCTATCTCTCAGTCTTTATGACAGATCTATCCAGGATCCATGGCCTACATACCAACTAAAAAATCGGATTTTGACCCAAGGCTGACACATCTGCTCCCTGATTATTCCCATGCACCTCCCGACGCCCGAATCATCGATCTCCTACACACCAATGCTCCACCAACTCCCATTGAGATGCAAAGTCTGCAAGCTACCCTTTCCGAAACACCTCATCGTATAGCAGAGCTTGATTCCCTCATCGATTCCACCACATCGCTTCTACACTACCTGACTAATGATCGAAACCAAGCCCTAGAAAACCAAGCTAATGCCAAAATGATCCTTTCTCCCTGTCGTCGACTTCCAAACGAATTGTTGACCGATATATTTATACGCTGTTTGTCTGCACGTGATCAACTTGACTCTCCTTTGAAACCTGGTGCATTCCATTGGACATTGTCACACGTTTGCAAGAAATGGAGGAAGGTCGCCACCGGTACCCCCGAAATATGGTCTCATATTGATTTCGATTTCGAGGATGACCGGTTCCTCAATGGCAGCCGCATACATGAAGCAGCGTTTATGCTTGGTGTCATCCTTAATTGAGCTCGTCCCCAAGATCTCGACGTTTTGATTCAGCTTCAGGAGGACATATCTACACACCCCATTTGTGTGGTCCTTCTTCCTACTGTTCGGTATTGGAAATCCTTGAAGGTCTACGGCAATCTCGACTTCCTGTCGCCTTGCCGTGGGTTTTTTGACAGGCTTGAAACTGTTGACGTGTGGGGTGCTGATCATGTGGAACCCCAGGCCGTAGATGCATTTGCCGTTGCTCCACATCTACGCTCTTTTAAAAAGACATGCGACCTCCCATTTTTGCTCCCAGATAATCTCGTCGAGTTCCACGATTCTAATCTGTTCAATGAAAATACATGCACTACCCTCCGTCACCTTGTCAATATCCGAATCCTATCACTCTCGTATAGCGAGTATTCAAGCGCATCACCTCGAATTTGCCTCCCGATGGTCTCCCAGCTCGAATTAAAAAGCAGTGGACAGGCTGTAGGCACTGCATCTCTGACATACAATCACTTTGACTTTCCATCTCTCACACACCTCAAGATTTGCGCCTTTCCTTCGTGGGAACCGATCGTCTCCCCACAAGCCCCTCAGCCAATGCGCTCGTCCATGGTAACCCACCTTACTTTCACACGTCTCCCGATCAGCCGTGATGATTCCTTTGTGGATCTTGCGCTCGAACCTTCATATAGCACGCTGACAAACATCCAGTGTCTTACCATCAAGGACTGGCCAATGATGGACCGCTTCCTGGGTACATTGTGCATCCGTCCCGGAAGGAACGTGATATTTCCGAAGATGTCTGAACTTGGTGTTTTTTCTGGCATGGATCACGGCTATTTTCTTGACATGCATGTTCTAGTAGAGCTGATCCAATCTCGAAGGGATCATGGAGCTCTGCGTGAATTCAACATTACATGGCAATGGGGAGTTATCAACTATGATGCCGATACACGTAGCCGATGGCAACAACTTCGTGCGCCAGGGGGAGGAATACCAATCTCAGCATCCATCGAAGGTGGCGTAACATCTCTTAAGCTGTTACTTTTGACTAAAAGATTCGCAGGCCTTGATGTGGACTGATTGTCCGCATCTTAGGGAGAAAGTCTCTATTGTTCCGGCTACATATGTTCAAATATCATCGATAAGTCGGACTTCACCTTTACGATCTTCCCTTACTCGATTATTTTTGTTGTTTCTCAGTCTGATTTTTGGGGGAATTTTTCCGATTTACTAGTCTGATGTCATGTCGTTCGCGGCGACCCAGACTCTGTCAAGTTCCAAATACCGTAATTGCTCATGCGGTAGAGTCGATAGTTGAAGTATCATGTTACCTATTCTATTGTGTATAAAGACATACAGCAATTTGTCTGAGTCCTTCATGTCGTGCCCGACACAGTCGCAATTCAGCTATTCAGTCATCTTCGTTTGTCAGTGTTGATCGATACATGGATTGAGAACAAGGGAAGGCTCCTTCGGCAGCTATGTACCTACAAACATATTACCAACTGTTCACGCTGTTTGAAGAAACTGGGAACATATCAGCCTCCACCTCAGATACCGTTCTGTCGCTCAGCAGAGTGCCATGTTAGAAGTCTGTGTCCACATATCCTTTTGTGCATGCAGACAAAGTGGCCAAGGATATGCGTAGTAGGAGTGAGACAGTGGGTCAGTGGAAGAAAACGGGCTTTTTTTAAAAATATTTCCTCACTCTTGACGAATTTTAGGATAGCACTATGGAGCCGGGGAATACGCCGTGGAGTATCATTCATTCAACTTTACTGTAGAAGCTAGAAGAATCATGGGTCGCTTGACATACTTGATGGATGAGGGAGTGTATTGGAAGCTTAGAAGTACACGTCGAGCTAAGCACCGTTCGAATACTAGAGGGCAGTGATCAGCCACCAAGGAGAATATCTCGCAAGCCTCTGACATACGAGAATCTCCTGAATCACCAATAATGACGGTTGACTTGCCCCGCTGCTTCGTTCATCCAAAACCGACCCTGGGGAATGTCGTTGGTACTAATAATTTAGTCAATGAATCCGTTATCCCGTTCCTCCACAAAAATATGAGTGATTGTCGGATGATGATGTGTGTTGGGAACGGCGGTCCAATGATCCGGGATCATAAGCACTCTTCTTTGGATGGAAGGAAAGGACTCTGCTTGAGCTGTTGCCCGAACAACAAGTTAAAAACATGCTACGAGGATCGAAGCTTCCTCGACGCTAGTAATGAACTAATGGACACAAGGGTAGTGATGCCACTGGCGCCAGTCATGACGATGTCTTGCACATGTTTTTCAGAACTCTGTGAAATTTAAGTTTCAGTGCGTACTTGTATTTACCGAAAGTCTTCCCATTCTTCGTTGAGATACAGATCATGGGATGTTAGAGCCAACAGGGAGTAACTCAGGTTGCTATTGTTCGAAAAGTTTAGGAAGTTTTGTTGGAAAAACTGACTTGCAGACCTGGAGATGTGGCGAGTCGGAATTCTCTGTCGATGTCATCAAAGCAGAACAGAGCTGTGCGGCTGCCGGGGACGAGAATGATGCGCTTGGCGGGAAGAGCAGTGATATTTATCTCAGGACTATGATCCTCGGGTTCACCTTTACTTATCAAATTACCATATTTCTTTGCCCAATTATTCTGCATTAAACGTTTCTTTGTCAGGTTTGGCAAGAAAACTTTCCAGAGTAATAGCTTTATGCGTTTCGTCCACGGTGACCCTCACTCTATCGAGTCCCAAATACCAGGATGGCTCACACAGTATTATCGAGACATACATAAATTCTTTCAAGTCCTTCTTCATGTCGTGTACGAGACGGCCGGGCAATTCTGCTATTCGACCATCTTCAAGTTGTCAGCATTGATCAATACGTGGATTGATGACAAGTTAGGGCTATTTACATCGACTAAGTACATGCGAGCATATTACGAACAATTAGTCCTGTTTCAAGACAATAGGAACATATCAGACTCCGTTTCAGAGCCCGTACTGTCACTTAGCACAGTGCCATTTTGAAAGTATCCTTCAAGCACATGCATTCGCGCATGCTGATGAAGCGGCCAAAGGTGTGTGCTGTAGGAGCGAGATAGCGGGTCAGTGGACGGACGAAGCCCCGTTAGAAATATTTACTCACACCCGACGAGGTCTGAGTCAAAACAACGGAGCTAGAGAATGCCGGTGACATCTTCTTGGCTTTGAGGGAATATCAATGAAATGAAATTGTCATGTTTTATGTCCGGGATAACTGACAAGAGGAGTTAGCGGATCTGAATTTGCAGTGAGAAGCCCAAGACCGGCTTCGGTGGGTTAGAAAAATAGTTGGATGGTAGTCCTCGACCCAGGTTCTCAGGATAGTATACTTGACGACGCCGAAGGATGACGGAGTGACCGGCCGGGCAAGAACAAACTCGTATAAAGAATGGGGGTTGTCGGGTATCTCAGCAGCACTAGATCCGTAGGTACGCATCCATCGAGGAAGGATTACATGACTTCGCGGCGTCAACAGTGGTGTTGCGCCGGTCATCTGAGCAATATAAATATGAGATATGATA
Organism: Armillaria novae-zelandiae; assembly: GCA_030435655.1. Classification (NCBI taxonomy): domain Eukaryota; kingdom Fungi; phylum Basidiomycota; class Agaricomycetes; order Agaricales; family Physalacriaceae; genus Armillaria; species Armillaria novae-zelandiae. The sequence continues at coordinate 97,993 of JAUEPR010000073.1, read as the reverse complement.
AAGTTCTGGACAAGGAACGGCTGTCTTGCTGTGATAATGTGCTCCATACTCAAGACACCCGATAAGTATGAGTAAGCAAGCCTGAGTTGGGGAGGGGAGAATACATACCATGGAGCACCGCGCGTTCATCTTCATCCTAGAAGTTAGTTGAACGATGCGTCACTTGGAAAATGTGATGGGTGATGGAGTGTACCGCGAAATACTGCAGCAACGGTCAAGCCAAGGACCGTTCCATATCTAGAAGGTAGTAAGCAGCCTTGTATTATTAAATCGCAAACCGACTTATGAGAACCCCGAATACTGAAGTTTGCACCTGCTGCTTCGTTCATTCAAAGCAGATTTTGGGTTATGCTGTCGGTCTTAACGTAATTCATGAACCCGTACGTCAGCTAGTTCTTCCAGTGCTATAACCTGCGCAGAAGCATATAAAGGAGAGATCTCATTGGGCTGGGTTTTAGAAACATTGGTCCTATAGGGGGAATGGTAAGCCACGAAGAGTGCTTTTTTTTCGAGGGAAAAAACTCTACTGGAGGTGCGTAATTGTGCCTATATCAGGGACCATGTGAGAGATAGGGCGGGTTAGAAAAGAAAACCTAACCCTACCGACCACGAGGATGGGAGTTCATGATGTCGCATTGGTTCCAGATGACACGACAGTCCTGGGAATCGGGAAGTACCTGGAATCGTGTGCAATGATATTTGGAGTACCAGGGCGACGAGGGGGGTCAGGCGACGCATTTTTGCACACTTAATTTGGAGGCAGATGCGGAACGTCCTCGGACTCGGACTCGGGTGTCAGCGTGGCAGCAGAGCATGCTTTGTGAGTATCGTTCAAACTCCTCCCAGACCGGACTTTTGTGAAAGTCACTGTTGGAACTTGGGAGGCCGACGATCGGAAGTTAGCCAGCGTAGCTAATCATTTGAGAAGTTTAGGATATCTGTGCGCGGTTCGTTTGGGAAAGGCTGATAATATATGTGACGATGTGGAAATGGAGCGGGTTGGTATTCTTGGTTGATATCCTCGTTTAGCCCCTGGGATGATGACGATAAACTTTGCGGGATGAGCGGTGATGTTTGGATCTGGGTATGATCGTCACTGTCAGAGTCGGACACGTCGTGGTATCCATGTAGTACGCGACTAGCTCGTCGAGGACATCGTACTTGTGGAGAATATAGAGTTTGATTTCAATATGGTGAGGACCGTTGATCTAGCTGGTATTTTCGCGCTGCCTCAGCTTCGAGCTCAGCTTCTGTGGACCCATGATGGATAGAAGTAGGACTGTGTTGTGAGATGCGTTGTTCGTGAACTTCCAGCCTGGTTAGATATGTTACAAAAGATCGGACCCGAATGTAGAGATGAGACTGACGAAAGCACGACTTTTTTGGGGGCTAAAGCCTATCATTTGGTATAGAGGCTGCTACATGAAGATAATGCCAGGTTGAGTGTACGAGGTGCACTACATCTACGTGCCGCTTGAAGTACAAAATTGTGTCGCCAACGTCTGGGAATGACTTCCAGCCGGTCTTCGCTGATCTTGAAGCTGACGGGGAGGGGCTGTATTCATGAGCAAGAGCTATACAGACAATAAATTGAATAACACGGAAGGAGGAGCGCCACGTGGTTGTATAGACGTGAGCGAGAAGCAGAGAGATCCTTCACCCTTGGTGCCGTGATGGGAAAAGTTATTACGCGTCGATGTAGAGAGAGAAAGACCCCAATTTACCTGGAGTCACTGGATTTGAAAGACGTCACTGTGGAGACTGGTACAGTTGTGAGGAATTGGGAGCGGAAAGACGTTTCTATCCCAGCTGTACGCCCTTGTTCAGCGAACGTCGAGTGAACCGCTTTACTGACGGTATTTTCAGGAATCCATAGATGTTTCCATGGACCACAACTTGGTGGTAAGGATCGGCCCATTGAGATAAAGTCGACGAATGAGAAGATAAAACATTCTTTCGTGCTGATGTGGGTTCTGAGATGATACGTCGGCCCGACCTCCGAAGCCATTTTGAGGACCACGTAAATATTTGTTCCCACGACTCCTTCGTTTGTGGACCATGATCACGGTTTCGATGGACACTCTTTTCCCCATCGCTACACCCTTTCATATGCGCTCGTAGATGACCATTCTCTGATATTACCTGCGGCAGGGTGGCCTTTGGAAAAGGAGAGAGAGGAACGACGCGAAGATATGACTTGAAAGTGGAGTTTTGAAGCGTGAAAGGTACGCGACGTGTCCTGCTGTTGTATTCGTTTTTTGATCTACTTGATAGTGCGGCAGGTGCTCCTCGACGTCGTTAAGGACGGGCACGAATCAGAGTGAAGAATCTTCGATAGCGGAGTCAGCGTATCCGGGACGGACGTACAGGCGTCGTAGACGTATTGGTGCCGATTTGGTGAACGTTCCTCAGGTTTCCGATGCTTCGTGGACTATAGATACGAGATGACCACGTCGACAGCGCTTGGTTTGTCTGACGCTGGAATGAGGCTCTGGTGTATCGACTCTCCTGGTGATGCTCGTGGGTGAAATTTTCGTTCAATCATACCATTCTATCCTTAAAACTCTTGGCTAGGACAGGCTAGGCATTCAGCTCCGTGGACATGCTTTCTGCATGCAAGCAGCAACAAGTCTTCACGTTGATGCGATTCGGAGAACCGCCACGACCATGCGGCGAAGAGTCCATCAACACATGCTCGCCATCACTACCTTCCTCCTTCCTCACTTCCACCATGGCCCAAGAACTCGCAGCATCATACCACCCCGCCTTCAACGCCCCAGACGCCGACGCCATCCTATCCTCCGTCGACAACACCCTCTACCGTCTCCCCTCCCCAGTCCTGCGCCGCACTACCACCTTCGCGTCCCCGTCTTTCAACTTCGAACCACCTAGCAAGCCTATCCCCATTCACGAGCATGACGCCGTCCTCGAGCGATTGCTGCGGATCCTCAGCGGTCTGGCGATCCCCCCGTGGCGCACGTTTGACGACCTCGAGGGTGTGCTGGGCCTAGCTGAGACGTGGGGCGCGAGGGGTGCCGTGGATGTCGTGCGTGCTTCGATTACTGCGCCGGTATTCATGAGGGAGCCGCTTAGGGTGTATGCGATAGCGACGCGGTTCGGGTGGGACGAGGAAGCAGAGCTGGCATCGAAGCACACACTTGAGTTGTCCCTGCACGAGGAGCAGCACCAGGAAGTGCTGCGGCGGATCCCGACACGCGCGCTGGTGAAGCTGTTCAAGTTCCATCGGAAGCGGCGGGACGAGTTCCGCGCGGGTATGGCGGGCGAGGGCGCGGAGAGCAGGTGTGCGGGGTGCGGGAAGGCGGTGGGTGGGGCGGGGTGGGCGGCGCTGGTGTGGAGGATGTTCTGGGAGATGGACGCGCGGCCGTCGGGGGAGGGGCTGTGTTCGTTGGAGGTGGAGGAGTTGGACGAGATGGAGAGGTGTTTGGGGGAGAGGTGTGCGGGGTGTGGGAGGGCGGTGTATGAGCGGTTGGCGGTGCTGGAGAGGGTGAGGAAGTGCTTGGATGGGTTGCCAGATACGGTGTGATGTTTTCTCTTGTTGGAACGATGTATGTCAATCCTGATTGTATCCGTATTCTGTCTAAGCTGGTTCGTGAAACATTGTTCTAGCGAGACACGGACTATAAGCAACACCGTGGTAAGCGCGCGAGCGTCTATGTATTTTTATTATACTTGGGCAATGTCAGCTTCCTCTTCATATGTCGGATATAAGACCTCGTTTTCACTTCAGTCTCATCCTGTGCCATGTATAAATACCTATCCTACTCTGTGAAGCATCAGTAGTGTAATGGTTGACGTGTGGTCTTCCCAAGTACATATCGGTTACGTTTGGGGTTCGAACCCCAATTGGTGCATCCCCCGAATGAAGACGAGTGTTTTTTAAATTCCCTGGACGTCGCTGACACTACCGGGACCCGTATGCCGGTGAGGGCTACACACGAAACCTCCAGGGTGTTTGACGTTGCCTCAGTGGCATCTTACCTCTTGCCCTTGTTCATGGTACAGGAACATTTCGAGTTTTCCTGATGCGGATTTCAAGTGGTGACTGTGACATTCCCGCTTATTACGTAGCGGGTCTCTCAAAATCGGCAATGGCATGACCTTTTTTTTTGGGGGGGGGGGTATGTAGATTTCCCTGAATCCAGGTCTTGCCCTCTTGAATCTGCTATTCCAAGCTTTTGCTCGTTTGGTTTTTCTGTTTCTGTTTTTGTTTCTTTTGTCGCCTGGACCATCAAATGTGGACCAGACCCTTTCTTCCCACCTACTCATGGTTCCACTGGTATCTCTGATCTCGCTGGGTTCCCGTACGATACCAGAATTAATCGATTTCGTGAAAGAAGCAGCCCTGGACTCGAGGTATGTGCATGCATTTGTCCGAGTTTCGTGATTGGGTGGTAACTTCATTCCGGGGCTAGGATCTCTAGTGGCCCCATGAAGCCCCTTTTCTAGGATCTCAGTGTATGCCCGGTAATAGCGTACAAAAATCACAACTGGTCACAACTTGAAGCTGGGGTATTTCGTGACTAATGCACAACGACGCGATGGTGTCCCCCCCACCTTCATTCACCACCCAAATTTATGCTATATGGGATTATGTCAGTACCTTGCAACCTCGGATGCCTCTCCTATCTTCGCGAGTCCTGGCCTAGCGCGCTAGGTCTTCACACGAAGATTCACATACCACAAACGTGTACGCGGGTTGACATGATCGGTGCCAGCGTTCTGGAGAGGTCAACCCGTCTTTGATGATATATGCGAGTTTTCAAAGTCTGATCATGGAGATTGGATAGAGTGATCAAGCACCGTGTATCAGGGGCAGTGTCGCCGGATGATCACGATGCGCGCGGGTCCTGGGATGTGTGGGTGGGGGGTGCATGCTAGTGAGTGAGGGTATGGATGGATGGCCTGGGTGTTTTGTCCATACATACAAACAAACGCCCTGCTTGTCGTATTCCATGAACCTGTGTCTGAGGATAGAATGAGAACATTGGACTGAATAGAATAGAGGTGGGACGTATCTACCTGATACTAGGGAGGAGGGTAGTGGCAAGTACGATTGTTTGTGACACCTCGAATAGGATTGGGTCGTATTGATCGACTTGTAAGGTAGGAATCGAGCGTCGCTAGTTCGCGATATGTGGATTTTTAATTGAGCCGTGAAAATGCTGGTGAGGTCTGGGGATAGTAGCGTGTGTGACGTGCGGGGTGAGCTATGGCATTACCTACTACCCCAGGCGAAGAAGATGAAAGAGATGGAGATGGAATTTGTGAACCTAACCGTGCAAATAGATATGGGATGCATCAGTGGTGTAATGGTTAACATGTGGTCTTCCCATCATCATAGCGAAACTTTCCAGTGGCCACGTTCGGGGTTCGATTCTCCGCTGATGCATTTGCCAACACAAGTCCCTTTTTCTCAAATCCCTGGACGTGACTCTCTTTGCACAGGACAATTATGTGCTGCCGTGTATGTACCGCTGAGCTTATTTAGTATTGTTCGACTTCCACACCGAGAAAAGGTGCTCGGGGATGAACGGGTAAGTGGTTGTAGACTACTTCCTTGATGCTACGACCTGGCTTGCACTCATTGTTTGGTGAATCCAAATCATCAGAACTTTTTTACTCAGTGGTATCTCTCTTGCCTCTGTTTACTGCACGGGAAGATCTCGAGTTTCTCTGATATGTATTTGTGATGGTTTTTTTTTGCAACCGTGCCATTCCGAGTTTTAGTCCATTCTCCATCCTCCTGGCTCCATTTCTGTTTTGGCTGCTTGCAAGTGGTCGTGGTCCAAGGGGGGTGTTTTGACTATCTCCGATCTCGCTAGGTTCTGTTCATACGAGAATTAATCAGTTTCGTTCAAAGTGCATTTGTCCGAGTTTTGTGATTGCGGGGTATCTTCTTTTTGGACTAGGATCTGTGGGGAATTGAGTTAGATTGGAGACTCGAAGCCTTACGCAAGTCTCCGAGGTTTTTGACTCGACTTCTTGTTCGACTCTCTTTTGTAGGAATTCAAAGTAGACCGTGGCCCAGTTAAGACGGCGGTCTGACCAAGACCTCCCTTTTTTCTGAACCTTGCTTCAAGAGTGAGACATTCTCTATCTGACGTGATGCTCGTCTTTGAGACGGGCCCCACCCTGATATCCAGGCTTGTCAGAGTGGTCGTGTTGTAGCTCTTGCTTTTCTTCTCTCTCTTTACTACCATACTAGGATTTCGTTAAGATGAGGGATGCTCATGGTTCCTCATCTCGCCATGTTCAGATGATGTAAGGGAGTCGGTGACCATGTTTTTTTTGGGGTGATCGTACTGGCTCTCATTCCATCCATAGCCATACCGGTGGGATGTTTGCACTGCTTGTAGCAGGATCCAGAATTTGTGTTCTCTGATAAAAGTCAGTGATCGTAGTTTCATTTACCTGCGGCTATTTGTCTTAGTTCATAATTCGAGGGTTGGCGGGAAGAGCAGTGATATTTATCTCAGGACTATGATCTTCGATTTCACCTTTACTAATCAAATTGCCGTATTTCTGTGCATAATTATTCTTCGTTAAACGTTTCTCTGTCAGGTTTTGCAAGAAAGCTTTCCAGATTAATAGTTTGATGCGTGTCTTCCACAGTGACTCGCACTCTATCGAGTCCCAAACACCAGGATGGCTCACACAGTATTGTTGACACATACATAAAATCTTTCAAGTCCTTCTTCATGTCGTGTACGAGACGGCCGGTCAATTCTGCTATTCGACCATCTTCAAGTTGTTAGCATTGATCGATATGTGGATTGAGGGCCAGTTAGAGCTATTTGCGTCGGCTAAGTACATACGAGCATATTATGAACAACTCGTCCTGTTTCAAGAAAATAGGAACATATCAGACCCCGTTTCAGAGCCCGTACCGTCGCTTAGCAGAGTGACATTTTGAAAGTATCTTTCAAGCACATGCATTCACATATGCAGACGAAGCAGCCAACGGTGTGTGCTGTAGGAGTGAGATAGCGGGTCCGTAGACAAAGCTGCTTTACAAATACTTACTCAGCCCTGACGAGTTTTAAGTCAAAACTATGGAGCCAGAGAATGCGAGGGACATATTCTTAGCATCAATGAAATGGAATTGTCATGTATTATGGCTGGGGGAACTGATGAAGTGAAAGGAGCAAGGGAATCTGAATAATACGTCAATGTTAGTAAGGAAGGAAGGTTTGGGACAGTTGTACATACCAGCAGTGTTTCCGATAAAAGGAATAGGATAAGTTGTGTTTGCAGTGATTGGACCTAGGAGGGTACTCGTCAGAGCAAACAATAGTTAGTCTTTAAGCAGCTGAACTGTAAGTATGCCTTCACGATGGAACTTGCATCTGCGGAAAGAAAAGAAAGAATTAATACATGCTTGTCATCGAGTAACTATACACACGAGTAGCTGGTTCTGAGGAAGTAGTATTCAGCAAAAGCTTTGAGGTTGTCCCAATATGCGTACCAATCTGGGACAGACCCGGCAATAGATGTTGCATCGCCACATGACAGGTGACGGGTCGTCTGCTGTTCCTGCAATGCGTAGATTCTGGTGCTGTCTCCTGCTGCAAGACACGTGAGATCTTCAGCGAGGACAGAGAAATAACTCTATGGTTAGCACAAGGCGGTCTTGATTGCAGTTCTCATGACGGTGTAGTCGACGACGCTGTAGGGTAAGAGGCCACGATTTGGACTGGCTAGGCTAGAGCTGACTGATATAAAAAACTGAGGTCATTGGAAGGAAGGATTGCATGTTGGCGTCGGCGTCGACAGTGTTCTCGCGCCGGTCATTCGAGGGATGGACATATCAACTGTTCTGAACTTCAGCGTACAGCGCGGTCATCTTTAATGTGAGTAAACGAAAACGAGTTGAGGAGGAGAGAATACATACCATCGAGTACCATTCGTTCAAATTTATCGTAAAAGCTGGAAGAATAATGGGTCGCTCGAAATGCGTGATAGATGAGGGAGCGTATAGGAAGCTTTGAAGCACAGGTCGAGCTAAGAACCGTTCCAATACTAAAGGGTAGTGATCAGCTACCAAGTAGAATATTTTGCAAGCCTCTGACTTACCAGAATCCCCAACATCCCCAATACTGAAGTTCGGCTTGACCAGCTGCATCGTTCATCTGAAGCAGATGTCGGGCAATGTTGTCGTTACTAGTAATATATAATTCATAAATCCTTGGTCGTGGCCCTCCGTTATGGCCTGCACAAATGCCCCACAAACATCTGCTGTCATGTGTTGAAAACCCGTGGTCCAATGATCGAAAGTGGCAAGCCATTGAGAGTGCTTTTCTTTGCCGCCCTCCCTAACCCTCATGATGTCGCATTCGTTCTCGATAACTGACGCAAGTAATGTACCGACAGAAATAAGAGTACCGACTTAGTGGTTCAGGGCCTCCCAAAGTCAACAGTATAGCGCCTTTGTATTCTGTTTGGGATAACGGGGAACGCTTGATGAGCGCAAGAACAGCCTTGGTTGCTAGCGTCCATTTGAGTAATGAATGGGTGCCTTGAAAGTCAGTCAGAGATATAGCCGGTTGGCGATATCCTCAGAGCCACGTAGCTTCGGTGCAATAGCATGGACCGATGATGGATATACGGTCATGTTCTATGGTAGGGCTCATCATAGGCGGCTTTGTAAAGTGCGCTGTTCATAGAGTTCCAGCCTGGTTAGAAGGGTACGAACATCGAGATGCGGCTTGCAAAAACAAGGGGTTGTCTGGCCTTTAAACCATGTCAACGATGTCAGAGAAGGGGATATGTAGATGATATTCCGTTACGCCAAGGGAGAACAATTACCGACATTGTGACTGTCGTTGGGTTCAAGCCTGCCGGTGGGTATGGAGGGCCGATACGGAGGTTTGAGTCATATAAAGCAAGCGCCACGGTGAGTGTACCAGGTGTGCTCCATTCACATGCCGCTTGAAGTACGAAGCCGTGTCCATTATGTATGGGATGACTTTTCAAGCCGGTAGTCACTGATGATGAAGCTGGCGGGTCGCCGTCGTACTGTTGTGCATGAGCTATACCGATGAGAAGTGGAATAACCTGGAGGAATGAGAGTAAACGTTGTTGTATAGATGAGAGAGAGAGAGGGCAGAGAGATGCTTCGCCCTTGGCGCCGTCATAGGGGAAAAAAATAATATGTGCGGATATGTTAAGTTTCCTGGAATGCATATGGCATATTGAATGGTGGACCGCCAGGAATGTGAGAGCTCAGGGGAACGAGTACTGTCCTTATGACTGTCTTATGGGTTAAGCCTGTTGGGTGGTATAGAGGCTGATACAAGGGTATGGGTCGTATGAAGAAGAAGCGCCAGAGTGAGTGTTCTGGGTGAGCTGTATTTGCTTGAAGGATGGGGATCGCGTCAATAACGAGTGGAAATGACTTCTAGTGGGTAGTGGTTTCCTGGAATATTTTTTTCGGTCGTCTTGACAGCCATAATTGCACACTCTGTTAAACTTGAAAAAAACTGATGGGTATCACTACGCAGTTGGGTACCTGTAGAGACTGTAACCCTACCTAGAGTCGCCGGTTTTTGCAAGATGTTACTGCAGAGGCTGTTTCAGGCTTCATGGCGAGGAATTGGGGGTGGAAAGGTGTTTCTATCTCAGCGGTATGCTCTTGTCTCACGAATGGTACAATGAGAAGATACCCCAAGTCGACTGGGCCGCTTCACTGACGGTATTTTCAGGCAGAGAGGATTCCATCACTTGGAAGTAGATGGTAAGACTCAGGCCAGTGAGATCAAGTCGATGTCCGAGGAGATAAATCACTGACTCGTGCGGCGGTGGGTTCCGGGATGATAAGTCAGCCCGATCTCCGGAGTTAATTTCAGGACCACGTGAATATCTTTTTCCCATGTTTCCTTCATTTGTGGACCATGATCATGGTTTCGATGGACACTCTTTTCCACATTGCCGGACCCTTTTACATGCGCGCCTAGAGGACCATTCTCTGATATCACTTGCAGAAGGGTGGCCTTTGGAAGAGGAGAGAGAGGAACGACACTAAGATATGGCCTAAAAATGGAGTTTTGAAGCATGAAAGGTATGCGATGTGGCATGCCGTTGTATTCGTTTTTTGATCTATTTGGCAATATAGTGTTTGTTCCTTGAGCTCACTGATGGCTCAGTGGAACCAGAGTGAAGAATCGTCGCAGCGGAGTCAGCGTAGCTGTGACGTGTGTTCAGGCGCGGGGTGTGCCCTGTTGACGATGTATCAGTGTCGTTTCAGTAAAGATTGCTCGGGTCTCCGATACTTCGTGGATTCTGGGTTCGAGAAGGCCAATACGAATGCGTTTGATTTGTCCGATGCCGGATCTGAGGCTCTAAGGCCGGGGATGCTCGTGCGTAAATTTTGGCTCAATCATCCCATTCTATCCTGACACCTCTAAGTTAGGACAGACTAGGCAGCATCCGACTCCACGGACAACCCTTCTGCGTCGAACAAGTCTTTGCGTTGATGCGACTTGGAGAACCAGCATGACCATGCAGCAACGAGTCCCTCGGCACCTGCTCGCCATCACTACTCTCCTCCTTCCTCACTTCCACCATGGTGCAAGAACTCGCAGCAACTTATCCTCCACCTTCAATGCCCCAGACGCCGATGCCATCCTTTCCTCGCTCGACAACACCCTCTACCGCCTCCCCTCCCCAGTCCTGCGATGCACCACCTTCTTCACGTCCCCCTCTTTCATGTTTGAACCACCCAGCAAGCCCATCTCCATCCATGAACATGACACCATCCTCGAGCGGCTCCTGCGGATCCTCAGTGGTCTGGCAATCGCTCCGTGGCGCACGTTTGACGACCTAGAGGGTGTGCTGAGCCTAGCTGAGACGTGAGGCGTGAGGGGTGCGATTGACGTTGTGCGTGCTTCGATTGCTGTGCCGGTATTCCTGAGGGAGCCGTTGAGGGTGTTTGCGATAGCGATGCGGTTTGGGTGGGATGAGGAAGCGGAGCTTGCATCGAAGCATATGCTGGACTTGTCCCTCCATGAGGAGCAGCACCAGGAAGCGCTGCGGCGGATCCCGATGCGCGCACTGGTGAGGCTGTTCAACTTTCATCGGCAGCGGCGGGATGCGTTCCGCGCGGGGATGGCAGGCGAGGGTGAGGAGAGGAGGGGTGTGGGGTGTGGGAAGGCGGTGTATGAGAGGTTGGACGTGCTGGAGAGGACGAGGAAGTGTTTGGATGAGTTGCCGGATATGGTGTGACAGCGAGGTACACAGTCTTTCTCTTGTTGCTGCCGTCAATCCTGACAACGATCCACAGTTTCTCCTCAGTGCATACTTTTGCAAAAGGCAAGCATCACGGAAGCATGACTTGGGGTTAGCCCTAAGAAATGTGTGGGAACTGTTTGCTTTCAATATACATCAGTCACATACTGGCACCCCGGCTTTTGCTGTTTGTGCGTGATAAAATCTTCAGTTCCCCACCAACGACTTACATTTCACGAAGGGTTTGTCATGCATTGCATGGAGCCGTCTCAGGTCTTATAAATTTTGCGACTCTTCGTAGGAATTGTAAACCCCGCACATATCTCTGCACAGTCGAGTACCTATAAACAATCTGAACCTACGGGGAGGTCCCAGTACTCTTGGAGTCGCCAACTCTCGAAAACGAGGGAGATTGGTACCTTTACAAATTGCCAACCCTGGGTCCTATAAGGGGTTCTGTCGCAGCTGTCGTACGCCCTTGTCCCATACACTGTACAATAGGAAGCTACTTACCCAAAGTCCATGGGGCAAATTCTTCATGTTGGCCTTGCCCTTTACTGGCGAGCATTTCAGCTTCAAGAAAAGCGTCAATAACGAGAACGGCTGCGTTAACGTTTCGCACCATTGTATCCTTTCATCACTCATCTCGCCTATCAGTCAGCTGTCGCCGCTCTCAAATACAGCATTAGAGGAAGGAATAGATAGGGACTCAAATCTGCAGTAAGAAGTCAAAGCTTGCCTGGTTCGAGTTCATCCCATTCAACGCCATCACCACGTTATCACTGCTTTCTTCCATCAGCACTTCCACAAAAGCATACTAAAAGCTCACAGCTGCATATCATCCTACCTTCAACATCACAGGTGCCAGTGTCGAATCATACGCAATGGTTGCTGGTCTGCAAGGAAGCAGCTTGAGACAGTGCTTTAGGTGGAGTAGAGTGCAAGATGTATATTGTGGTAATTCAGTCTACAGGTCAATGTGGGAAATGGCTCCGATTTTGTAATGTCCATATAAATCTGCATGGGAAATTAGACCGGTACTCTGCACGGAATTCCTGTGTGATGACGCCTTGAGATGTCACACGCACGTGATGTCCCTCATGTACGAACAAGCCGACGTCAAATGTTGAACCTTCCCTTTCATCTCATCTGATCCTAGAATCTGCTCAAAGTGAATTTACGCTTCTGTCTACCATTTCTACCTCTGAATCTGTATGGCAGATCGATCCAGGATCCATGGCCTATGTACCAACTAAAACATCGGATTTTGACGCAAGGCTTGTGCCGCTGCTCCCTGATTATTCCCATGCCCCTCCTGACACCCGAATCATCGAACTCCTACAAACCAATGCTCCACCGACTGCCTTTGACAAGAAAAGGCTCGAAGCTACCCTTGCTGGAGCACCTGATCATATAGCAGAACTCGATTCGCTCATCGATTCCACCACATTACTTTTACGCTACCTAACTAATGATCGAAACCAAGCCCTGGAAAACCAAGCTAATGCCAAAAAGATCCTTTCTCCATGTCGTCGACTTCCAGACGAATTGGTGACCGATATATTTATACGCTGTTCGTCCTTACGTGATCGATATAGTTCTCCTTTGGATCCTCATGGGTTGCATTGGACATTGTCGCATGTTTGCAGGAAATGGAGGGATGTCGCCATTGGTACCCCAGAAATATGGTCTCATATTTGTTTGTTTTTCAGGAATGACCGGTTCCTCAATGGCAGCCGCATACATGAAGCAGCGTTTATGCTTGGTGTCGTCCTTGATCGAGCCCGTCCCCACGATCTCGACGTTTTGATTCAGCTTGAGGCTGACATATCTACACACCCCGTTTGTGCGGTCCTTCTTACTACTGCTCGGTATTGGAAATCCTTGAAGGTCTACGGCAATCCCAACTTCCTGTCGCCTTGCCGTGCCTTTTTTGACAGGCTTGAAACTGCCATCTTTATAGGTAATTATTATGTGGGACCCCAGGCCATAGACACATTTGCTGTTGCTCCACGTCTATGCTCTTTTAGAAAGACATGGGACCGCCGATTATTGCTCCCAGCTAATCTCGTCAAGTTCCACGATTCTTATCCATTCAACGAAAATATATGCACTATCCTCCGTCAGCTTGTCAATATCCGAATCCTATCACTCTCGTATAGCGCGTATTCAAGTGAATCACCTCGAATTTGCCTCCCAAGGGTCTCCCAGCTCGAATTAAAAAGCAGTGGAGAGGCTGTAGAGACCGCATCTCTGACATACAATCACTTTGACCTGCCATCTCTCACACACCTTAAGATTCAGGCCTTTCCTTGGAAGGAACCAATGGTCTCCCCACAAGCCCATCAGCCAATCTGCTCGTCTACAGTGACACACCTTACTTTGACAAGGATCCCAGTTGGCTCTTCGGATTCCTCCATGTATCTTGCGCTTGAACATTCATATAGCACGCTGACAAACCTCCGGTGTCTTACCGTCAATGACTGGCCCAAGATGGCCTGCTTGCTGGGTACATTGTGCATCCATCCCAGAAGGAACATGATATTTCCAAAGATGTCCCAACTTGGTGTTTTGAGGACCAAGAACCACTCCCGACTTAACATGCATATCCTGGTAGAGCTCATCCAATCTCGAAGGGATCAGGGAGCTCTGTGTGAATTCAACATTATATGGAAAGGAGGAGTTGTGAAGTATGATGCTGATACATGTAGCCGATGGCAACAACTTTGTGCGCCAGGGGGAGGAATAGAAATCTCAGCATCCATCGAAGGTGGCGTAACTTTTCTTATCCTGTTGCTTTTGACTGAAAGATTCGCAGGCCTTGATGCGAACTGATTGTCCGCAGGTTAAGGGTAAAGTCTGTATTGTTCCGGCTACATATGTTCATATATCATCAATAAGTAGGACTTCACCTTCATGATCTTCCTTCACTCGATTATTTTTGGTGTTTCTCAGTCTGATTTTGGGGGGAAGAAATTCCGAATTACTCGTCTGATGCCATGTCCTCTTCTGCGACCCGAATTCCGTCGAGTTCTCAATACCATTTTGGCTCATGCAATATTGTCGATAGTTGAAGTATCGTGTTTACCTATTCTATCGTGCACAAAGACATACAGAAATTGGTCCAAGTCCTCCTTCATGCCGTGCCCGAGACGGTGTGATAATTCAGCTATTCAGCCGTCTTTGGTGATCAGCGCTGATCGATATGTGGATTGAGAACAAGGGAAGGCTACTTCGGCAGCTACGTACCTACAAACATATTACCAACTGTTCATGCTGTTTCAAGAAACTGGGAACATATCAGCCTCCACCTCAGGTACCGTTCCGTCGCCCAGCAGAGTGCCATGTTAAAAGTGTGTTTGCACATATCCTTTTGTGCATGCAGACAAAGCGGCCAAGAAAATGCGTAGTAGGAGTGAGATAGTGGGTCAGCGGAAGAAAACAGGCTGTTTTTAAAAATATTTACTCACTCCTGACAAATTTTAGGATAGCACTATGGAGCCGGGGAATACGCCATGGAGTATCATTCATTCAACTTTACTGTAGAAGCTAGAAGAATCATGGGTCACTTGACGTACTTAATGGATGAGGGAGCATATGGGAAGCTTAGAAGTACACGTCGAGCTAAGCACCGTTCGAATACTAGAGGGTAGTGATCAGCCACCAAGTAGAATATCTCGCAAGCCTCTGACGTACGGGAATCTCTTGAATCACCGATAATGTCCTTTTGCTTGACCGGCTGCTTCGCTCATCCGAAGCAGATTCCAGGAAACGTCGTCAGTACCAATAATGTAGTCAATGAATCCCTTATCCCGGTCTTCCACAAACATATGAGCAAGTGTTGGATGATGACGTGTGTTAGGAACACCGGTTGAATGATCAGGAATAGTAAGCACTCTTCTGTGGATGGAAGGGAAGAATTCTGCTCGAGATGTTGCCCGAACGACAGGTTAAAAACGTGCTACGAGGATCGAAGCTTCCTCGTTCCCTATAACTGACGCTAGTGATGAACTAATGGACACAAGGGTAGCGATTCCACTGGCACCAGTCATGACGATGCCTTGCGCATGTTTTTCAGAACTTGGTGAAATTTAAGTTTCAGCTCGTACTTGTATGTGTAGAAAGTCTTCGCATTCGTCATTGGGATACGAATCGTGGGACGTCAGAGCCAACAGGGAGTAACTCGGGTTGCTGTCGCTCGAAAAATTTAGGATGTTTTGTTTGAAAAACTGACTTGCCGATCCGGAGATGCAGCGAGTCTCATTTGATGTCCTCAGAGCAGAACAGAGCTGTGTGGCCGCCGGGGACAAGAATGATGGGCTTGGCGGGAAGAGCAGTGATATTTATCTCAGGACTATGATCTTCGACTTCACCTTTACTAATCAAATTACCATATTTCTTTGCACAATTGTTCTTCGTTAAACGTTTCTCTGTCAGGTTTGGCAAGAAAACATTCCAGATTAATAGTTTGATGCGTGTCGTCCATGATGACCCGCACTCTGTCAAGTCCCAAATACCAGGATGGCTCACGCAGTATTGTCGAGACATACATATATTCTGTCAAGTTCTTCTTCATGTCGTGTACGAGAAGGCCGGGCAATTCTGCTATTCGACCATCTTCAAGTTGTCAGCCTTGATCGAGTTACCGCTATTTACGTCGGCTAAGTACATACGAGCATATTACGATCAACTTGTCCTGTTTTAAGAAATAGGAACATATCAGACTCTGTTTCAGAGCCCGTACCGTCGCTTAGCGGAGTGCTGTTTTGAAAGTATCCTTCAAGCACATGCATTCACGCGTGCGGACGAGGCGGCCAGAGGTGTATGCTGTAGGAGCGAGATAGCGGGTCAGTGGATGAAGCCCCTTTACAAATATTTACTCACACCCAACGAATTTTGAGTCAAAAGAACAGAGCTAGAGAATGCCGGCGGCGTCTTCTTGGCTTTAAGGGAATATGAATGAAATGAAATTGTCATGTTCTATGGCCGGGATAACTGACAAGAGGAGTCAGCGGATCTGAATTTGCAGCGAGAAGCCCAAGACCGGCTTCGGTGACATCAGAGAAAAAGTTGGTAGATGAGTCTGAGTAAACAGCCGGAGTTACTGAGGGGAGAATACATACCATGGAGCACCATACATTCATATTAATCCTCGAAGTTAGAAGAATACCTCTACTGGAGGTGTTGGACTGTGCCTATATCTGCCACACTGTGAACGATAGGGCGGATTAGAAAAGAAGACCTAATCATACGTACCACAAGGATGGAAACTCATGATGTCGCCTTCGTTTTAAATGACCCGCCAGGGCTGGGAATTAGGAAGTGCCTCGACCCGCGTGCAATGATATATAGAGTAGGAGTCGACCGGGGGCAGCGTGGCGTTTAAGCAAAGTCAGCGCAAGGCAGATGGCGACCATGAAATTCGGACTCGGAGTCAGAGTCGGGTGACAGCGTGGCAGCAGAACATGATTTGTGATTTTTTTTTCCATCTCCTCGAAGAGCATCTGTGAAATTCACCGTTGTCAGGAGTCAGACAATCGGAAATTAGCCACCGTAGAGTTCCTGGGTTTGCTATTACTTGAGAAGGTTAGGATATTATTTGTGCATGGTTCGTTTGGAAAGGTTGATAGATAACCATCCGGAAATGTAGCCCATCGGGCATTTTTGGTTGATATCCTCAAGGCAGAGCCATTAATATTTGGCCGCGGCAATAGCCGACTATGGTTGTCACCGTCAGAGTAAGATACATGGTGAGATCCATGAAAGTACATGACTAACGCGTCGAAGATATCGTACAAGTGGGGAATGTAGAATTTGGTAACAATATGATGATGGCCGCTGATCTAGCTGGTCTCTTCCCATATGAGCTGTATTTTTTGCACCGTCATGGACTCGAGTTCGGCTTCTGTGTGGAATCATGGATCCATGACGAGTTACATAGGATCAGACATGAATGTAGAGATCTGACTTGCGAGACTAACATAATTTCTGCCTTTTGAACGATTTCCAGAATGTTGGGATTCGGGACAAGGATAGATGGTACTTGGTCAAGCTGAACTATCATCGCCCTGGCGTCTGTCTTTGGGTTCAAGTGTGTTGTTTGGTGTGGAAGGTGATACGCAGGTATGAGTCGTAAAGAAAACGCTAGAGTGAGTGTACCAGGTGTGCTCCATTCATTGTTCACATGCTGCTTGAGGTATGACGTGGCGTCAATAACGTTTAGGACGACTTTTCAAGCCGGTAGTCACTGACGATGAAGCTGGTGGGTCATCTTCGTACTGCTGCGCAGGAGGTATAAAAATGACCTGGAAGGAGGAGAGTAACGTTGTTGTATGGACGAGAGAGCGCGACGCAGAGACTCTTTTTCCTTGGCGCCTTCATAAGAAAAGAATGATATGTGCGGCTATCCTCAAATTCCTGGAATGTGTTGATCGTCGCAATTCTTATGAATCTCAAATAGTTGATTGTGAGAAATGTAAGCACATGTTAGATTAACTGAAAACAATGGACAGATGTTATTACACAGTTGTGTAGACGTTGTGATTGTTAATCTATTTGGAGTCGCTAGCTTCACTGTATGCTCCTGTTTCCTGAACTGAGCAATGAGAAGATACGCTGAGTCGGGTGAACGGCTCTACGGATGGAGGGGCAGCTTCTTCACCACCGAGAAAAGGCAAGCAATGAGAACGAGCTCCATGAAGCGGTAGCTGTCGCCATCACAGATAAGAAGTGAGTCCATCGCAGCACACTGTGGTCGTCCAGGGAGTATGGGTCGGCGGGTGAACTACAGCATTTTTATTATTATTCTGTGCAGCTGAGCTATAATCGGGCAGCGAGCATGATATCCCGCCCTATGTAGCAGATCTGGGCTAGGATCCAGTGGGGCAGTCTGAGAGAGCTGATGATGTCGAGCTGGTCCTGGGTGGGAAGGTGAGGAGCAGGATCACGGCGACAATGAAGGTCGACTATCCGCGATTCGGCAAGTCCTTATTCTGGTGATGTATCGAACTCGATAGTCACTATACACGGGCATGACATTTGATCTTTACTAAAGAGGCGAGGGTGGTGCAGCAAGCTAAACAAGCACCGGCTTTATTCCAGTGCACTTGAACAGCATATTTTCTTGTGATTTGAAATACGGACATTGAGAAAGATTTTGTTAGAGGTGGTGAGTGAGCTGAATGTTTTTCAGGCCCACGAGGGTTGACTACTGGTCATTGTCTGCAGTACGAAGTCGGCCCGACCGGAGTTATTTTCAGGACCACGTGAATATTTATTCCCACGATTCCTTGTTTGTGGACCATGATCATGGTTTCGATTGAGGCTCTTTTCCGCATCGTCAGACCCTTTTATATGCGTCCCTAGAGGACCATTCTCTGATATTACTTGTGGAAGGGTGGCCTTTGGAAAAGGAGAGAGAAGAACGACGCTAAGACATGACTTGAAAATGGAGTTTTGAAGCATGAAAGGTACGCGACGTGTCCTGGTGTTGTATTCGTTTTTTGATCTACTTGATAGTGCGGTGGGCGCTCCTCGAAGTCGTTAATGACAGGCACGAATCAGAGTGAAGAATCGTCCGTAGCGGAGTCAGCATATCTGAGATGGACGTTCAGGTGCAGCATGGGCGCTGCCGACAACTTATTAGTGCCGGATTGGTGAACGTTGGTCACGTCTCCGACAGTTCGTGGACTCTGGATGAAAGATGGCTACGTCGAAAGTGCTTGATTTATCCGACGTGGGAATCAGGCTTAGACTCTACTGGTATGCTCGTGCGTGAATTTTCGCTCAATCATCCCATTCTATCCTTACAACTCTTCGCTAGGACAAGCTAGGCATTCAGCTCCATGGACATCCTTTCTGCATGGAAGCAGCAACAAGTCTTCACGTTGATGCGACTCGGAGAACCGGCATGACCATGCGGCGACGAATCCACTAACACATGCTCGCTATCACTACCTTCCTCCTTCCTCACATCCACCATGGCGCAAGAACTTGCAGCAGCATACCACCCCGTGTTCAATGCCCCCGATGCCGATGCCATCCTATCCTCACTCGACAACACCCTCTACCGCCTCCCCTCCCCAGTCCTGCGCCGTACCACCGCCTTCTTCACGTCCCCGTCTTTCACGTTCGATCCTCCCAGCAAGCCCATCCCTGTCCACGAACATGACATCGTCCTCGAACGGCTGCTGCGCATCCTCAGCGGTCTGGCTATCCCCTCGTGGCGCACATTTGACGACCTGGAGGGTGTGCTGGGCCTAGCTGAGATGTGGGGAGCGAAGGGTGCGGTGGATGTCGTGCGTGCTTCAATCACTGCGTCAGTGTTCCTGAGGGAGCCGCTGAGGGTGTATGCAATAGCGACGCGGTTCGGGTGGGAAGAGGAAGCGGAGCTCGCGTCAAAGCATACACTGAGCTTGTCCCTGTACAAAGAGCAGCACCAGCAAGCACTGCGCCGGATCCCGACGTGCGCGCTGGTGAAGCTGTTCAAGTTTCATCAGAAGCGGCGGGATGCGTTCCGCTCGGGTATGGCAGGCGAGGGCAGGGAGGGGCGGTGTGGGGGGTACAGAGAGGTGGTGGGTGGGGCGGGGTGGGCGGCGCTGGTGTGGAGGATGTTTTGGGAGATGGACGTGTGGCCGTCGGGGGAGGGGCTGTGTTCACTGGAGGTGGAGGAGTGGGACGAGATGGAGAGGTGTTTGGGGGAGAGGTGTGCAGGGTGTGGGAGGGCAGTGTATGAGCAGTTGGAGGTGCTGGAGAGGGTGAGGAAGTGTTTGGATGGGTTGCCGGATATGGTGTAATAGCGATGTACACAGTCTTTTTCTTGTTGTTACCATCAATCTTGAAAATGATCTTTTATACTTGAATATAAATTTTATGCTCGCTGTGATGAAGGGTTCGTCAGTACAACTTGCCCATATCAGGGCTTCCAGATTTTGCAACTAAACCCTGCATACATCTATGTAGAGTTGAGTGCCTGTAAGCACCCTGAACGTACCCTGCTGTAAAGTCCCAGTATTCTTCAATTCGCCAACTCTCGAAAACGAGGGAGATTGGTATATTTACAAATTGCCAACCCTGGGTCCTATATAAGGGGTTCTGTCGCAGCCGTATGCCCTTGTCCCGTACACTGTACAATAGGGTGAATTCTTCATGCTGGCATTCCCCTTTACTGGCGAGCATTTCAGCTTCAAGATAATCTTCGATAAATATATCTCGACCAACCCCCCTCCAGGACTGCCCGGTGGGACCAGCGGGAGTGCTGGAGCACGGCTCCCCCCTATAAATATGTATTAGTATTATGACCTGCTATTACATCTGTTACATGCTACTAGTACTAATATAGATATAAATCAGTAATACCTCGTACTCCCTATAATGGCTCGTCAGAGAGGACAGTCAATCAACTTCAGCTGAACTCGGGGGCTACGTCTCCAGACATCCAATCTCCAGCTGCCACGTCTCCAGACAAACTCCAGCTGGCACATCTCCAGCTGAGCCACCTCCAGCTATTGGGTCTCCGGGGATCGCGTCTCCAGCTCGTGCCCTCCAGGCGCAACATCTCCAGCGCTCCCGTCTCCAGCTGTCGCGTCTCCAGTCCTCATATCTGGAGAATTCATTTTAGACTAACAAAAAAAAAACCAATCACGTACTAGCAAGTTTTCGTCTTCATTGCTCACTCTTTCAGTTGCTGCACTGTGACGGTGTGCAGCAAGGCTCTTCCAATAGTTTGAGGTTCGTCGGCATGGTTATTGGGCACTGGGTCGTATACTGGGTGCGGACTGAAAAATGAGCGCTGCAAGATGTGAAGGATGGAGCGAACGGCGGCGGTGGCAGAGCAATATCTGAAGATGTTAACGGCTTGCTAAATATGTTATCGATACATTCCGTGTATTATTTTTTAAAGAAATGCCGCTTTTTCGTTCATGTTAATGGCACCTATTTCGTCCAATATAATACATACATATTCTGTGAACCACACAAAGATGCTCTCATCCACGAGACACACTCAACAGTGTGATTACAACGGCATGAGCCTTTGTGGCCGCAGCACATCACGCACGTGATGTCCCTCGTGTACGAACGAGACGACGTCGGATGTTGAACAGCCTTCCCTTTCATCTCAACCAATCCCAGATTCCGCTCAAAGTGAACTTACTCTCCTTTCTATTATTTCTGTCTCTGAATCTGTATGACAGATCGATCCAGGATCCATGGCCTACATACCAACTAAAAAATCGGATTTTGACGCCAGGCTTGCACCGTTGCTCCCAGATTATTCTCATGCCCCTCCCGACGCCCGAATCATCGAACTCCTAAAAACCAATGCTGCACCAACTCCCATTGAGATGCAAAGTCTCCAAGCTACCCTTTCCGAAACACCTAATCGTATAGCAGAGCTTGATTCCCTCATCGATTCCACCACATCGCTTCTACGCTACCTGACTAATGATCGAAACCAAGCCCTAGAAAACCAAGCTAATGCCAAAACGATCCTTTCTCCCTGTCGTCGACTTCCAAACGAATTGTTGACCAATATATTTATACGCTGTTTGTCTGCACGTGATCAACTTGATTCTCCTTTGAAACCTGGTGCATTCCATTGGACATTGTCACACGTTTGCAAGAAATGGAGGAAGGTTGCCACCGGTACCCCCGAAATATGGTCTCATATTGATTTCGATTTCGAGGATGACCGGTTCCTCAATGGCAGCCGCATACATGAAGCAGCGTTTATGCTTGGTGTCGTCCTTAATCGAGCTCGTCCCCACGATCTCGACGTTTTGATTCAGCTTCAGGAGGACATATCTACACACCCCATTTGTGCGGTCCTTCTTCCTACTGTTCGGTATTGGAAATCCTTGAAGGTCTACGGCAATCTCGACTTCCTGTCGCCTTGCCGTGGGTTTTTTGACAGGCTTGAAACTGTTGACGTGTGGGGTGCTGATCATGTAGAACCCCAGGCCGTAGATGCATTTGCGTTGCTCCACATCTACGCTCTTTTAGAAAGACATGCGACCTCCCATTTTTGCTCCCAGATAATCTCGTCGAGTTCCACGATTCTAATCTGTTCAATGAAAATACATGCACTACCCTCCGTCAGCTTGTCAATATCCGAATCCTATCACTCTCGTATAGCGAGTATTCAAGCGCATCACCTCGAATTTACCTCCCGGGGGTCTCCCAGCTCGAATTAAAAAGCAGTGGACAGGCTGTAGACGCCGCATCTCTGACATACAATCACTTTGACTTGCCATCTCTCACACGCCTCAAGATTTGCGCCTTTCCTTCGTGGGAACCGATCGTCTCCCCACCAGCCCATCAGCCAATGCGCTCGTCCACGGTGACCCACCTTACTTTCACATGTCTCCCGATCAGCCGTTATGATTCCTTTGTGGATCTTGCGCTCGAACATTCATATAGCACATTGACAAACCTCCAGTGTCTTACCGTCAAGGACTGGCCAAAGATGGACCCCTTCCTGGGTACATTGTGCATCCGTCCCGGAAGGAACGTGATATTTCCAAAGATGTCCAAACTTGGTGTTTTCTGTGACGTGGATCACGGCTACTTTCTTGACATGCATATTCTAGTAGAGCTGATCCAATCTCGAAGGGATCATGGAGCTCTGCGTGAATTCAACATTACGTGGCAATGGGGAGTTATCAACTATGATGCCGATACACGTAGCCGATGGCAACAACTTCGTGCGCCAGGGGGAGGAATACAAATCTCAGCATCCATCGAAGGTGGCGTAACTTTTCTTAAGCTGTTACTTTTGACTCAAAGATTCACAGGCGTTGATGCGAACTGATTGTCCGCATTTTTGGGGGAAAGTCTCTATTGTTCCGGCTACATATGTTCATATATCATCGATAAGTCAAACTTCACCTTTACGATCTTCCTTTACTCGATTATTTTTGGCGCTTCTCACTCTGGTTTTTGGGGGAAATTTTCCGAATTACTAGTCTGATATCGTGTCGGCCGCGGCAACCCGGACTCTGTCAAGTTCCAAATACCGTAATTGCTCATGCAGTAGAGTCGATAGTTGAAGTGTCATCTTACCTATTCTATTGTGTATAAATACGTACAGCAGTTTGTTCAAGTCCTTTATGTCGTGCCCGACACAGTCGCAATTCAGCTATTCAGCGCTCTTCGGTTGTCGCCGTTGATCAATACGTGAATTGAGAACAAGGTAAGGCTACTTCGGCGGCTAAGTACCTACAAACATATTACCGACCACTCGTGCTGTTTCAAGAAACTAGGAACATTACAGCATCTACCTCAAATACCGTTCCCACTCGGCAGAGTGCCGTGTTAAAAGTCTGTTTGAACATATCCTTTTGTGCATGCAGACAAAGCGGCGAAGGATGTGCATAGCAGGAGAGAGACAGTGGGTCAGTAGAAGAAAACAGGCTTTTTTTAAAAATATTTACTCACTCCTGACGAATTTTAGGATAGCACTACGGAGCCGGGGAATACGCCGTGGAGTATCATTCGTTCAACTTTACTGTGGAAGCTTTAAGAATCATGGGTCGCTTGACATACTTAATGGATGAGGGAGCGTCTGGGAAGCTTAGAAGTACACGTCGAGCTAAGCACCGTTCGAATACTAGAGGGTAGTGATCGTAGAATATCTCGCAAGCCTTTGACGTACGAGAATCTCTTGAATCACCGATAATGTCCTTTTGCTTGACCGGCTGCTTCGCTCATCCGAAGCAGATCCCGGGGAACGTCGTCAGTACTAATAATGTAGTCAATGAATGCCTTACCCCGTTGCTCCACAAAAATATGAGTAATTGTCGGATGATGACTTGTGTTCGGAATGGCAGTCGAATGATCAGGAATAGTAAGCACTCTTCTTTGGATGGAAGGGAAGGACTCTGCTCCAGATGTTGCCCGAATGACAGGTTAAAAACGTGCAACAAGGATCGAAGCTGGCTCGCTCCCGATAAATGACGCTAGTGATGAACTAATGGACACAATGGTAGCGATTCCACTGGCGCGAGTCATGACGATGCCTTGTGCGTGTCTTTCAGAACTCTGTGAAATTTAAGTTTCAGTGCGTACTTGTATTTACAGAAAGTCTTCCCATTCTTCGTTGAGATACGGATCATGGGATGTTAGAGCCAACAGGGAGTAACTCAGGTTGCTATTGGTCGAAACGTTTCGGATGTTTTGTTTGAAAAACTGACTTGCCGATCTGGAGATGTAGCCAGTCGGAATTCTCGGTTGATGTACTCAGAGCAGAACAGAGCTGTGCAGCCGCCGGGGACGAGAATGATGCGCTTGGCGGGAAGAGCAGTGATATTGATCTCAGGGCTATGATCCTCGACTTCACCTTTGCTTATCAAATTACCATATTTCTTTGCACAATTATTCTGCGTTAAACATTTCTCTGTCAGGTTTGGCAAGAAAACTTTCCAGAGTAATAGCTTTATGCGTTTCGTCCACGGTGACCCTCACTCTATCGAGTCCCAAATACCAGGATGGCTCACACAGTATTATCGAGACATACATAAATTCTTTCAAGTCCTTCTTCATGTCGTGGACGAGACGGCCGGGCGATTCTGCTATTCGACCATCTTCAAGTTGTCAGCATTGATCAATACGTGGATTGATGAACAGTTATGGCTATTTACATCGACTAAGTACATACGAGCATGTTACGAACAATTAGTCCTGTTTCAAGACAATAGGAACATATCAGACTCCGTTTCAGAGCCCGTACTGTCGCTTAGCAGAGTGCCATTTTGAAAGTATCCTTCAAGCACATGCATTCGCGCATGCTGACGAAGCGGCCAAAGGTGTGTGCTGTAGGAACGAGATAGCGGGTCAGTGGATGAAGCCCCGTTAGAAATATTTACTCACACCCGACGAGGTCTGGGTCAAAACAACGGAGCTAGAGAATGCCGGTGACATCTTCTTGGTTTTGAGGGAATATCAATGAAATGAAATTGTCATGTTTTATGGCCGGGATAACTGACAAGAGGAGTCAGCGGATCTGAATTTGCAGCGAGAAGCCCAAGACCGGCTTCGGTGGGTTAGAAAAATAGTTGGATGGTAGTCCTCGACCCAGGTTCTCAGGATAGTATACTTGACGACGCCGAAGGATGACGGAGTGACCGGCTGGGCAAGAACGAACTCGTATAAAGAATGGGGGTTTTCGGGTATCTCAGCAGCACTAGATCCGTAGGTACGCATCCATCGAGGAAGGATTACATGACTTCGCGGCGTCAACAGTGTTGTTGTGCCGGTCATCTGAGCAATATAAATATGAGATATCGTAAAGTTCTGGGCAAGGAACGGTTGTCATGCTGTGATCATGTGCTCCATACTCAAGACACCTGATAAGTATGTGTAAGCGAGCCTGAGTTGGGGAGGGGAGAATACATACCATGGAGCACTGCGCGTTCATCTTCATCCTAGAAGTTAGTTGAACGATGCGTCGCTTGGAAGATGTGATGGGTCATGTAGTGTACCGCGAAATACTGCAGCAACGGTCAAGCCAAGGACTGTTCCATATCTAGAAGGTAGTAAGCAGCCTTGTATTATTAAATCGCAAATGGACTTATGAGAACCCCGAATACTGAAGTTTGCACCTGCTGCTTCGTTCATTCGAAGCAGATTTCGAGTAATGTGGCCGGTCTTCATGTATCTCATGAGCCCGTAACTCAGCTAGTTCTGCCAGTGCTATAACCTGCGCAGATGCATATAAATGAGAGATCTCATTGGGCGGGGTTTTAGAAACATTGGTCCAATATGGGGAATGGTAAGCCACGAAGAGTGCTTTTTTTTTTGGTCGGGAAAAACTCTACTGGAGGTGCGTAATTGTGCCTATATCGGGGACCGTGTGAGAGATAGGGCGGGTTAGACTAATCGTACCGACCACGAGGATGGAAGTTCATGATATCGCATTGGTTCTAGATGACGCGACAGTCCTGGGAATCGGGAAGTACCTGGAATCGCGTGCAATGATAATTGGAGTACCAGGCGACGAGGGGGCCAGGTGACGCATTTTTGCAGATTTAATTTGGAGGCCTCTGCCGAACCTCAAATTCGGACTCGGACTCGGACTCGGGTGACAGCGTGGCAGCAAAGCATGTTTTGTGAGTGTATTTCCAACACCTCGCAGACCGGACCATTTGTGAAAGTCGCCGTTGGAACTTGGGAGGCTGACCAACTTCTGTTGGCCAGCGTGTAGCTATCATTTGATAAGTTTAGGATATTTGAGCGCGGTTCGTTTGGGAAAGGCTGAACATATACGTGACGATGTGGAAATGGAGCTGGTCGGGCATTCTTGGTTGATATCCTCATTTAGGCACTGGGATGATGACGATAAACTTTGCGGGATGAGCGGTGATGTTTGGCTCTGGGTATGATCGTCACCTTCAGAGTCGGACACGTCGTGGTATCCATTTAGTACGCGACTAGCGCGTCGAGAACATCGCACTAGTGAGGAATATATGATTTGATTTTAATATGGTGATGACCGCTGATCTAGCTGGTCTTTTACCATATGAGCTGGTATTTTCGCGCTGCCTCAGCCCCGAGCTCAGCTTCTGTGGACTCATGATGGATAGAAGTAGGACTGTGTTGTGAGATGCGTTGTTCGTGAACTTCCGGCCTGGTTAGACATGTTATAAAAGATCGGACCCGAATGTAGAGATGAGATTTACGAAAGTACGACTTTTTGGGGGGTTAAAGCCTATCGTTTGGTATAGAGGCTGCTACATGAATATCATGCCAGGTGGAGTGTACGAGGTGCACTACATCTACGTGCCGCTTGAAGTACAAAATTGTGTCAACAATGTCTGGGAAGGACTTCCAGCGTGTCTTCGCCGATCTCGAAGCTGACGGGGAGGGGCTGTATTCATGAGCAGGAGCTATACAGACAATAAATGGAATAACACGGAGGGAGAAAGGCCACGTGGTTTTACGGGCGCAAGCAAGAAGCAGAAAGATCCTTTACCCTTAAGTGCCGTGCTGGGAAAGTTATTATGCGTCAATATAGAGAGAAAAAGACCCTAATCTACCTGGAGTCAGTGGATCTGGAAGACGTCACTGTGGAGACTGGTACAGTTGTGAGGAATTGGGAGTGTAAAAACGTTTGTTGTCTCAGCTGTACGCCATTGTTCAGGGAACGTCGAGTGAACCGCTTTACTGACAGTCTTTTCAGGAATCCATAGAGGTTTCCATGGTCCACAACTTTGTGGTAAGGATCGGCCCATTTAGGTCAAGTCGACGAATGAGAAGATAAAACATTCGTTCGCGCTGCTATGGGTTCTGAGATGATACGTCGGCCCGACCTCCGAAGCCATTTTCAGGACCACGTGAATATTTGTTCCCACGACTCCTTCGTTTGTGGACCATGATCACGATTTCGACGGACACTCTTTTCTCCATCGCCAGACCCTTTTATATGCGCTCCTAGAAGACCATTATCGGATATTACTTGCGGCAGGGTGGCCTTTGGAAGAGGAGAGAGAGGAACGACGCGAATATGTGACTTGAAAATGGAGTTTTGAGGCGTAAAAGGTACGCGACGTGTCCTGCTGTTGTATTCGTTTCTTGATCTACATGATAGTGCGGTGGGCGCTCCTCGAGATCATCATTGACGGGCTCGCAGAGTGAGCAATCGTGCACAGTGGAGTTGGCTTATCCCGGACAGAGGTTCAGGTGCGGCATGTACTCTGTCGACGGCTTCTTGGTGCCGGATTGGTGAACATTGGTCACGTCTCCGATAGTTCGTGGACTCTGGATGCAAGATGGCCACGTCAAAAACGTTTGATTTGTCCTACTCCGGAATGAGGCCCTGATGTATCGGCTCTCCTGGCGATGCTCATGCGTTATTTTTTGCAGCCACGCAATTATATCCTTGCTACTCTAGGCTTGGACAGACTGAGCCGCATTTAGGTCTATAGACATTCCTAACCAGCAACAAGTCTTCACGTTAATGCGACTCGGAGAATCGGCACGACCATGCGGTAGCCGGTCCCTCAACACATGCTTACCGTCACCAGGCTATCACTACTCTCTCAACACTTCCATGATGTCCCAAGAACTCGCAGCGACTTATCATCCCACCTTCAACGCCCCAGACGCCGATGCCATCCTATCCTCCCTCGACAACACCCTCTACCGCCTCCCATCCCCAGTCCTGCGCCGCACCACCACTTTCTTCGTGTCCCCGTCTTTCACATTCAATCCTCCCAGCAAGCCTATCCCCATTCACGAGCATGACGCTGTCCTCCAGCGGCTCCTGCGGATCCTCAGCGGTCTCGCGATCCCTCCGTGGCGCACGTTTGATAACCTCGAGGGCGTGCTGAACCTAGCTGAGACGTGGGGAGCGAAGGGAGCGGTGGACGTCGTTCGTGCTTCGATCACTGCGCCAGTGTTCCTGCAGGAGCCTCTGAGGGTTTATGCCATAGCGACGCGATTTGGGTGGGACGAGGAAGCGGAGTTCGCGTCGAGGCATACGCTGGACTTGTCCCTGCACGACGAGCTGCACCAGGAAGCGCTGCGGCGGATCCCGACGCGCGCGCTGGTGAAGCTGTTCAAGTTCCACCGGAAGCGGCGGGATGCGTTCCGCGCGGGGATGGCGGCCGAGGGCGAGGAGAGGAGGTGTGCGGGGTGCGGGGAAGCGGTGGGTGGGGCGGGGTGGGCGGCACTGGTGTGGAGGATGTTCTGGGAGATGGACACGCGGCCGTCGGGGGAGGGGCTGTGCTCGTTGGAGGTGGAGGAGTGGGACGAGATGGAGAGGTGTTTTGGGGAGAGGTGTGCGGGGTGTGGGAGGGCGGTGTATGAGCGGTTGGCGGTGCTGGAGAGGGTGAGGAAGTGTTTGGATGAGTTGCCGGATACGGTGTGATCCTTTCTCTTGTTGGAACGATGTATGTCAATCCTGATTGTATCCGTATTCTGTCTAAGCTGGTTCGTGAAACATTGTTCTAGCGAGACACGGACTATAAGCAACACCGTGGTAAGCGCGCGAGCGTCTATGTATTTTTATTATACTTGGGCAATCTCCGCTTCCTCTTCATAGGTCGAATATAACACCTCGTTTTCACTTCAGTCTCATCCTGTGCCATGTATAAATACCTAGCCTGCTCCCTTAAACACCAGTAGTATAATGGTTAACATGTGGTCTACCCAAGTACCCATTTGTCTCCTTTGGGGTTCGAACCCCAATTGGTGCATTCCTCCTATTAATGGTAAGTTTTTCCAAATTCCCCGGACGTCCCTGACGCTCACGTATTACACCCGCGCACGAAACCTCCATGCGAGATTAATACCGTTTTGTACCCAACCTGCCTTGGGGGTTTCTTACCGGTATGGTAATTTACAGTTTCTTCCAGGTCCTGTGACCATCGCGAAGTCATATTTCCAATTCAAATGTGCACCAGACCCTTTCTTCCCGCCTACTCATGGATTCACTGGTATCTCTGATCTCGCTGGGTTCCCGTACGATACCAGAATTAATCGGTTTCGTGAAAGAAGCAGCTCTGGACTCGAGGTACGTGCGTGCATTTGTACGAGTTTCGTTATTGTGTGGTAACTTCATTCCGGGCTAGGATCTCAGTGTATGCCCGATAATAGCGTACAAAAATCACGACTGGTCACAACCTGAAGCTGGGGTATTTCGTGACTAATGCACAACGACGCGATGGGTGTCCCCCCCACCTTCATTCACCACCCAAAGCTTATGCCATATGGGATTATGTCAGTACCTTGCAAGCTCGGATGCCTCTCCTATCTTCGCGAGTCCTGTCCTGGTGCGCTAGGTCGTCTTACGAAGATTCACGTATCGCGAACGTGTAGACGGGTTGACGTGATGAGTGCCAGCGTTCTGGAGAGGTTAATCCGTCTGTGGATGATATATGCGAGTTTTCAACGTCTAACCACGGATATCGAATAGCCAGGGAGGTGTGATGAAGCGATAAGGGGTAGTGTCGCCGAATGATCACGATGCGCACGGGTCCCGGGATGTGTGGGTGGGGGGTGCATGCTAGTGAGTGAGGGTATGGAGATGGAGTTTGCGAGCCTAGCGGCATACTGAATGCATCAGTGGTGTAATGGTCAACATGCGGTCTTCCCATCATCGTAGCGAAACTTCCCAATGGCCGCGTTCGGGGTTCGATTCCCCGCTGATGCACTTGCCAACTCGAGTACCTTTTTCTCAAATCCCTGGACGTGACTCTCTTTGCGCGGTACAATTATGTGCCGCCATGTATGTACCGCTGAGCTTCTTTAGTATTGTTCGGCTTCCACACCGAGAAAAGGTGCTCGGGGATGAACTGGTGAGTGGCTGTAGACTACTTCCTTGATGCTACGACCTGGCTTGCGCTCATTGTTTGGTGAATCCGAATCATCAGAACTTTTTGCTCAGGGGTATCTCTCTCGCCTCTGTTCACATTTCGAGTGTCTCTGATGTGTATTTGCTGTTTTTTTTTGTGACTGTCATGGCATTCCGAGTTTTAGTCCATTCTCCGTCCTCCCGGCTCCATTTCTGTTTCAGCTTCTTCAAAATCGTCATCGTCCAAGGTGGGTGTTTTGACTATCTCCGATCTCGCTCGGTTCCGTTCGTACGAGAATTAATCAGTTTCGTTCAAAGTGCATTTGTCCGAGTTTCGTGATTGCGGGGTGTCTTCATTCCAGGCTAGGATCTGTGGGGAATTGAGTTAGATTGGAGACTCGAAGCCTTACGCAAGTCTCCCCGAGGTTTTTGAGTCGACTTTTTGTTCGACTCTCTTTTGTAGGAATTCAAAGTAAACCATGGCCCAGGTAAGACGGCGGTCCGACCAAGACCCCCTTTTTCTGAACCTTGCTTCAAGGCTGAGTCATTCTCTATCTGACATGATGCTCGTCTTTGAGATGGGCCCGATCCTGATATTCAGGCTTGTCAGAGGCATTGTAGCTTTTGCTTTTCTTCTCTCTCTTCGAGTTCTTAGTACTACCATACTAGGATCTCGTTAAGATGTGGATACCCATGGTTCCTCGTCTCGTCATGTTCAGATGATGTGAGGGAGTCGGTGACTATGCTTTTTTGGGGGTGGTCGTACTGGCTCTCATTCTGTCCATAGCCATACCGGTGAGATGTTTGCACTGCTTGTGGCAGGATCCAGAATTCGTGTTCTCTGATAAAAGTCAGTGATCCGTAGTTTCATTTACAGCCTGCTGCTATTTGTCCTAGTTCATAATGCGGATAGAATGCATCAGAACATATCCTCTCCTCTGCGCGGGCTCTATTCGTTATCATCTTTCAAGTTGTGAGCAGTGCGTTCAGTTGTGTTCAACCAATGTTTAATAGTTAACAATGCATTGCTCAGGTTTTACCTTGACGCGCCTTTTTTGCGGGTGGATCTCCCAAGATCTAAATTCAGTTTCTTGCCATCCTAAATCTGTTGATTTCAAGATTTCAAGGTGGAAAGAGTTGACGTGGATCGTTTGGTTTTTTTGTTTTGTTTGGATGTCCTCTTGTCTGACCGTCTCGCCGCCATCAAGTGTGTACGAGAGATCCCTTCTTCTTTCCTTCAACGCCTACTATCCAAAATTTACTCACGACACTCACAATTGTCGTTGGGTGCTTCGACTCTCGCTGTATGATGTCCCTGGATTCTGTTCGTATGATAGTAAGAGAATTATTTTCTGTGTAGGATCAGTACTAACTTCTGGATTAGATTAGAGACTTGAAGCCCTTGGCTCAGCCTGATGTACAGGCTTTTTTTGGTCTTTCGTCTGGCCAAGATCACCTTTTTCTGAACCTTGTGTGCTTGCTGATCAAATTTTCATCTGCCTTTGCTTAACAGTCATTGATACATCATACCATGGACTGTAGGAACAGTGCTTTAATATATTATCATTAAGTATATACTACAGTCTTTGATGTATCTAGACGTTGGGTAGCTCTGCTTAGTGTTTCGGTTAACATTCGGGTTTTACCAGTTTATCTATTGTGTCGATAACTTGGACTCCAACTACCTAAAGTCCTTGATTCGGGCTCCGGTCGGCCTGCCCATTTCGACACGGACTGTTGAATTCTCATATTTGAGCTTCACGGTGCGCTACTATGTATGGTATCCTACACTCGGCTGATACTGATACATAAATGCTTTCTAGGATCAGTATTTGTTCCGTTTTGTTTGCGAGAGAGTTTGATCGGTGACCTACTCAGGTTCAATTGTCTTGCTATGACTCGGACCTTGAATCCGATTCTTGTATTGTCGACTTCTGCAGCCGCCTCCCGCTTTTTGATGAACCCGAGAGTACATGTAAGTCGAATATAAATACCGCGAGCGAGATATATGCTTAGTTGTATTATTGACTACGTTCTTATGTGAAAGCCGACAGCTTCAGGGACCCACTAGTATAGAAAACCGATTAGGCGCGTCAAGTAAAGCTCTGTAGCGTAGAATCATCGAAGGTATACGAAGAGACAAGGGGCCGCACCCCTCTTCCCAGCTTGTTGAAAATCAGATAAAGAAAACGAAACATCCACCTCCTTGTCGTCGTTGCTATCCAGGACTTGGCGGGAATCTAACACTCGCTACCTCCATTTAATAGCGAAAGATTTATAGAATTGCGTGGGAGCGATGAAGTTAACCTGACTGGTATGGATAAAAAGCGAGGGTAGATCCCACTTGCACTGGCTGGAGATTCGGACGGCCCGGATTCTTTAAACAACCCCGATCCTGGGCTTGGGCTAGCAGCGTCGGGGAAGCACTCTGCTTCTGAGTCCCACTGCACTGATGTACAGCCATTGAAATCGTCGCTTCATCTTGGAGCGCCTTTTCTCCAAGATGGGCGCCTAGATGGTACGGTACTGTTCCAGGTAACTACTATGGGTTAATGATTCCGATGCTGGAACTGTATCACTGGATGCAAGAGAGGGATTCAAGAGTGACCAGTGATACCCGCAGATGTACTAGCTAGTATAGACAAGTAGCAAACAACGGACTGGGTACACGTGATCAGGGTGGAACCGGACCGTGCCTACACTCGCATCTCCCGCGTGGTATCAAGGCTAGCACAGGAATCAATAGAACTGGTCCACTAAATGGACTCGACTCGGATGCAAACCTCTTTCCTATGGTTTTTGGGCATATCTTTTATGTACGTCGGGTCTTTTCGTGTAGGATATAACATAGACCATGGTCATATACTCTCAATCCTCCCTAGATTACTAGAACCTAGAGATACAGGAGGCTTCGGTCTGGAGCGCAATACCCAGGCAATTGAGGCCTCACTACGGTGAATCAAGCTCGCCGGACTCCTAACTACATGCAGCAAGACTACGGGCAAGCTCTGGTGCTGCGGTCCGGACTCGAGCTGGGCACAAGAAAAGTTGCAAACTCCTCGGACATCCACGCGATTGGCTATACATAACCCTACCCACGTACACTTTCGCGGGAGAAGCTGTGCTTTTCTTAGAGAAAGGGGGAGGGGGGGAGAATAGTATTGGCATAACCGGTTGGGGGTATGACCGTCCGCGATGTAAGTCCGTCAAGAGAGTATCGGGCCATATGGCTGTGATTGGGTCTCCATGCTGATATTCGCACGTACAACGGGACCCGGGTGCGCATGGGACGATTGAATTAGGGACTGGAGCAATAGATACAAGCGCGGGAGAAAATTCATGGGCGCCGTCAGGTCAACGTCACTGAATTTACGTGACTTGGTGAAAATCCACGACTTGCGTATATGTACGAGAACAAACGGACTTGGCGCATGAGTGTTGTACAAAGGCGGGATTGGGACGATCACATGATGGGGTTACTGTAAATTAAGTATGTAAAAAGTTTTTCCGGTTCCAGGTAGATGATGTTTGCCCCATCTGGCTGACGCATCCATGAGAGACTCCGACATCTTATTCTCGATGGCCGGAATCTATGCGGAACGTTGATGAATTTCCTCGGGGGACGCGCCTTTCCGCCGGGTATTTAATTGAAGGCTCTATTCTGAATAAAAGCCACCTGACATTGAACTCCGCTACTTTAGATATTGCATAATGCATTGGTGTTCTATGGAAGCAACTCTCGAAGAGCTGAAGTACATGCTCTGTTTTGCTTATTTAGCTCTTCTATGTAACCGAGATCTAGTACCGTCCACAAGGTGTTGACCCTCTTTTTTAGAGTAGTAACTACGGGATTGTTTATTAATGCTTTGTTTGGCGGGTAGGGAATGGGCATCAGAATCACGAGCCTGCACCAAGAAGCGGTGTCAGATTATTGCTAGCATATCCCGAGATATAAGTCAAGACAAACTAACAGTCACAGTCGGTATTTTTGAATAAAATCACAAGGTAGAAGTGATTAAATAGTCGCGTACAACCGTGAACCCAGGCGCTATGAGCCGCACTTTGTGAAGACTCATTTGAGGATGATGAAAGCATGCGATCTTGACACAGAGCGTGAAAGCTGAGTTGAATCACAAAGGAGAGGTTTCCAAAGATAATACGGTCGACGTGTTAGACCGGACTGGGGTGGAGAAGGTATTAGGAGAGCACAGACCAAACCAACCTTTCAATTGACGGGATGGTCTCTAGCACCTCGGTAGATTTAAAGAACTCGGGGAGCTCGGATATCTGGACGTCTCATAGCGCTGATGTTTAGCCGTCCTTTCGTTCTGCAGCTACTTACGTCTTCCCTAAACCCGCGGAGATTTCGTTGCAACTTGTATACAACATAAGGCTGTATATTTCATAGTTAGTCCTCATGCGGCGTTCGCCACGGCTGTAACCTACTTTTGGCGCCTACTTCCTCTGGGAAACGGCCGCGCGCTCAGGGATTCCTATTTTAATGATATAGCGCCATAGAACGGGTCGGTACCCGTGCCGTCAGGGTCCAGTCGGGTTTGAGGGAAAACTGACCAATATTCTGCCCTAACCTCCCATATGTGGTTATCAAGCGGCAAGCCGCATACGATAGCTGTAAACTAATGTGTACTAGTATGCCGAGCGTTGTTAAATATCACCTAGGTACCACAGAAAGGATGAAATCCCACCATTTCCATGCAAGTACCTGTTTATGCGATGGATTGATGGTTGGAAGAGTTGGCGAGCTTATACGCTTAGGAAAGATGTTAAAGTTGACAATGAAGATCATGTTTAGTGAAGGAATATAAAGCGAACGGCTCGAATCAAAATCTCGGCTTTCACATAGAGATCCAATGAGCGAGCACCAGAGAGACGTTCCGAATTGTTGGCATCCTAGTAGCTGAAATCAGATGGTGCGAGCGCCTCTTGTGTGAAGATTGTTATCCGTTCTCCCTAAGGAAAGACCGATCCACAAGAATTTGTACAAGAACACGCACGAGGCCGTAGTGCATCAGGAACACTCGTCTCAAGGGTTCGTCCGATTGGCCTCGTTATTGCCGGTAAATAGTTCAACAAAGAGTTATTCCGATTGGTGGAGCTGTCAACCGTAAACTTGGACTTCACTCCTCATAGCATTCATCTGATTAACCTCGTGCTCACATACATCCCTGAGCATTACCGAACCATGGACGTCATACTGTCCGACAACAAAGATGGCATCAAGTGAAGATGAGCCTCAAGTGCAGATCTGTAATGTGCCGTGAAACGTGTTTCAGAGCAACGAATTGGATAGGTACGAAGATAACATGATTGTCAACCACAGGCTTATTTGCCGAACAAGATTAACAAGAAATGCCAATCCAATGCAGAGCAATATCTGCTGGATTAAAGAGTACGATCACAAATGAGAGTGAGACTATTGAGCAAAATTCTCCTTTACTTGGCATGATGGTATCTGAGAAGTTCTTCGACAGGCGAACCAAGTCGATACCACCCTTTGTCAACAATGGCCAGCCGCTCCGAATCCCGACTCAACGACATTCTGAGTCACGTAATGGCGCCGTTCCAACGAATAGAAAGCTGTAATCGCAATCAAGGGACTGTCCATCCAATAACATTGCGCATCATTTCATTTCCTCCAGTAGTGCAGGCGACGTTACGTTTTAATCCAAAAGCGAGTAGTAGTGTGGCAGTGCATTTTGTCCTGCACGTGAGGTGGGAGCAATTTTTTAACGGAAGCGATGATTGGCCAATCACTGTTATTTCACGTCCAAAACAGACGTTCACATCCTACTGACGCTTTCCTCATGACTTCGATTTCCTCTGTGTAGATCTTCAGCTGACCGCCTAAGGTTAACGCCACCAGCTGATAGGACTAAGCCTTTCATATTCCCTTACTCGGCCGCAGCGACATGACATTCTGTGTCCGCAACTCACCAGAGCCTTGGGACGTATCCTTGTAGATGCGATCGAAAGCGGCGACCTCTGTAATACCTCGCAGTGGAGGTTGTTTTCCGATAGTGTGTGATCGACAGCTATTTCCGACTCTGAAAACACCCGCGACTCACCAATATTACATATCTGGCGGGTAACTCCAATCCTGCTATGCAATCCAAGGGCGGCCCAATCAAGAGACAGTGACGCGACTCAATTTGTCCAAGGCGTTCATTGGTCTGATGTGGTGAGAAAGGAATCGTCCTAGAAAGGTCTAGTAACTAATCCGAATGTCCCTCTCATTTTATCTAACTTCTTAAACCATTTTGGGAAATCAGCGTGAAGATCTCGACACGATCATTCCCGATATATGTTGTCTGTCAGCTGGGTATCTCCTGAGTAGAAGGAAAGTATAACTGGAGCTGATAAAACGGCAGACGTCTTCCCTTCAGTTGCTCTCCCCAACTGAAACCTACACCGATATCCCTCGCGCGCTTTACCAATAACCATGTGTACTTCCTCATTGTCTGACCTAACTTCCGGAAACAGTACTTCGCATGCGAAACCGGCCCTGACTACGCATGTGCCATCCCGTGGAATCAGCGAGCCTCAATGCTGTCATTGCGGGTGGAGGGGTGCTCATGCTCCGGGATGCCCTTTCAAGTAATGGATAGCCCTTGGACACTGTGAGTCCTTCCATCTTTCACTTCGCCATCGCTTACGACTTCTTGTCCTCAGATCAATTACCAACACTATTGTTTACAACCATCGCTATATTTGCTTTCTGTTATCGCTACCGCATTTCGTTTCGCTGGACACAACCTACCCCTTGTTTTATTTATCCCCCTCCCCCTTGACATCATTTACTCGATAACTTAGAATTATAGCATGCAAATCTTGTTTTGTCGTTGCCAAGTCAATCAATGCAATTGCCTCCGGAGCGCACCATGCATCTAATCTATCATGAGATCTCATTGCACGGTACCTTCCTAGAAGAAAAATTGGTCAGGGAGCTCCCTGTATGCCGACATTTGACGTCATCTGACTCCCTTGAATGGGGTTCTAAAAATCATCCTGAACAAGAAAGCGGTTCGTCAGACGACGTTTGAATCGTGTCGAAATGGCGTGAGGTGTCCAGCGCATAAAATAATTTGATCCTCAACTCCCAAATCACCATAGAGACGTCTTATGCTGGCTACCCGGACGCCGTTTGAGATCACACACGCCACCAAGAACTCCACACCACAGAAGACTTGTCTCACTCATAACGCATGAATTTCTTTCGAATCCAAGTTCGGAAATTTCCTGTTTGTGCGGAGAATACGTAGTTTGGATCGCTACGCAACTTCGGGGTTCCACACTTATGGTAACCAATGCTAGCTATCTTCTGAAGTGTCTTAAAGTCGGTCTGATTAGAACACGGGAACGCCCGCACATACATTTTTATGTTTTAAATTAACAATCTATTTATTTCTTATAGCTTTCCCCTTTTTACTGGAGGTTGTGTATTGCTTTTCTGAACTACGATGTTCTCCAATACCATCCTGAGACACTACAGATGACCGCCCGGAGGTACTCTCAGATGGAGTATAAATTTCCGCCCTGGGTGTTAGCGGGAATCTATAAGTGGGAAGTAGATTTAGATCGCCTGATAGAAAAGTCGGATTATATTGGCGTGAAACCAACAACCAACAATCAACTTCAAGTCGTGACTCTGGATCCGCTCAGATCGCTCCTCCCCCTCCCACTGGAATGAACAGCATCGATTTAACACGAGAACAGTGCATCGTATCCAGTATCAGTAAAGGCAAACTTTTAGATAAGGTGTCATGATGAAAATGAGCCGGGAACGTAGAAAGAAATTGCAGGGAAGTAAAATCGTCCATGTATCTACGATAAGAAAGGAATACCGGATCGTACTTTACACCACCAATTGCATGGAGGAGGCCTCTTGAAATACTCGACCACTCCCATCAAAGCGAATATATGTACGAAGATGATCAATAGTAAAAGTGAAATGCAACAGAAAAATTCTTTCAAAGTAACGTCCTCGGGATGGAACTTCCGCCACAGTGCTATAAAGTCGTTCTCAAAAGCAGACATATCACCAGTTTGGGGTACAACAAAAATTTCTTGCGACTCCACAGTCAGATCCGACTCGGTATCAGAGACTCCGTGCTGGGAACTTGCAGAAAGGGATGGCGTTGAATCAGTTTCCGTAATATAATCATCCGCGCGCTGAGATGATGCGCTGCAATTAAAAAAAATTGAACCCTGGGTACTCATATAGTGCACCTGCCTACAACTTTGCGTTTGGACCCGGGTTCTTCCAGACCGGAATTCTTTTCTGTTCCAAAGATCAGCGTCATCAAATTAAAAAAATACGGCACTCACTTCCACGAATGCTCGCAAGCCTTCCTGCATTGACGTATTACATCAGCGAGGCATACAAGAGGGTAAGGTCCCACTTACCTTCAAGTTTGCGCCTTCTAAAAACATCCTGTTGCTCTCTGCGCTCCACACTGCTTCCAATACGGAACGATTGCTGTCTTCAGCGAGGATGAGCGCTCTCTTCGTAGTCTGTACTGCG
Organism: Armillaria novae-zelandiae; assembly: GCA_030435655.1. NCBI lineage: Eukaryota > Fungi > Basidiomycota > Agaricomycetes > Agaricales > Physalacriaceae > Armillaria > Armillaria novae-zelandiae. The sequence goes on along the minus strand of JAUEPR010000073.1, from coordinate 58,919 downwards.
TCAGGTGAACATTTTTCGACCATTTCCTTAGCATATTCGAGAGCCGTCGGCAACACGGATGACGAAGGTACCAATGTATTGATACTGATTTAAATCGCAGACAACATCAGAGAAAAATGAAATCAACCAGGCTAAATGACTCACAACCCAAACTTCTGGTAAGCGTCCTTTGCCGTAATAGTCTTACCGAGGAGCAGCATTTCACTTGCACGCTAAGAAAATGACGGTAGTGAAGTCGAAACTCTAATAGTCGAAGCGACAGTAGTGCGTACTTGATGTCCTGCAATTTGTGTTACCCGAGGTATACCTGGAAATACAAATAAGATAAATCGACCCTAGCCAACGCGACATACCTCCTTGAATGGCTGCGACGCCCCTCCTCACCTCCGGAAAACCAAACTTTGCGTTCTCATCCGCAACGACGAGATCACAATTCAAGAGAATCTCCATACCCCCACCATATGCACCGCCATTAACAGCAGCTATGATGGGTTTGGCAGTGAGCCTCCTAGAAATGCTCGCGAATCCATACTTCTTCGCACTGATATAAGCTTGATCGCTTGATGTAGCACGAACAAGACGATTATCCCACCCCTTCAGATCCGCTCCAGCACAGAAGATACGTCCGGCTCCTGTCAAAACCAAAACCCTTTGCAAATCCAATATACATAAGAACGAAATCAAAATCAGCACAGGACTGACCACAGTTCCTTCTCACGCTCAAACCAATCAAGCACAGCACACAGCTCAGTCTGCGAGTTCTACAGTGACAGAGTTGAGGGCGTTTGGGCGGTTCAGCGTCAGTAAGAGAACATGTCGGGAAGGGAAGGCGAGGATAAGCTCTGACGAATGTGGAGGTGACAACGCCATGGCGGGGAAACGAAGGAAATAACTGAACGATCATTCTACGTGATCAGGTACGATCGGAAGTCGTACCGATCTACCGAGCTCATAATTGTACTTTTAATTTTTACGTAGGGAAGGATGCGGGCGACAAACTTACAGGGCACTCCAGACTATTCTTTTTGACCCAAAATATAACTCTACCCACCTCCAAGGTTATTGCTAGTGAATTTCCCTTTTCTCGATGCCTTCTCGAAAACGACCCTGCGACTTTCCGTTCGACCGTGGGCACGCCTGGACCAAAAAGCAAGGTGCATCTTGCCACTGCACAGTGAGTCCGAGCTTTGCGATAAAGAATAGGAAGAAGGACAGTCCTCTAAGAAGGCATTGACGCACGCGTCATCAACGCTGGATTCGGAGCATCGAGGAAGACACCGAATACCGAATCTACCGTGATTAAAGATAACCAAGGACCGGCAGGCATCAGGGCCGCCGGCAACACTCATCAATACCAACTCTGTCAAAACAACCGAGGTCGCTCATCAGGCATCACGCCAGGGACGGTAGACGTTGCAGGGAGACAGATCGATGGTATAAGAGACAGACAAAGTTGAGACGAGGTATGCTCCCTTCTACAGGTTAGACACATGCATTTTCGAGAAGATAGATCTCTCGTCATCCAAAATTTCTGAGAGGACGTATAGCATCTACCAGCCAGAGGATCGTTTCCTGAGAGTTTATAAGGCACTAGACGTTCTAGATATCTGCATGAGAAGATGTTGGATCTATAGCAGCTAACTTTGAACTAAGCTCAAGGAAGAGTAGCGCCATATTTACGCGGAAGAGAAGCCTTGGGACTAGTTGAATAAGTACAAGGACCGGGCAAATGCAGGCAAGTGTTACTTCGTGATCCCCATAGGAAGATTATCTATTGCATCGACACTGTTATATGACTCGCATGGGAACGGGGATTTGGAATGATAATTTATGAGAACTGGATGTCATCGATGATTTGAGATTTCAAACCCGCTGTTCACTACTCCGGATTCTAGGACGTAGGGTCGGATCAGTAATTTTTAAGAACAGGATACTAACGGAATTTTATCTGGAAATATTTTTAATGAAACGGATGTTGTGACGGGATCTACAACGGTTGAGTGATGAGGAAGGGAAATGGATCGAATGGCATGACATTCGCCGTTCGATACACTGCACATGCATGACACTCGCTCCCAGTCTATGTCTGATTCGCAGGTAGTTCTTTCTGAAATCCTACGTCGTCGTCATTTTTGTCCGCTGGTGAAAGCTCGGCTTGGGCACTTACGTATTAAATAACAAAAAAACCCAAGCAATTTTATGTTTATACCTACATTGACGATGTGGCAGTTGATTGACATCTAGAAGAGGTATCCAACTGCTGTTCACGCATCCATGATAACTGGGCCGCTAGGCAATCCGTAGCGTTGTTCATGCATTAGTTTCGAAGATTCGCCGACAAGAACCAGGACGTGCTTACGGTGAATGCAAGCGACCGCGTGAAGGTACTGCTGAAAGTTCTATCTGGACCTGGTCAAAATGCAATAGAGTGGAGACGACATTGGAATTCCGTTCTAGAAATGTTTAGAACAAGAAACATCTGCTGCAGATCCTAGGATCTACCTGCCAAGGTTGGCAACCGCTAAGAGCTTCCACATGCCACTACGTAGTTAGCGCAGTCGTAGTCTAGATATAACGAAATCATGGGCCTGTCCCATTTCGTACCGTCCAGGGAGATACACGCCACATCGTCAGCACGGAAAGAGTAACCGACAAAGGAGTACCTGAATCTGGAGCACCACGATTATAGCCATCCGGACCAGAAAACGGCCATACATACCATAACTCGTCACTACGTGTTATTTCTCAGGCTCGTTGTCTACGGGTCCTGAGAAGTAGTAATAGGAGATAGTCAATCAAAGATCAAGCACGGAGCAGAAAGCCATCAGGGTTATCGTGTTGAATCAATTCAGCCGAAGAAACAGAAGATCCAGGACTATATCATTACATCATTTTGCAGGGACAGGAAGACTTGTAGCATTGAAAGATCTCGCATCCAAATGGCCAACAGATAGGTGGTTCTTGGACCCAGAACAAGGGCTGGACTCTGGAAAAGTTGATATGGAGCGAAAATGTCTGTGCGTTGTTCCATGACACCCGCAAACTCCGTTAGGGCCATAAACGCTAACAGAGACGAGATAATTGCCGCAGGGTTAGACCGCAATGGGTCCTTTTGAAGCCAAGTCCGAGTCGGAATCGGCCCTTCTCGTACGATCAGTGAATCCGTAGGAAAGAATGACATGTCTACATACCTAGTTCCGGAAGTGAATAAGAACATCTGCGTGACGTTCATGGCCGTATTGAAGACTGGTGTAGCAAAAGAACATTCGTTCCGCAAAACTGAAATGCGTATATACGAGCCAAGGTGAACGGGTAGACATCAAGGGACGTGTCTGTACCTAGAAGGAAATCATCATAACGCGATCTACGCGAGGTTCGCGGGACACTGCCCAGAAGAAGGTTCAGCCATGCGGTGCCCCGTCGTACCCGTTTTCATGTTCGACCTCCTAAGCCCCATAGCCTCAAGGCCAACGCAGTAGACCATCAAATCCGCGAGCAACCAAGTCGTGTCGTCAAAGAGTTGGGGTCCACATCTTTCTGATGGACGTTGAGAGAGCGGTTGAATCCCTTGCAAACGAAGAGGAGCATAGTTTCCAGATTGGGGCCTAACCACAAACCCGAACGTAGTTACCAGCGCGACCAATGACAACAACATCAGAGAAAAGGGGGTTCTCGAGCCTCTCTGATGGCAACCATTTCAGCATATATGATTTGGAAGTGTGTCTCGAGTGCTTTACTGTCGCAAAGCGTCAGTGTGAAATAGCTATGCTGATCATCGATGCACAGTAGCACGTAAAAATACAAGGAGGGTTTGTTGAGCACTGAAGGAGGAAACATTGAATAAGATCTGAACAAAGTCAAGGAACGCCCAGCACAGAGATCTTCCGAGCGACCATCAGAACCGGAAGTCCGGATCTCTAAGACGAGAACCAAGGACTATCACCAGAAAGCTACCCTACGCTAACTCTGAGGAGCAATTAACACTAGGACAGGAATGCAAGGGAGAGTCGGCATACAACTCGGCGAACTCTATAACGTCAATAGACAATTGCCACTGAATCAGAATGAACTAAGACGGGTGGACGTTGAACAACGTACCTACGGCCGACAGGAAACAACAAAAGCACCGCAGCTGATGAATATGGATGTTCTCTCATCACAGCAGAGTATCGGCACCAGAACCAGGTTGCCTCGCAAAGGGCACATGTCCTGAAGCCACGGATCATCAGTTCAGCAGTCTAGATAAGTCTTTTCTGATTTAATTTCAGGTTCAAAGAGCCTACGACAGAGAAGAGGAACGGTCACCCAGAAGCCCAAAGTCAGGGACAAGTCCGAAAAGAAGCCACATATCATCGAACTTGAACAGAACGGGAAGAAGAGTGCACCAGGTGAAACAACCTGCTGTGCCAAATAAGTTGTTCATTGCCGTTACTGCAAAGAAAGGAAACGTTTACCGGAGCTCGTATCAGTAAGGGAATTGGATCAGTGTCACCTGCGGTTTGAATCAGTTGATCTTCAACCGGTTTGACATCAGACGAAGCACACGCAAGCCATGTCACTGAAAACAGTTCTTAGTCAGAGAGTGTATCCCTTGAATGAACGGAACGTACACACGATTGCACGATTAGATGGCGACTGAATAAACGCGTAAAAATATCTATGTTCAAGAAATTCTCGTATCGTGCAAGCCGAAAACCGTTCAAACATTATGACGCCTAATCTGAACTGGTGGGGAAGCTTCACATTAATAAGTCTATAATAATTGTCCAAGCATAAGCCTAATACTGAGATCATTGCCGCCGAAGTCCAAAATCATTAATCTTTCCCTCATCATTACACTAGAGTACAGCCAGTCCGCCGACGATAGCGAAGGCGATGCCAGTCCAGGAAAGCCCGAGTGCGACCAACTCTCCATTTGAGGTGCTATTTGAACTAGCCGGAGCGCTAGCAGCAGATGCAGCCGAGCCTGTAGACGAAGCACCTGCACTGGAGGTACCACGCGTGGTCGTCCCCGAATGGGAAGAGGAACTTCCATTAGTACCCGTTCCAGTACTTGTCGAGACCTTTCCGGTACTCATCGCTGAACTAGTCGACGATCCTGCAGAAGAAGTTCCCGACTACACAACTTAGTACAGTATAAAGAGAGTAATACAAATAGGCGTACGCTCGTCGCAGTCGTGGTCGCCGATACACCAGTCAAAACCGCGCTTCCACCTCCAATGGCAGAAATAGTTGTACATTGCGAGGAAGATGGTACGGGATGAGCGTCCGGGGTAGAAGTATCACCTTGGTGGAACGTCGAGGTACCATAGACACCCATAGGCTACTTGCGAGGTAAATCAAAGGGGAAAAAAGGATGGCCGGGAAAGTATACCAGCCCGCTGTCGCCTTGACACGACTCGAACACACCAGAACCGTAGTTTGCAGGCATGTTCCATGCACATCCCATTACATCGTAGATGTGTTGACCTAAATTCAGCAGATCGTCAACCATTCCGAGAAAAAGGAACAGTGTTCTCTGTGCTTACACCATGTAGGCGCCATGCTCCCAGCGGGGTTGCAAGCCCGAAAGCAAAACTGGTCGGCCGCCATGAAGTTCTATTGGTGATTAAGATTTGGATATTCATGAAATTATTTTAACACGTACCGTCCACTCGAACACCTGTTCAAGTTTCCCAAAAGCTGTAGAGAACACCAGGCCACCAATAGGATTCCCTGAATTAACATCAGTTTCTATCTACCCGCAGGAACCGAAGCCCTTACCATTCCCATCGGCACCATGAGGATCGAGCTCGCCCCCAGTATCGCCAGCAGGGATATTAAGCTTCGTTAAATCGCCCGTGCCTACAAAACACTTGGTTTCGGATAAGATTCTTATCAACTTTCAGGTATATTCGTACCCGTAACTTGGATAAAGTCGGGCGTCTGAACGAAATGTGCTCCTGTGATAGCACCACTTGGAATGACACGCGTGCCGTAGCCGTCCTAAACGAAGTTGGAAAAGGCGAACAAAGTAAATGGCCGAGAGAAGCTGACCTTGAGGCACCAAGAAACTTCGATACGCTGTGGAAACCATCAGCGTCTCCAAGCAGAGAATGGCGAGCTTATCAAACCTCTGTGTTTCCAATGCCAGAATCTACGCCTGCTGTGGGAGGTGCCCATAAGCAGCTATCGTGTCGATACGTGAGAGATCTGCTCCTGTGAGAACAAACAGCGAGACGCACAAATCATCAACACCGTTGACTAGTCGAACGTTGAGAGAGAGATTGATAAGGGAAGAAAATGAGGGAAACGTACTGTAGACATTCTGGCACATAGAATCCTGGCTGGACGTCGTCCCACATTTGTTGGTCCCAGTCTGGCCCTGTTCAGATGTATCGGGGGCGGTATCAGGTAGATATGTCGCGCTGTATTGAGCGGCTACGGTAGAGAGTGTGGCGATAAAAAGAGCGACGGTGGGGGTATACATCGTGATGATGGGAGAAAGTAAGGAGGGATAGGAACAAACACGCGACATCCGTTGGGAAGTTTTGGAGTCTAAATATAGACACTTGTCAGACATCAGATTTCTACCTGAAAATGTGGAATTGAGTAGCTGTTCCTTTTAGCTGTGTACGGCGAGTAAACGCCGTGGATGAATGTACAAGGCATGAACTGGAATGCTGTGAGAATGAGCGCAACAGCCTAAAATAAGGGAAAATTCAACGTTGAGGATACCGGAGTAAGTATAGATCGACTGACAGATAGGGAAGATACTGACAGACATCCGAGAAACGCTGAAACCGTCGACAGCCTCAAGATATGTAAGTAATGAGCAGCCGCTGAGCTCGTCCCCTTACGGGGCCGTCATTGTCTCAAAATACATTACTGTTGAAGTATCAACGCACAATAATTAAAACTGAAACGAAGGGCCACTATTGCAAGATGACTTACAGATGGAAGAAGTACGTATGAAATGACGCGGCATTGAAGAACTATGCCATTATCACTTTAGTTTTGAGGCAGTGCACTCGCCTGTAAATGACCTTATTAGTACTTGGCTTTTCAAAAGTATGCGTACTACGCCTACCGCCAGGTCGATGATATATAATGCAAGGATCCGAGAGGACTGATGGTCTATCGGGACCGCAAGGCTGCCGCGAATGTTAGATACCCATCAACGTCTACATACGAAAAGTCTCACCAGAAGCAGCATAAATTGATAATTTATAGCATGGAAGAGTTGATGGGATATCAAAATGTAGAGTGTAGTATGGACTAGAAGGCGTGTTCATTAGTTTCCCTTCAGTATATACCACTATCATTAGCGGGCAAGTAGCACAAATTTCTTATGAGGTAAAGGGGTCATGCAATGGGCGACAGCACCAGGAGACTCGTCAGACTCGGCGCAATGCACAAAACAGAGCCGACTCCGAGGCCGAAATGAACTGGATCAAACTATATCATTATCGGGGATCTGAGTAACGTCAGACGAACGGAGCGAGAAGCGCGTAGGTGATGGGAACGGCACTCTTATGCTCACCACGCGTAATGCGAGCATCCGCTAAGGATAGTAAAAGGTAGGTTGAAGGGAATTTGACGCGCCAACGCGGGTCTACATCGTGTACCTCGCGTGAATTTACGAAACTGAGCGCCGTCTGTCCCATTAAATAGGCGCCAGATACTACAACATCTGCAAAATTACAGACCATGAGCCGACGAGGTCATCAAAAAAAATGGGCTACTGACCGCAACATGCCCAATTAATGGAGTCGGAATCAGTCTGATTACGAAGGATCCATGGCCTACGGAAATCACATCGGATATGGTCTACAGACAGGTTTTTCTCATGACACGAGTACGGCACACTACTGCACAGAAACGAACTGATGAGCAACCATACCCACAGCTAGAGCTTGCTTACCGTGTTAAATCACTGCTATGTCTGCCCTCCTGTATTACGACACACCGCTGAAATTTAATGAAGCGAATCTCGATACCTTAGCGGAGCCCCACTAGGACGCGTCCAGTGTCCGCAACGCGTCGAAGGACTCGAAACTTTATCACAGTGTCCTATACTGGAACCAGTCGAAACATGAACCGATTCGCAGATAGAGATGTCGATATCCACAAGTAATGTCCATGATTGCCGTCAAGAAACGGGTAGCAGACATCAGTCGTCGTGTCCAGTGCGAAGGTTGAAGTTGCGCTTGTTTGGCACGGGGCCAGCGGCGTTTCTTGTATCAAGACGGTCCGGACTGCGGACCGCCTTCTTTGCGCCCAATTCTTCGTCGCGTAGGGAAATCAAAGAGAACTAGCGCGGACTCAATCGTCTTTCTTCTTCTCAGGGAATGCTTTATATGGTGAATACAATGATCAATACTTGAATGCCGGAGTTACCGTCTTCTGTCTTGCGTACTGGAGTGGTACTGGAGCATTGTCCACCATGCTGTAGCTGCCAGTGAACTGTTTGCATACTTTCCCCCTCTTGCTTCTAGGATAGATGATAAATTAACTCTACTTTGAATTAGCTCCGTTTGGCACATAGTTGAATGCATGTTCATCAATCCGTAAACACATATGTCATATCACCGTCCAAGTCACACGAGCTCCGCCGAAACCTGTCTCTTATACTAGTTCGAATATGAATTGTCTTCAGCTCCAAACCTATTGACATTCAGCCGGTTCCTCGTTGTGCCTGCGCTTTATTAACTTCTTTACCGGTTCAAATAAATGTGCCGTCACTTTCTTCACAATATTTGGGCCGCAAGATGGGTTTCCCTCTTTGCGGATTCGATGTTCTCGGACTCATGGTAATTGGACACTCATTATCCAGATATCCGGAGCGCTAATAGTGCAAAATATCTTAAAAGTGATGATCGTGACGTCCCTCTCCTTCCGCTCTGCTCTTAGGCTGAATTTTCTGAACAATATATCTCAGACTCCGGAAGCGACACGATCTTTCTTTAACTGATCATTCCTTTAAAAATAACGTGGTGAGTGGCTTCTGGCAACAAATTATAGAGAACAGCGGTTTCCCTGATTAGTCCTGTCCCTACGTACGCTTACATCACCTTCCCAGCGAGAACGGGAACTTTGACCACATGCAAAACAGCTTTAAGATACGCCATCTCGCCACTTGCACATCCGGACGCTCCTTACGATTAATTGTTGATAAAAGGCCACGAGAGTCACCAAAGTCCCCAAAGTATTAATCCCCACACTCCGGGTTTTCATTATCGGATCAGTACCTTCGTCTTCCTGTAACATAACAATGCGCTTATGCGGACGTCTTTTGATATTGACCGAGGCCATTATTTTTGTTAAAGCCGCGTTGCTCCTACAAGGAACTCCCACTTTCAACTACTTCCGCCGATGCAACCTACAACCTGCCGCCGGGGGCAATCAATACCCATAGCAGTAAGCACTGGCGAAGTGAATACGACCTTGGACTCACCCTCGCCTTCGGCGCTTTCCAAAGTACTTACAGGCGTCTTTCCTTCGTCTATAGTGGTGTTCCCGCATGAGACGAGACGAATAATCTGTTCGCATGTTCTCGATCACCGCTGAACACTTTGTACACCGGTCCTTTTTAATTTCGGTTAAGCAAAGCCCCTGTTATATCGCGAGAAGGTCGCTAAGATTGATATAGCAAGCTGGCCTCAAACTCAGTATTCTTCGATCCTACTTCAGGATTATACGGCCGATCGTCCTGATAGACAATTTCTCAATTGAACCTCAAGAACCTTCCCTCGTGGCTGCTCCACCGGGATTTGATTGAGCGGATCGCAGGTGATGCAACTAATTCTTTGAGGAGCCAAGGCTTTTACTTGCACTATGGTATCAGGGTTTCGGCATTCTGTGAGTTTAGGACATAACGCGTGATGGAACAAAGAAAACATTGTATTCAAAAGCTTTTCGTGGCGTACCGTATCTGAAAGTCGTTGTTAGCATACCAAGTGTACAGGGACTTTCCTTAGAACAAGGTCCTGAAATTCAAACCCTTTTCCGAGACCGAAGCCCGAGCTAATTTTTCGAAGGATACGGAGGGCATCAATGTCTTTTTTTCATAGTCGGTCATTCGGACATCCATCAAGAGTGAATGAAACGTTACGGCATTCCTTCCGTCATTTGCGGGACATACAGATCCCGGAACAGGCACAGATCACTATGATGAACGAAGGCAATTGTACAATTAGCTAGCTACAATTATACAGAGCAAACCGACCGGTGTAGGATAGGCGAAATAAATATTCGGAAATATGAGAAACAGAAAGAAATGTGCCAAGTGAAGTATGCAGCATGCATGATGTGGAAAGCATAGTGACGCAAAGCAATTATAACAAGATGGAATGTAACAAAAATGGATTGATGTATGAAGGTGAGAGGATGTGATGTGGGAAAGTGACCTGATGACGAGGGGGCTTGTAAACGACGGCGCCAGGGAAGCAGAAGAAGAGAAGGATAACGCACAGAATTCTGATCACACTCCCCTATCCGAAAGGGCAGCCTGGCGCGTGAGCGCCTCGCCATCCGCAATGGCAGCATTGGGGCTCGCTGACTCCGCGACTCGTATTTGACAGCGGGGAACCCAAAGGTGGTTTTGAGGCTGGAATTGTGGACTTGTGTCCAGAGTGATAGCAATGAGGTACGAGGGATGGTGATGAGGTGCACATAATAACACGCTGGACGACGGTGAAGACGAGGCAGTAATTGGGCTTGGATATGAAGTGGGACTCGACTGATGACTGGCAATGTTCACAGCTGCCTGCTTTTTATCCAGCCCCGGGGTGGCGCTCGTCTAAACAGATTGTATTCAGCTGACAGAATATATATCGGGACGTGGTATCTGGATCTCTGACCTGCTGATGTCAAGGTATTCCACCCGGATACGAAACTAAACCATTCCGGGTCAAGGCCGGTGACTAGTTCGTGTTGAGCCGTGAGGTACAAGATTCGGTTAGGTAGCCCTGACCTAATATAGACGTATAGGTCCTTGTTCGCGGCTCTTCAAAAGACAAATTGTCCAAGAATAATGCCAAGTTCATGGAGTGGACATAACGAAATGCTGACTTATAAGATGAATCGGACCGATGCGCTGGCGGTTAATAAGGAAACCTGAAAGACATCGTCATAGTTGGTGGCGTACTATTTGTCGTCGTCCGGAGATAGTATCTGAGTAAAGACGGAAGAACAGTCTTGGGATGTTGTGAGAAAAGCACTATTAATCAAGGAGACGCCAAGGGTCATAGTGTTGAGCACTTTTCTTTGACGTCGTGTAAATAGGGAATGGTCTGAGTGATACCGTGAAAGTTTACCAAAAAATTCTTTACAGCACGTGATACGTGATTACCGTGAGTCACCACAGCCACTCAATTTTCGAACCACTTCGCTTCCTTCAATCTCCTGCGATATGTCCGAGACGAAACACCATTGGATTCAAATAAATATTAGCGGGACTGGCTGTTAAATCACCTGGCCAGAGCTCCGTGGTCATGGCTTGCATGCTTCGGCATCTCGTTATCCGGGTGACTGAGGATTTTACCACCATGTAACTGGACGATAGGCGAGGGCAGCGTTGGTCATATTTACTGAACTTTCGATGCTTCTTGATTATTTCTCACAGCTTCTCAAATTGTACCCCGTCAAAAGCCGGTCTCAATTAACGTGCTGATTATTCTCTTATCTCCGTACTTCTGTTCTGATACGTGTTTCAAGGTTATGGCTCAGGGTGCCAACCCTGAGCACCGACAAAATCAGAGCTCTCTTACTGTGCGCCTTCCGGTGCATTTGTTAAGATTGAACATGGGACTAAACTATCACCTGCAACGATGCAACACTTCCGAACTGAAACGCTCCACGGTAAGGTTGGTTACGCATAGGTAATACCTCATCAGCGCCTTGAAATATCGTTTGTCCGACTCAGCATACCGGTGACACCGAAATTCAGCTCAATGACAACGAATTAGCTCGAAAGCACGTGCGTTACCAGTGTTCTCCAAATAGGTCCGAGCATTGATGACTGTTCAGTATAGAGCCCTGCGGTGATGCGGCACGATTATCCATTGGAATATTCAGGAAAGATCCTCAGCGTACTAGTACCGTCACGACCTTGCGCGTTTCTTCTAGTACGTAGTTCTCACTGTCCGAATGAATCCAAGAGACTAAAGTCAGCCCACTCAGTGCAGCCACCGGTGCGGCTTCTACTTAAGTGAACAGGAATCGCGCTTCTCTAGCCGCGCAGCTCGGGGTAGAATGAACAAAGTAACCGGTGTCCTGGTAGGCACCTGCTTGTTCTAGCAGCTCGTTCATTTTGATGCCCAAATTAGTGGATACCCGGTCCGATTTTTCGTCGTCACATATATCCTCGATTTGAATCACCGCTGTGGGGTGGTCGACGCTAATCGTAATTATCAGGTAAATGGCTTCATTGCCCCCCTGTCATCCCCTACTCACGCGGACTATGATGTCCCTTTATCTGTTGTCAGCTACTCTGTCTTCTAAGTTTCGTCACTCCTGCGACTAATTTCTCGATTTTATTTTAGCTGTTCAGCATACCAAGCGTCCGCAAGGAATAGGGTTGCTCATATTTTTGACACCGTGTGTCTCAAAAACCTCCTGAAGTAGCTTGTCGTATCATATCCACCCGGTGTCATCTTCTGCAACTGTATTGTATAACATTGTAAGTCGCTCATTTTGAAGGAACTCGACGCAACCGCTTCTCAAATTCTTCAGCCGCGCGGTTTGATGTGCATAATGCGGTGCTCGTTAATGCGTTCAGAAGAGACCGGTAATTTGGCGCGCGCTCTGCTTTCTCCTAGCCGCTCACTCGCCCTTCAGCGCTTGGATTCGTTATGCAGCAATGACTTTTCCACGTAATATGTATCCGCGGTTTCATGCATTCCTGCGGGTTACTTATCATTCGTGTGTATGGTAATTATCAAGTAAGTGGCTCAAAACCGAACGATCTCGTTCCGTTCTGATGTGTTCCAAGATGACACTGTCCTTATGGTTATTGGACTTTTCAGTATAGTATTCGTGCCAGCCGTCAGTTCAAGGTTTCGTAAGGAATACAGTATCCTTAATGTTGTCCGATTGAAATTTTTACAGTCATTACAATGACGCTGCGGCCTTTGTAAGCGCCTTGCTCATGTACGTATTCTTCTACGTCGCGCTAAATAGCAACTTTCTCCACCGTATGACAAGCCTTTCGTCGCCGTACGAAGGCGAAATACAGCTGCTCTGGACGCCTACTACCAAGGACAGGATCATCTGACTTGGAAGCTGAAACTTGTACCTGATTTAAACTTCTGCATCGTGTCGCCGGAACCACGAACGCCTATCCCGGATATCTTCTAGACCAATCGATAGACCACGCGGCCGATAATTCCAATTCCAATCCTGTAACAACCACAAGTCATTCTTAAACAGAACGCTGTACTCCTCATGGCCCGTAACCATCTCTCGGGTTTCGCCATACGACCAAGACTTTCTACTGTCCCAAGTCAGCTCCGACGTCGCACACACCTCTAACCTTCTCTCTATTGCCCAAGCCTCGACCCACTGAATTTGAATTTCTGTTGTGGGTCTGTCTCGGTGCCTTCGCCATCCCGGATGATTGACTTTCACCATGTGTGGCGCAGAGCACACACTTCTTCAATATAATTCTCGTGTGGCGCAACGCGTACCTTGCGTTCATTATGCACGTCTCTCTTCACGGCACATCACCGCCACCGATGCAGATCGCCGGGATTTTTGGTCCTTGACAAATTCTACAGCTTCCTTTTGTCTGGACTCTCGAGATAGGCTCTTTGCCGCTGCGGGTGGACGGTGGCGTCGGATAAAGATTCTTGGGCCGAACCGAACCGTCGCCTCCTTCATCAAACGGCGCTCTGAACGGTCTGGACTCGAAGTTGTGCTTTGATGATGATCATGAGCATTCACCTTAGGCTACGAACCGACGTTCGTTGATCACCAGAGCAGAATTGGCACCACCTATGTCGGATTTAGCAAGTTCTGCCTTCGATTGTGCGCATAACTGGGGTTCGCCTAGAGAAGGAAAAAACTAAAATAGCTTATTATCCCAGGGGGCGTTACCACGATAAGAAAGAATGGCGTGTCGGATGTAGATTGAATGAACGGCTGACAATAGAGACACCCAGCAGCGGTAGGGCAAGGCCGAACACCATGGACTCGTAACGGTCCAGTGGTTAAACCGTTGACTATAATAAAGCAGATAGTCCAGGAAAGCTTAAAGTTGGCAAAAGATTTCCACCTATTACGTGTATCTTTCTGTCATAAGGGCGGGAGCACTTTGCGGGAATCCGCATGATAGAGTTTTCAGGAATAATGGCGCGTCGGCTTTTCTTATCTCCCCTCCAAGAAAACCGCCGATACTATCGTCATGATACGGATTCCGTGTGTATTCCGTACATAAGCTTTATGTACTCACACGCGGAAAGAGTAACAGACACCGGAGAGACAGAAAATCAATACCAAAAAGCCAAATGGCGAGCACTAATACGTTCGCATCAGAAACTCGGACCTATGTTGAGCCTGCAGGGATGCCAATTCAAGCGATGTGGGGTAAAGAGAGGGCTCGAATAAGGAAGATTTATGGTGATGTTGGGATTGTCGGAGAACATACCCCGAGGTTTGGGAGAAGTATACACCTACCGTCGCCTACATTTCGGCAGGGCAATCCAGACATTGTGTTGGTATCATTTTCGGCCTGCCGCAGCGCTGGAGATCACGTAAATCTTGACGCGTTTGATGTCGTGGAACATTTGCCTAACGCGGGGCCATTGGATATTGCCAATGAATGCACCAAAGACCGAGGAAGTCCTGCAGTTACGCACACGGCGGTAGACAAAGAACCGGTTAGGATAGCTCCTGTCAAACGTCGCACTAATATAGCACTCTGATAGTTTATTTTGGGTCGGAACCTGAAGCTGGATCGTCGAGACCCCGCAGGGTCGAGAAGAAGAAAGGGAAAGAACGCCCATGCGCGTCGAAGTGTGATTGCAATGGGTCCTTAATACATGACAAATATTTCAGTATTGAGGTCCGGGGACTGGACGAGATAATTCTCGGCGGTGGATAATATACCGTAACTGGGCTGGATAAAATTCCAATAGCACTGGAAGTACTTACTATTATCATAGGTCAAAGACTCCATCGCGGACTGTCCATCAATAGCTACTGGCAGCCTAGCCTGAGGACCCCAGAGGCCCAGACCGAGAACGATAGAGAGAATCGAGGTACTCAGTGGTAGCAGAAGCGAAATTGAAGAATCCGAGCCAAGCGAACACAATAGGGTGGACCGTGGCCATCAAGATGATCAATGGAAAAACAATCATCCAGTCTCATTCATGCGCTAATCTGGTACACCGCCTTACCATCAGTGTTGCTGGTTATATCTAATTACTATGAAGACCTAGTGACAGATACATGATTATCTGGCTTTATTACTGGTGAACTAATTTTCTGTGACGTCTTAGTAGACCGTATCGAAATCATGCAATTGCGCAGTCATTCGGCCACATAGTCTTACTATGTCATTTTATTCCACACGATTGAATTTTCTGGTACCAATTTACTGAGATGTAGAATTCTAGCGGGCTTGTATGTGATTCACAAAGTTCTGACACGACTAAGTTTTTTCTTTCAGAGCGCTGAAAATTAACTGTGACAATGAATATCAACGAACTATCGTCTAATACAAGATCATAGAAGGTCCCGTACGTAAAATAAATTGCCTTTACTTTCCTGTCAACAATGAACACCCATCGTTTACCACATGACAACATCTTCGGCCAATTCAACATCCATCTCATAAAATATTCACCCCGTGAATATGTGTGAGGTATTTTTGCGAGCCTGTAGTAGTCCAGGACAAACCGTGGGCGTGATCATCTCGTTGAGCCTAGAGCATTTCGGCACTAACTGGGAAGTATATATCCGCACATATCCACGGTCAATGTAAGTTCGATCTTGGGAAGCCGCGGCCCACTCGCTATAGAAGGGAATGTCGGATAGAAATATAACCGTTAGAACCTGTGTGATCAGTACCCCAGAACGGGGAAGCGTGATCATTCGGACCCGTGACTTGACCTTATTACACGATTAAGCGTCTGACAGTGAGTACGGCCATGTTGTATATCCAGAAAGCGACTACTGCTCATGGGACCGACTCTGTAAAGACAAGAAATCACTGGAGCTGGAAAGTCGTAATTGGCAGAGATCGCTTCTCTTGAGACGAAATATCAACATCAGAGTATTGATTGGATGAAGAGCCAGATAAGGAAACATCTCTCGACAGTTAGATCCAAATGTCACAGCATGTGTTGGTCTGACATCCACCTGCAACATTAAGTGAAAAGAAGACGGTTTCTCCTTTTTTCAAGTGAAGATAAAAGGTCGACGTTGTTCAAAGAAATAAGTGCGCAGTTGCGTATAGACCAGATGAAACCTGAGCATATTCAAGGTGAGGTTGAGAGACGATCTACCTATTAAGTAGGCTGGGTGAATTACACTGCGTGGTGGTCTTGGTATTTGAACCTCAAATATTGAATTTGAAAGATATTTATTTTAATCACGTTTCAGTGAAAAATACAGTGAAGAAACTTTCAATATATTTTTGATGTTTGGAAATTTGCCTCAAACCCCACGAAGAGCAGGAATACTGAATAGATATTTCAACTATTACTTCAATATTTTTGATTTGAAACTTTGTTAAAAATAAATATCTTTGAATTTTAGTATTTTAATCTTAAATATCGAAGCTATCATGCAGTGTTAGCAATATGATTTCTAAGCAACAACAAATTTACACGAGGCCCAGGCTGAACATCGCAACAGTAAAATCCTATATTGCTTGTCAGGTATGGCATAAAACTGTAGAAATGAAATTCATCAAACCATTGTACGACTCGTAAGACTTGGGTGCTGGTTTATGGCATTTCAAGGTGACTTGTATGATGCCAATCGGCTTCCTGCGTACTCAGGTCTATCGAAGAAGGTGATCAATTGAGAGAACCCATCGAAGCTGGATGAACACCGCGGGAGATAGTCGAGTGGAAAAATGACCAGTAAATAATTGTCGTGGTTGTTGGTAAGTTTCCGGTTGCACTTGTTGGCAACGTAACCTTGTTGCCGATCAAGATGTCGTCGGTGTTCGCCGTTGAACTTGAAAATTTTAGGTGACTAACGGTACGGTTTCCTTGAATGCGGATTCAAGCATCAGGTGACTCATGATACAAATACTCCAGAAATTCTCATTATTGTTGCTCTCAGTCTGTGGCGCAACTTTAAACATCCAGTTCAAGAGTTTCTTTTCGATTTCTTTCGCCGCATTGCAGGACTTGAGACTTTCCTCTGCGAACACCGACAGCTCTTGTACACTCGAGAACCATCTATCGATAGAATCGATGCACTACACTTTCCGCACTGCTGAGGTTTGCTGAAAATGACATCACCCTTTCGTATGTCAACCCGTTCCTCCGCTCCCTTCGCTCCATCGTTGCATCTCAATCGGTCACAAGTCCCCTCTTTTTGAGGTACGCACCAGTACTCATGGCTAATTTTGCTCAGGTGCTCTTGCCCGTGGGCAACTTGGCCCTCTCTGATGATAGATTCTGATACTCTGGTTAGACTAGTTGCCTGTATGACTCACAAGGAATCGCATTATCTTAATTTACCGTACCGTCGCATCTATTTTCCAAATCAATACGATTGTATGTCCCCGGTTGCAATGGCCCGTAATGTAACTGTGGTATTATTATCTTTCAAATCCTGCTGATGGTCATTCGTGCTATCAGCTACATGTCAATGGAGCCGTTGAAAGTTGATGATGATCATGTTAGCAGGACATCGAGCCACACTCGGTCTCGTAGCCGGTATGTGGCGGCCCCTTCCCCAGAATCTTTCTCAATCAGCTCGGTGAGTGACTGGGGATGCCATTTTCCGTCCTGGTTTCTCGATTAATTCGCTTGACATTTTTACGATGACAGTAGTGACTGTACGCCGTGCACCTAATCGCCGGTGTAATAAGCTGATAATCTCCGCCTGTTGTCTTCACTGAACATTTCATTTTGGATGTTATCGCAAAAGGTTTAAGTCTCCCTACATAAAGGCACTTCAAAAACAGATGAGATGATTCGCAAGAAAATCATGCTTCCAACGATTCTTATGGAGTATGGCCCGAACCTGACCATTCAGATTGGTAAGACATTCTGTGGCGTCAAACTCATGAAGCATTGGACCTTCCTCATATCAGGACCATTCTTGCCATTTAAAGGCGCCACCCATAGATATAATTAGCTTTCATTCGAGTCGATCTGGCTGTCTGGTCTTGTATCTGTTCCTGCAACCAGGACGCTGAGTCGGTAGACTCGGCTCGCCGAGGTTGATCCAAACCAAACCAGGGGTGCCTCAAAGTGATCAACTTCGAGGTGCCTGTATCTCGTCGTTATATGTCATCTAAGTTTTTTTCACGAGAGCCAACACTGCTAACGGCTACCATTTCCGTTTTCGAGCCGTCCGAGTTCCGAGGAAAGGAGAAGGTAGCATTTCATGAAGGCAGGAAGCTGGTATCGATCTGCTCCTGAAATAAGCGTCGTATGATATACATTTTCATAGTCTAGAGAACGACAGGTCGGATCAGGGAAACATTATTATTCCTCCTTAGATGGATCCGCTGTTACGCGTGTAACTCGCGGTATAGATGCCGAACGCACTACGAATGACTACGGAAGAAATACCCGCAGTCGCTACTGCAGGGACGTTTATGTACGCGAAGATCGGCAATGGGCAAGGCACTGACCAGGGTTGCCACGGCCAGGAAAAAGACGAGCAAGATAGATGTACAAGTTATGACCAAAGAGAATGAATCAAGCTTGAACAAGGATAAAAGGAAATCGATTGCAACGCCCGCCTTAAATTCGTAGTCCGTGAACTTGGTCGACTCTATATAGATCTCGGAATGAAAGGGAAAAAAATAATCTTCGATGCGTCATCCAGATCCCGAGATTGATTTCCAACTGAACGCTCAGGGGGGGTAAGGTGCTGGTTGGCTCCATTTGGATCGGGACCGGAGTACATAATGAAATCCTCATCCCGGTAAGCCAAGGGTGAATTAAGTTTACACTGAATTCACCGGTGCATTGATATTCTACTACAGAAGCTTGCGCTATAAATGATTTCAGAAACACACTCATTTCTGATGTTTGTATTTAAAAACCGACAGGTTAACACTCAACTAGCAACACTCGATGACAAGATTCGCCACTCGCAACTTACAAGCCTCCGGCAACAGACGAGAACATCAGAAGCCACGGGCCGAGGTCCCCACCATATGTCAGGGAGATCATTAAAAAACGGCATAGAATGTGGAACTGATTGACATACCCGGATACCGTGATTTTTTCGGGTTCGAGAGATGTGTGAAAGAAAAAGGAAGACGAAGACGCCTACTGGCACCTACATTTCGGCATTGAGATGTGATAGCATAAATAGGTAGTAGACGAGTTCAATTGCTACCAGGTATGTGCGGAAAGAACTCTTAGCCGGAGACTAGTCATTGACGGGCATCTTCGGCTAGCCGCCCCACCCATGCTGAACAGATACAATTGAATAAAACAACCGTTTTCAAGGTAACGGAATGTATATCATTATAGGGAACACGTCGCTGCGACTCAGATGACGGCTTCGTATCCCATAAAGACTAGCCCGTAGTCCGCAAAATCAAGGAAACGATGATATAACTATGAAAGGTTAGAGAAATTTTTTGATGAGAGATATCATATGTTCTCTTGGTGAGATGTCGAGCTCATCGGTAGAAATTTTTCAGGAAGCTGAATTTTCCGAGGTTGCAGCCATGCTGAAGTCATGATAGACCGAAGAAATCGGCAGATGATTATCAGATCTTGCATCGTTACCTAAAGCTGACGTCGATTGAGTCAGATCGCTTAGCTGTTGCAAAAAAGTACCACTACAAGTGACGGCCTAAGCGAGTGGGGAAAAAAACACGGCTGCAATGGATCACGTCATCACGATCGCGGTTGTGGCGTGAGAGAACAGTTTTTCTGCCATCGCCCACTCTAGCTCCTATGTACCATGCCGACACGGACCGGCCTTAATTCTCTCCTACACCATTGACAGGCTGCTAGACTTTTTCCTTGTATGTCCTCCGATGCCCTAAATGCTGATCGCGTAGTCCATGTTGAAAATTTCCCTACACGCTGCAATGGTTCAAGAATTCTTAAGACCACCAAGGCTAGAACACAGATCAAGAAAGTACAGCCTCGCAAAACACAGTTTTCGGTATACTTTTATGACCCGAAATGTGCTAGGAGGTGCCTAGATGCCAACAGAGGCAATGCTCTTTCTTCGAAATCTGCGTATTCAGAACGATACCTGCCAAGCACCATTCTCACATCGCTACCACGCGTCTCGTATTCTCAACATAGACTGTGTTGTGCAGAACTTTGATGTTCAGACGTTGCAGGAATGTGCCCCTAACGGTGTTGAATCCTTCCATTACCGCGAATCTGATGCTCAGCTTCAGATCCTTTTCTTCGACACACCCATAGCATTCAAGGCGGGTTTCATTCTCTATGACGATATTGCGCTCTTTATTGACGATAATCCCTAGGTTAGAAGCGTCCTGCACGTACACAAGAGCTTAAAAAAGTTGCTGTTCGATAGTTCACGACGACAAAAACTGTTCGTTTCCGGACTCATATCCACTGAAGAAATCGACTCTAGGAGACTATTGAAGCGAAGCGTTGAAATCCGATGTGTAGCATCCCTGACGACTGCGGAGGCTTGTCTAGCGTGGACGAGCCACTTCAGTAAGATCTCACCCACGTTGGTCCCTGCGTCGTTCGTACCCACAAGAGAGGTAAGTCACGCAACAATGTGACTCTGGCCCGCCATTGAATATCATCCTACTAGATTATGTACCTTGGATTTGTGATAGAGCTAGGCGCAGCGCAGTTCATGAAGACGTTCCAGCTCAAGGCCGGCCAGATGGGTGTCGAGATGGACCTGCTTGCCGGGGATCACATCGTGTACCCTAGTCTGATCATGACCCTCAACCTAGGTGCCAGTCCCTCGCTCGCATTTACCCTGAACAACGTCTTGCGGAAAAAAATATCATCACAAACTTGAAAGGGCCGTGTTTCTTCTGAGCCTGCTATTCAGCTTGAATGAGTGGTTTTATGCCTGCGAAAAAGGAGAGCAAGAGTCCATCTGTATCTTTCCTTACAGTTCCTCTGCTCAACGATTCGCTTGTAGAATAAATGAGCCTTCGTTATCTTTAGCGAACACCATTTTCCGATTACCAGCGTGTTGCATGTGGGAATACGTGACACCAGTGAACGTACGGCCGGTTCAGTTCGATGCATGATTTTACTGTATTATTATCCCAAGAGCCTACTAGCTCCGGGATAATGACTCAGAGTCACCACTGGCACTCTGAACCAATATAAATTGTCAATACAGTACATCGTCATGATACCATTATCGTACAATTACGTGATATTGACATGAATATAATGTACTTCCGTCTTCCAGCCGGGGTGCAGAAGGGGTGCAATTTCTGTCAGTCGTAGAATTCATCTTCAGTTCCCCGACTTGCTTTCCACGTTTCCGGGCCCTGTAACTCTCTCGTGAGTACCTCAGGAAGAGCAGAAGACCGCACCGACTGACGATTCTGTTGTTCAACCTCCGATACTTGACGCGTCTGGCAAACCATTCCTTTGCTGTCTCGCCCGACTCGAAGGTTTTCCTCGGAGTATTTCGTACCGCCTCTGCAATGAGAGGACTGTCTTCAACTAAAGCCCGAAGGGCGACCGAGTTACCTGGTCTGGTGAAGAAAACCAGTGACCACCTGTCGAAATTGGACTGAAGACCTGGAGGTGGGCTGTGAAAATTTTAGCTGAGAAGGGAGTTTTTGAGCGTCCAGCTTACAGGACTCGGTGTAAATTCGAGCGGAGGATGCCTCCACTAAATAACGTCAGTGCATCACCGACATTACAGATCGCGTGCTCAGGGATCGGCTTTCATTGTATCAGTGAAGTTCCACCTAACGGTGCCTGTAGAAGTACCTTGACATACTGCCACTCCGAATACCCCGGTGGAAGGACCTGCAGCCCGCCCAATCTATTATGCAGAAAGCTCAAGGAACCAAAATCCGTATGAGCCCCAATCGCCATTCGGTCGGCAGGGTATCCAACAGGGTTCTTCGTCACTCGCGCTTCGCTTCCACTGTACTCATCACTGGGGTGTAGCTTCGTCAACATTCCTTTCGGTAATCCAAGCTTGTCATTGAAGATTTTCATCATCGTATCGTTAATTTTCACCGATTTGGTAACGAACGGGATGATGGTAGATTCCATTCTTTTGTTTACGGGAGATGGGTAGGTGCGGTGAACGACGTTGGGGTAAGCGAGTGCATCGTCCTTAGAGACGTTGATGTACTCCGCCGTGTCTTGCTGTCCTGATGCGTCCACCACACTACTGCCTGCCGCTTTGTATCTGATTGGGGCATATGAGTAGGGAAGATAGTCCGAAAGGAGACAGCTGACCCAAAGGATCTACCGGCATCGCCTCGCTCGAATTCCATCTTCTCCTCGAGAGGGAGGTTCATCATCTCCTCTCCCATATCGAACATATGCCTGACCTCATCTTCGACGTCGTGATTTTTTAGGCTGCGCTTATCAGCGGCAGGATATAGGCGCACTTCATGGAACGACGTACTACCAAAAACCAATGTTTCGAGCAGCTCCCCAAAGCCTCTCTGTCTCGTTTGCATTGCCTTCCTGGAGTAGCCGGTAGTCGATAATGAGTAGAGGATGAGTCGGGACGTCGCATGGGAAGGGGGGAGATAACATGTTTAGATGGGAGATGAGAAGAGCTGCCAGTCTTTTAAAGGATTTTTCTTTCCCATGATGTAGTAAGTCACACGCATGCCTGAACCATGGGCCAAAAGCGAAGTGGACAGTGTGTAGGCCAGATACCGCTCAAATTCAGTGGACGTCCGAGAGAGACAATTTTTTGCCTCTCGGTGGTTCATTAACCCATTATGACCATCATCGTTATAGGTCCAAAGAAAAGGAGGGGATATGTGGGGCTGTGTTAACGTTAGTTCAATACACCTGTACAATGAACTAAGCATATCCCAGAATTCCTTCTTCCGAAGTCCACGTCACAGTGCAAACGTGAAAGCCAAACGAGTCGAGTCAGCTACTGCGACAGGAAGTATCAGGCTAGAGTCGATAACGGGTAGTGGAAGATTGAGGAGAATAAACACAGCGCAAAGGAAGGAGCGGCTAGTGATGACGACTGAGCATCCGGAAGTCCAAAACAAGTCGGTATTCAGGGCAAGCTTCAGTCGTTCACAACGGAAGTGGTAGTCTTTCCTTTCAAAGCTGATAAGTACAATTCCAAAATCGGGCAACACGTTCATATCACGCCCAAATTTTATTCCGTGCATACGCCCTGCTGCGAGGACACAAACGTTCAGCATTGTTTCGAGACGTCTTCCTAAGCCATGTGCGTGCCAAGTGAAGCAGGAGGTCTTCAAAGGCGGACGAAGCGCCCAGACTACACTGCAACGAGAAAAATATTGAATCGAAATAGTACTTCCATGGTGACCTCCTTTTTCCTTCCATGACTGAGGCTAATTGTGGTGTATCACCACGAGCAGACAGAAGAGGTGCATGCCTGAAACGGACGAGACCGTTTTCAGAGGGAGAAACAAATGCATTTTTAATACCTGAGGATATAGTTTGATATACCTTGGGTATGTCTTTGTTTTTCTCCACGGACCGTCCGGTCAGATATAAATCACTACCGATCAAAGGCATGCGAACAGTTACCTCCTTGGAAGTGCCATTGGGCAAAATATCCTTATCCGCCATCCTAAACAGAAGAACATTTCATCATTTTCCGGTGACAACCGAAGACGGCCCATCAAGAAGAGAACACAGCATTTCTAGGAAGGAATCCCCGCAAGGAAACATCATTGGCAGTGGACAAAATTTCTGTTGCTTCTTTTTTTTTTTGCGACTCTAGACGAGGAAAAGAATTTCGTTATGATAAATCGGTCACTAGTGCAGACTGTTTCGCACGCGAATGCATCGTTGACGCTTCTCCTTTGGGATATGCTCACTTACTACTATCACCGTATGTTGACTTCATTGCTTACTGACCTTTACTCACTGACACCTTCCAGAAGTTGAATTATGACATAGCATTAACTAGTCTGTTTTGATTATTTCTGGGCAAGCAGTCTCCTTCAGGCCGTACCTCCGCCCGATATTGAAGAATCTTGCTCCGCTTTGTTATTCAATGGTCTGGACCGTGTTAGAGACTACGTAAGGCGGTTATCTCACGTCCTTACGGTATACTATTCACTAAGATATTATTATCTTCCTTAGCGTTCTCCAGACAATGGTTTCTCACCTCAAAGATTTCGGTTTAGCTTTGTATTTGATTTACATATGCTCGGCTCGTATTCGTACTGTAATATTTAGATCTTCTTGTTCCATGCACATCTCAAGAATCTGGTTATTTACTTCCTTGGTCTTCAAGGCATAGTTCGTTTGTGCTGTACAATTGCATCTGATCTATTGAGTCAATCTTCTTTCCGTACTTAATCGTCATTCCATTCTTTTCGGCTGCGTCTCACGATTGATCGTCGAACGGTACACGGCGTAGGCAAATTCAAATGGCAAGCCCGTTTAATAGGGTTCCTTTCAGCGCTTACTGAGGTGCCGAACAGATGATCTACTGTGCACTGAACCCGAGGACGATGGACAATTCTGATAGCTGCGGCAGGGGGGACGCGGTGTTTATGAGAATAGAGAAAGATGCCGTAGCCATCGACAAAAAGTTTTTGATGTAGCGATTTCGCAACCCACGGACGTATTGTCTCCGGTCATGAAGATTTCCTAGTTAGCGGAGACGGGCATCTTCTATGTCCCTTGATTATCATATATGTACTTAGGCTAACGTATGTAATCCAGTGCTGCGTGACCAAGATTCTACACCCGATCTGTGACATATGAAATGTATTAAGATGGTTGCTTCCAGAACCAGGCAAGTCCGTCTTAATCGTCTTTGCGAAACGGGACAGTTCCGCCGATTCGGACTGGACCTGAAAAGAACTACCTTGGGCAGTCCTCGATTCGTGGACTATTGACCATCTCGCTCCTAATATTAACGTTGGAATAGCCCAGTACGCGTTCTGGATTCTGATAATCCGAGCATCGTGTGATAGGATATTTTGGTCCGACCCCTTCTCATTGACCGTACCTTCAACGTTCAATGAATTCTTTTCCCCCTTAGCCCATCCCTTTCGCGGGCCAATCTCGCTCACTAGGCATCCCTGATTCTCCCTACTCGAAGCTTGACCCTTGATTTAATTATCAACGGTATGACCTGGAGGGCCTAGGTTCAATGTTAGTGTGTACGTCTTCTTAAGATTCAATTGGTGTGTACCTTGATGGTTCGACGTTGAGCACTAGGTTGACAGTCACACATTATATCTCGACTCCGTAGGACCCATTGGACATTCTACGCTCAAGAGTGTCGACAGGCCCTCAGATATACCCGCAGTCATGAAGAAACGTAGTAAACAGAACTGGCGCCAAAGGTCCCGATTCTCTTGGCACTGATTCATCTGAAATCGAGCAATACTCTTAGTGGCTCTCCGACATCATAATCGTTATATTCGCCGTTGCCAACAGGTGATTTGTAACACCTGATTAAGAACCAACTCGTGAGTACATCCATTGGGGAGATGTATTCTTTCTTATACGCTGCATATGTTTTATCTTGGAATCAGACGTCTACTGATCACACCCTCGCCATTTCACCTGTGGCTCAATTTCAGTCGGTCGATTTGGATTCGACTGATTCTTTCTTCGATCATCTAAGCGATGTGATCTATTCATCTGCTCCGACAACCTTATCCGTTCTTTCCTGTATGGCACTTGATTTTCGGAACGATATGCGGTTTCCTGATATGTGGAGCTCAAATCCTCCTTTAATCTATGCAATCCTGATGAGTTGTTATAGCGCGCGCCTAATTGCCTTGTGTACGGACCCGGGACCCCCAAATGATCACTTTTGAACCACTTTTCACCCTATCCATCGACCAATGCTACTACTGGCGGAAGCTTTTATTGGTTGTAAGCAGTATCCTCCATGTATATCCGTACGATCCGACCTTTTATGCCGATAGCAGAAGGTCAAGGTGGTTCCCTTTACTCCATCCGGGCGGTTTGACCTGACCACGAAAGACTATACTTGAGCAGTGATGATAGCTTGCGCGGGACTGATTATACGGAAATTCTTCGATGAGCAACTGCCAAGACAAAGATGTAGGATTACATTTACACACAGTCCTAGCTGTGTCGAAGTTAGAAATGGAGAGCATTATTCGAGAAGAGTATCCCGGGGCTTCAGGAAGCTATCGCGGCGTCAAATGATCCGAATCATGGTGCGAAATTGAGGCTGGACACTGAACAAGCGATCGAAGTCTGTCTGGAGCAGGAAAGAATTTTCAACGATATAGAAGCAGTTCAATGGGAAAACTTCGGTCGTCCACCCAAAGACCAAAGAGTTGTCGTAGGATTCTTCTTTGGACTTTGGATTGGCCAAGGGCGGCTTCGTATGTTTCAACTGTATCAACTTGTGACACCTTATCGCAGCGCGCATGTCATCATCCATTCCTTCCCTCCTGCTTTATTGTTTTCAATCCCAACGAGTCTATTTCGCCAGTGTCGATTCAGGATCTACAGGCACGTATGCGGATATTACACAAACGTAATAACGAGTGTGCTTTCAACGTGAATGCTCGCGCGACCTATGTCTCGACTGAGAATGACAGATGCATCTATTTTAGGAGCACGCTGGGGCAGAGATACCATCTGCGCGTGTCGGTATGTGGTTTCCAATATCTCAAGGTTCAGACGACACGTGTGATTGTTCCACTATCACTCGACCCTTCGAAAATCATCCCTGCCGAGTTGCAACTTAGTGGCCAACAACTCATACATAGTTAACATTGAATCTCAGATCAGTTTTGGCTATTCATGACAACGACGTGACACACCCTGTTCTTTGACCAACGCTTGACACTTATGCATCAGTTGTAGCGCGATATCTGTAGGTTAACTATATCTCGTCTGTCATCGATAAATCTCCATCAGGTACTCCTTCAGGTACGCAATCTGGAGCAGAACATCCTGATGACACAAATTACCTCGCGTATCTTCGTTGAAGGTCTCACATGTTACTGTGAGAGCTGTAGTGTCCACGTTTCCGTGCCTGCCGCCGGCAACAGAATTGGTGTGATGCCTGCCGATCTCGCTTCGTTACCGCTGCCTTGAAGTGCCTTCTGGACAATCAGTCTGATATAGACATCCATCTCCTGGCCTCGGCGCCCTTGAACGTATCAGTGACTCTGTCACTATAAATGTAAGGCAATAACATGTAACAACTACTTATTCCACGACGATAGCTTACTTGATAGTTCTCCAAATATCGACAGTACTATTAGATGTCCATCGCACCATCCATCTTGTCGCTCCTTCCTGTGATCTTCGAGAA
This sequence comes from Armillaria novae-zelandiae, assembly GCA_030435655.1. NCBI lineage: Eukaryota > Fungi > Basidiomycota > Agaricomycetes > Agaricales > Physalacriaceae > Armillaria > Armillaria novae-zelandiae. The sequence goes on along the minus strand of JAUEPR010000073.1, from coordinate 31,319 downwards.
CCTCCTTCAACGTCCTCCCAAGTTGTGGACGGAGACCCGAGCGACTGAAGATCTGTACAACCAGGTGCTTGCGCTTGTCATGATCTCTCTCGATGTCTTCTTCAGCAACGGGTCCGGATGGCGTAGCTTAGAGGCTGCTACGAAATGATGCAAGACACTGGGTGAATAAGCTGGGATAATGACGCTCCGGTTCGACCTCTTGCCGACATCATCGAGGATACGTACAAAGATCGTTTCATGAAGGAAGTCGAGGATTATGTCCCTCGGCCACGTCTTCTTCATCATCTCGACGGTCATGTGAAGCACGTCAAACACCTATTAGAGGGAGTTGATAGGCTGCGTATGACAGATGGGAGTGGGAAAGGCGGAACTCTAACAGTGACGCCTGAATATAGCACGTGGGATTCTTTTTGGAACAGTGATTTTGCACTATTTTCTAAGTATCGTGCCAAGTGTCAATGAGACATTATTTCCTACGTTCGTTATATTTGTAGGACGCTCGCTCGGATTCAATGAAAATTAAAGTTAGATCTCCTATTGGGGTAATTTGAAGGACAAGAACGAACTTGGACAATGTCTGGAATATGTGTATGAGACTGCAGCAAATATGATCCGAGGCGCCACAGAAAGTACCTCGTACTGACATCATTTATTCAGGGTCATGGAAATCAGGATGAAGGTATGTAAATTTAAGTTCTGCCTTATGAACTTTAGGGCGGACTATTGGTCCCTCTTCCATTATGGACTAAGTCGCTATCATAGGCGCCCCAGACACCGCACCTCATCCTTACGTTCATATTGTGCCAAATCTTTCTGATCGTCTTCAAACTATGGGTTCCTTATAGTGTATTGCCGAAGATGAGCATTATTGTCAGTCCTTGATTCGAGCTACGTTAGTCTTCTTGTTGGTCACGTTGATCCCAATCAACATTCTTGAGCACCTCGAGCATATCGGGTCTTCTATAGATGTTTGTACAAGCCTCAATGAAAGTCGTATACGATTGCAATGAATATTTATTTATCGTTCCGGACATGTGTCGAATGAGTGGGCCATAGCTACAATCAATTTTGTGTTTCCAGCTGTGGGACGAAAAATGTGTCAGTCTTAGGGGAAATGAGCATGTGCGCCTTCTTTCAATGAATCACAGGTATATAGTTTTTGATATGTGGTATTTCTATCGCTATTACTTTCTCTATTGCAGGTTTGGTCTAGCGACTTGGCCATGGCCAATAGATCCGAACTGCGTACTCATATGGCTTATAGTTGAAACTTGGGATTTATGTCCACACTTCCGGCAGCTAGCTGAAGGCCGTGATGAGATCCCTTTCCGGGACAATCCGCCTTTTTTATAGGCTGTACAAGGCGTCGCACAAGCAATCAGTATGGGCACGTTGCGGTGCGTCATTACTGACGGCCTCGTAATCTGTGATGTGGTGCCGCATATATCGCAGCAACTCCTTTGAAGCGCTTATCCGATGGAACTGAGCCTGGTGCAGATAATTAAAGCGGCCTTCAATGTTAGATTGATCAGGCAGCTTGAATCTAGTAGAATCAATTCGCGAATCTGCAAGATCAGAGCCAAAGTGGCTTAGACGCAGCACTATAGATAATTAGTATCTTTTTAATGCCTTACACTACCTTCGTAATAGCTGTTAATACATCGCAGGTACACCTTTCACGGAGAAATCCTAGGTGCTCAAATTGTCATGTCGAGCCCGAATTCCGAGGAGGATCCGAAGGTCAAGCACGAGAATCCGTCCTTGATCAATGTTTTTGTTCTTTCATACTAATGTACCATAGATTCGGGATCGATGTTCCATTAATGGAAATGTTTGAATGAAGGGGGGCGATGCGTATTTACGGTATTCGCCGCCATGACCTTGTAGTTTCTCTGAATTCGTCATTTCTTCTGCCATATACAGGGACCTTTCTCCTCAGGTGCAGAAATACGATTATAGAATTAGCTATATACAAATTTCATACCAATATTTACATACAGACCATTTATGTTACACTTAGGTCTTGGGAAATGGGTGTAATATTGTAGGCGACGAGAGTGACAATAAGAAATAGCAAGAAATTATTTGGAAATGATGATCACGGCAGTCAGTGTTCAGACTAGGCCTAAATATTCGAAAGGGAAGAAGGAGGATGATGGTTTAAACGCCGCATAATATGCAAAATGTGAGTAATCTGATGGCGAAATGGCCTAAGCGTCGACAAAGAAAGGCAAGAAGGAAAAACGTACGAAGACCACGCTCCATTATTTAAAAGGGCACCCTGGGGCGTGAGCGCCTCTCCACCCACAGTGACAGCATTGAGGCACGCTGACTCCGCGAGCTTTAGACGTTGGCATTGATGTATCCAAAGCTGGGCGATTATGGGAGTTTGTGGGTATGAGTTTGTGACAGGCCACGGATGATAACGACAAGGTGCACATTGATAAGTGTGATGAAGAAAGATATACTGATTCAAGTCCGACTTGTGGAGGTTGGGTGAAGGAAAGTGATCGCCACATGCTTGCCTTTTTATCTGTCCCGGTGGTGTGTAGTATTTTTTAAATCCTCAGCTGACCGAATATCTGTGAGAACAGTTAGGAATTACTTCGCACTCCCCTAAACGGGGTCGACGAGTATGACGAATTGGTAGATCAAACCGTATTTGTTACTAGCTCGTTCTGGAAACCTCCCATTACATGAGGCCGGTGAGCAGCGTGTAGTTTGATTCGACTCGTAAACTTTATGTCGAGCCGTATCCAACGGGATATGAAATTCAATAAAAATAGCTTGGATATAAGGCACAAGATTCGATTCCCTGGTCCCGGTCCCAATAAAGACGGAATAGAAGAGTGTAAGTAGATCGTTGTTCAAAGACTGACGTTAGACTGACCCATAATACCAGTAGATATACATAAAAGCATGACTGTCAGATTCGCCCAGTATATTGCGAACTATCTCCAGCAAAGGCGTACTTCAACTCTATCCATGGAGCATGGGGCATTTTCTCGAGAATCCGCACGTAGAATACGTTGTGCCACAGATTAGCAGTCAATCATCACACAAACTACATGTGGAAGCTTCATATTCTCTGGGATATTAGATGAGGATGGAGGTAAGCGCAAGCTGTGAACACCGCAACTCAGTATTCTTATACAGTATTGTGCCAAAAGATTCGGTTCCGTCACGTGCTTATTTCCGGGCTGGGGCCATCGCGACTTAACTCTAGGTTATTACACGTCATGCCCGAGATTCACAGAGAGGCAAAGTCATTGCAATCTGAGGTGCTTCAGCCAGTGAATTAACCGGCCCATGATGCCCTCGTATTGCTGATAAATATTACAAGATTCCCTATTCCATTTCTGCGCGACAGAGAATTCCACGCAAAGCTTCGTAATGTAGGTCTGAAATCGCACAACTCATGCTTATTATTCTTTTTCCCTCGAGATTCTATTCGGATACAACAACGACGGATTAGAAGAACCTTTTTCACAGCTTTCCACGGACTTGTTATCTCCGAACTGGGCGCTTCTCCTTTCACGGTTTAAGTCACAACTCAGGGCAACGCCATCAACATGACATTTTTGGCCGTTCTGTGGCCTTCTGCTTCGTTTCTATTGGGCCTTCCTTTGAATCAATAACAGCCTTGGTGATAATCATGAGCACGAGGCTAATCATGTGGAGCGGATGAAGCCCTTTTCCGATGCTGCGTATCTTCTAGCACGTGTGTCGTCTTTGTGATTTCCATAGTTCGACGTAAATCAAACTAGACTGCTCCGCAGCCAATCAGGTTGTCCCTTTGAGAGGTGATGTAAGGTCTTCTGTTTTGTAACATGCAAGTAAATGTCCCGCACTTGCCATGCAGCGGCTTCAATGATAACTCTGAGCTTCCCCATCCGCCTGTTTCAAATAGGGTTACAACAGCGAGTCACTGGGCAAGTACCCTTTACGTCGGGGAACGACAACTTATCCTGGCTATCCATTCGGTTTAATGTTGAATTCGGCCTCTGGAAATGTGGTCAAAGTCTTTGTATCCACGTCGAGTGCAGATATCGATGAAAATTATGTTATCACGGAGGGAAATCGAGTCGAAGGGCACAAAATTACATTCGAAAGCTGAGCAAGTTGCAGTGTGACCTTCTGACAGTGCAAACGGAAGGTTCTACTATTCGCATTTTGCAACCTGGTAATAATTTACCATTCACTGACTGAAAATCGAAATATTCCGTACTGACAGGGACTAAGATGACGCTGTTGCGGTTGCTATTAACTTGTACCGTCATTGTTTTGGGGAACATTGGTTGATTTTCAACAAATAATTAAATTTCGGCGGCTCGTGTCTGGCTTCTCTGGATGTGCAATTGCTTACATTCAAGGTCATCTGGGTCATTTAATGGTCCGCGAGTGACGGACAAGGTCACTTGTTTTATCATTCATTCGCTTTTATTCCGGCTTGTCTATCTTCCCCGAGCTACCCATCATCCATGGTAAGCACCTGTCTCTATTACCATTAAACATGGCCTCGACCTGTGACTAATAATTATAACCGCCTTCTGCCTATTGCTGTCATGACGAATATTTTCTGGTTTAAGGCAAGATGGCTTGAATGCCAAGACCTAGTCTACAAGCTGGACTTATGTCTCGGTGCCTTCGCCATTCCGGAGGATCGATTTTCATGTGTACTCTTTTTCACTCGGTAGTACTGAATGATCGTTTAAAAATAGACGATTCTCTTCGGCTTTGTTGTGCCAGGCTCTCCAGATAGGGTAAGAGCGACTGCGCTTCTAAGACGTCGGAAGCCTACACTTCCCATCAAGAAACTTTACCGACTGAGGGCCTAGACTTCGGGTCAATGTAAGCATGTTTATGGAGATCAATGGTGACCAATCACCCAAAAATTCCGGAGCCTTTGGATGTACGGTACATGTAAAACCTTCTTAGTGGAAATTCCGCGAAGGATTTAAAATCGACAAAAGGTAGGTCATAAGGTCATGAATGTCTCTGTGGAAAAATGTAGTTCTAAGCCACAGCGAGTACCCGTTGCAAACCCGTTGTGTAGTCTGTAACTGAAGCGTAGGATTTGGTGCTTTCACTTTGAATAAACTAGGGATCCGCCGAGGATGATAAATAGAATGCCGAAGACTGACAACGTATCAACGCCGGCCTACATCGTTCAGACCGAGTTAGTTAAGACACACAAGCCAAGAATCGGGCTCTGGATGAACGGGCGCAGGAAAATCAATTTTGGGGTAACTTTCTACATCGCCTTCACCCACAATCCGAGAGAATACGAAGCGAAGCAAACGAGACCAGACTGTTTCATATGAACCTCGCCTCCAAGTACGGAAGCCCACTACGCAGAGGAAACTGATCGTCGATCGGATATTGTACCGAAAGCCGGGAGCGAATTTCCCACATTTTATGGCAAACACAGCATGATTATTTATGTCTCCGGCAGCACATTGATAAAGATCAGCTGTGATGGCTTGGCAGCAAAGCAATGCATACGCGTCGAGGCGAAAGATACACCGGAAAAGCAACGGGACAAAAACATACCAAGGTAGACAAAGATATAACTACCCTAGGTCCCTTGTTGCAAGACATAGATGTCGATGATGGCGTAGTAGCAGAAATCGTTATCGTCGTCCGGTACAATGCTTCGTTGCACCCGTCCTCTCGGGCCGACCGATATAGTGGGTCCGGTTACCCACGAATTTCACACTCTCGAGTTCAAGTCGATGTTCTTAGAAACTTGTACTTTCACATCTGGGCCGCTTCCTATTACTTCCCCGGAACCCCTACCAGCTACGGGCTTACCCTTCATGAACTACCGCAGTATTACGGCGTGAAAACCTAGTGAGTCGAAAGTGCAATTTCCCGTGGATCCTCGGCTTGAACCAGCCGCCTGTAGACTCGAAGAACTAAGGAATATTCTTCATGTCCGAAATATATAAGGAAAATGATATAGAACACCTGCTGCGTGAGTCACTGCGATCTTAATTCGCCGCGTCCTGCTGCTCTGTCCCCAGCTCACATTAGGAAACATATATTTGCACGCTGCAATGTATTCACATACTTCTTGGCAGTTTGCGGTACCCTTATGTTCTCAGATGTAGAGTACCCCCGCTAGCTAGTAGTGGCACTTACATTGGTGTCGTACTGCTAGGCCTGCTAAAAGTTGGATCAAGAATATAAAAATGGCAGTATTCATTGGATGTGTAGACACTGATCTCGGGCGGGTATGTAACGGGCCTTACCAACAACATTTCACCCAAGATGCTGCTATTTTCAGTATTTTCACATCTCCAAACCGTGCAAGTTATTAATCACTTGCTATTACCGCGTTGCCAGTGGATACCTACACTTTTCGTCTGACTCCACCATTCATTTCGGCTATATCTCATTGCAGACTTTGGTTCAAACAATCTGATATAAAGACGCCCCGAAAGAGATGCCTGCCCGCAGTTGTCAATGCTTACATGTAACTGTTCACGAGTTCATAACTATATTGTCTTCCTTGTCACAACAGTGTGTAGGCACTACCATTAAGTCTCCATTCATCTTCGTATCAGTTCCTCCTCGCAGCACATCCCTTTTGGAAGTACTGTCGATAATATATAAGTGGAACACTTACATCAAAGGCTCGAAGTCGAACTGACACGAACCGAACCATCAGAAGTTGTACCCCTGTACATACAACGTTCGGATGGTTGATTTATGCAACGACGCCGGACGCTCGTATCAAATCCGTTTCGTCTCTGTTGGGTGTTCCGAGCTCCGAGGGTAGTTCAAACAGTAAATAGACCAGGTAACAACCCCTCCCCCTAGACTATTGATTAGGCAATCTTGAAATCATTCCAGCCATATGGCGGTACCAGCAGTTGTTGAGATGATCTGAGAAACACTTCTGACATACCTTAATTTCCTTGTGCAGCTTTCATACGACCGGAAACAGAATTCTCCCCGCCAAGATCTGGTTTCTAAAAGACAGAAACGCGTGCAAGGAAATGATTTCAGTTCCGTGAACGATTTCCGACAAGTTTCCTTCGGGTAGAAATCATTGGGAGTCGGGAGTGAAACTCCCCCCCTCGGGCATAGCACAGATTCCATGTTTGACTAGTGCGCGAGAAGAATTTCTTACACGAGAATCGTACATGAGAGACCGTAAGCAAGAGTAAAAAAGACATGTAGTCTCACTTCACACGGTCAGGGATGATGAGTATGTCAGTAGGAAGCGCTGCTTTGACAAGCAAATGAATAGTAATGGGCGCTTTAATTTCATAGTCCGTGAAACTGCGCTTCTCTGAAGGATCTCCGAAGGAAGCGAAAATTGTCATGCGTCATCTAAGCAGGTCAATCTCGAATGAGGCTCGAAAGGGAAGGAAGGTGCTGCGTGGCCCCTTTGAGAATCGGGCTCGGAGCGCACAATAATGTCACCAAACTGGCACTGATCCAAGCATGCATTAGATTTGACCTACATTCCCCAATGAACGAGAACTTTCAAAGGCCTTGAGACGCATATATAACGCGAGCTCTGCGATTCAGTACGTAGATCATGTCCGCTAGGACGCAGACTGTGACTGATGACATCAAGCAACGACCTATGAACTAAGTCCTCCGCACTTTGCGAACCTCCGTGACAGATGGGCACACCAGAATACACGTGCTGGAACCCTGTTATACTTGACGTCAGGTAGATCATGAAGATAACGGCATAAGACCTGGCACTGCTTAAGTCGCGGAATAACAGAAATTACAGTGACCGCGTTAAGCCTGGCTATGTGAAGGAGGATGGACCTTGACGCCCACCGGGGTCTGCAGAATTCTATCGGAAGGCGGCTAGGTATCAGATGAGACTATTTATGAATTAGTAGGGTACGACTGACGGACGGAAAGTCGACGGGCATCTGTGGCCTGCTTGCGCCACCGGTGTAGTGCGCTGAAAAAAGACTGAATAAGAAAAGCAGTGGCGACGTAACGAAATGCCCATCATTACCGTTACCATGATTTGGCATCCGCATAAAAACTAGTCCAAAGTCGGCGACATCAAGGAAACGACCGTATAGCCTATAAAGGGACAAAGAGGAAGTTTCTTAAAGGTCTTGATGTCACAGGTAGAGCGAAAGGAAAGATAGCTAGGTAATCGGTTTCCTAAAGCCGATTTTCCATATGGTCACTTCACAGATAAGAAATCATGTAGTAGTCGCGGAGGAGCCTGTCGTTTGAAGATTGAATATCAAATAATCAGAAATTCGCGATGTCGCCCATGCGAAAACTATTGAGAAAAATAACCTGGTCGCAAACGAGTGAGTCAGTTAGGGACAACGTAATCTGAAGTCGCGATTGTGGCGTGAGAGAATATATTTCTACCATGTGGACGACGGCTCTTGTTCTCTCCGTTACAATTCACGTGCTGCCTGACTTACCCTGTTATATTTAGTCAGAGCACTTTATTTTCCAAGCATGCAGTCCATGTCGAAATCTCCTCAGTTGTCGACAATTCCTCCAGGTCGTCAAGGCTGATCCTCAGGCCTAGAAGATACATAATCAGAAAAAGCGTCTTTTGATTGTAGTACGGAGACCTTGAAGGGCAAGTCGGAGGTTAAACATGATCATGTATCTTTGACCATGGGGAAGATCCATGAATTGGTTCATCCGGGTCTACTGCCTTGTTTCAGAGGTGGCGAATGTTACTTTGAAGTGGGGTAAACGACTAACAGTTAACCGGAAAGATATACCATCGTCGCCTTGTCCGTAATTCATCTTCTCTACGGGTGATATTCATCGTCTATTCTACAATTTCGAATCAGTATGTAGTCTCTTGCTGCGGGTTCTTCAAGCTATGTCAAGCAGCCTAACAAAAACCGTACTATCAAAAACCGAAGCTCTGCAGCGGCTTTCCACAGTCTCTCTGTCTCAATCGAATTTCCCTCCCGCAGTAGTTGTTAGTCGATAATAAAGTACAGGTGAATAATGATGTCGTCTGTAACTGAAGGGAATGCATAATTTTATAGGGGATGAGAACAGCCGCGTCTTTCTTCAGTGGTGGTCATAGGCGCTTCTTTCGCCAATTTCTTGGGAGCATGCGGATGCTTAAATAAGTAGCCACAGTCAAAGGTAGGCCTATCAGTGGATTTCAAGGTGTGGTATTCTGCAAAGTCCACCGGAAAACAGTAAAAGATGGCTAGATCGAGTGGGCAGAGTGAACGTCATGGGTAAAATGCGTAGTCGAAACGTGAGGCAGTAGATTTATGGAACTGTATCAGGATACAGTTCAATAAATCATCCAGCATCAATCAGGGAATACATCAGAGATTAGGCGTTGAATTTCTACATGCTCCTAATGAAGTTCAACCTGACGAGAATCCAGCTTTTAGACCCCAAGAGTTGGAGAAGATCCTTCCTAGCACAAGTCGAATCATTAACATCAAGACCAAAGACTCAAGTAAGAGAAGAGATAAGTCGAAGAAAGAAGCTTAGCGCTGACACCGACAAACATGCTTGTCCAAATCCGCTTTTTGCACTTGGGCAAGGTACTCATAACTTTACCCTGTCCATCGACAAGACTGGCTTATGTTCTCATGAGCGTAGTAGTGTTTTATGGGGTGAAAAGAATTGAACTTGTGCTTAAAGCTTTGTCAGAGTATCCCAACAACTGTGGCAGGTTTATAAAAGGAGTTGCAGGCATGGCGTGGGAAAATGAGATATATGTTCCTGTGCTTGTGGATATAAAGTCCAACATAGCCAAAACAACTAAAGGTCTCCCTGCCACCATTCGCCCTTCCACAAGCCCAAAATAATACTAAAGGGCATATTCAATCCGATCTCCATGAATCTAACTCGAGACATAGGGTCGAACCATCCGGGAAAGGTTAGCACAAACCATGTCAATACCCAAGTATACCCAACGAGACGGGTCCATATCCCCGGTTTACCGCTATGGCCTAATTTCCGTCCCAGTACGATGACCGCAGTTTCAAACATGATAGCGAAGGGCTGAACAGGCAAAGAAGAACAAACTTCCGCCGACGTTCCAGCGCTTGAACATGGTAAAGTCGGCGACCATGTGGAGGAATATCGACATGGCGAACGACGTGTATAACTGTATCAAGGATGATGCCAGGGTACCCGGAGGGAAACGGAAAACCTTTCGCGCGAGGTATTTTCCATGAGACGAAGCGAACTAATCATCAGAGTAAGCATGTTTCTTCTATGAATTTATCGAGTAATCTCACGCGGTTTACAAATTGATGCCAGGTCCGTCTGGGATACATCAGCTAGAGAAACAAGTGGAGCAGAATTGATTCTCTTACCCCCATAGTCGTCTCAACGTATACGCGTCCAGCAGCGATCCAAATGGGTCCACCCAGTCTCGAGGCATTGATAGCCGCGAAAGTACAGAAATGATGCTCACTATTCCATGGAGTATCCGCATCTGGGCCTGTGATGTCCACACCCACGCCAGGAGATCCACGTAGCGCAATAACCATGGCCTATCAGCCATCGATATTCCGTCGCCCAGAAAAGCTGGATTCGAGCGATTATATATGGACATCGCGTCGAGTAGGAACACGTTCATCGCCACAACTAACAAACGCCTTCGAATGAATTCCAAGCGCGAAGTCTCAGGCGACACCGGCGCGCAGAGCCGATTCGGTTCATGCGTCCAACCGACCCCACGGAGACTAGACCAGAGTCTGATCCCCCATCTGAAGCGCTCCGAGAGAGGGGCAGAGTCGACGGCATCCTTCTGTCCTCTCAATCGTAGCTCCTTTTGAGGTTCAGTGAGGAGGATGTAGTCTGAAGCAAGAAGGATGGACCCAGCGTAGACGGATCCGAGAAAATAGTCGACAACGGGATGGTGCGTGGTTGTAAAGGCGAGATAGGCATCCCCGACGACTATGGATACCCAGAGAATCCACCGATATGGGTTTGGGCGGACTATTAATGAAGCAGGGAGAGAAATGAGCGTGGTGAAAGCAAATATCGACAATGAAAACGGAGGATAACCCTCTGCCAGGGTGTATCCCATTATACAAGGAGCGAGAGTGGGAGATGGTTCAATGAAAGTTATACGAATCGCTAAATTGACAGTTTCGAGTGGTGCAAAACCACGGAAGATATGGAATCCAGAGCAGCTTGGGAGATATCGCGAAACTGAGAGAAGAGAATCACGGAGAACGTTGCTAAACTGCCCAGACCCTAGCCTGGTACATAATTGAAATGCCGTATTTTCCCGGTCCCTGAAGAACACATGCCCAACTTATACTCATCAACGGAGCTTACCTCTGGCTAGAGCAAGTACTGATGATCCTTGAAGGCCCGCTATACTGATTAAGGATGTACAAGCAACCATGAAGTACCCGAAAGAAACAAAAGGAAAAGAAATGTCAAGAGTCTGCCAACAAAGAAGGTCGAACGATATTTATTCATTTGGGGTCGATATGATGGCCACGTGGCCTATTACTCAACACCGCCTAGCTCTAAAAGGACCCTGCGTTCTGCAATCATCTCAGTGAGGAACCATTGTCTGCTATCGACTTTGCCGTCCATTAACGAGGCGAGGCGAATGATCTCGACCCAGTAGTGTTTCGCCAGCGCTTTTTGATGGGCTTGGTTTTCTATTTTGCGGAAAGCGTGGAGGAGTAGGACCCTGTCGTTGTGACCTGTCCGCACGTTGCTCTCGTTCCCTTTCAAGCGTCCGATAATATGTGAAGGACGTCCATGGCTTTCGCAAGGGTGGCCGGTGAATGCTAGACTCGCCTGTATATTTGCCCTACCTTCCACGATATTGGATCGGAAACTCCTATCACTGACGACACCTCGAGGATCCATCATATCAGCACATGAGAGAATAATATTATACGTATACAAAAAGGGCAACAAATATTTGACCGCTACGTCCCTGTAATGCCCAGGTTTTCCAGAGTGCCGCAGCCGGTGATATGTTATACGCGCACTTCGCCTTCTTTTCACCATGGCGCTTGCTGGTGCTCTGCAGCTCGATAATACGTGCGCTCCTCCTTCCTAATCAATTTTGGTCTTTTCTGATGACGGACAGTGTCGGGGCGTTTGAGATTGCTGTGACAATCGCTTCCCTGTACGTTTAACCGCTACTTTTGAGCGCACTATCTCATTTGAATTTCCATTCTCAGACTCTTTGGCGGTGAGCGCTAGCTAGCCCACGTCTCGCATCAATTCAATCTTCAACTTCTTCCTGCAGTTCTTTGCGTACAGGTCTGGAAATATAGTAATGACTATCAACGCGATCCTTGGTATATGAAAGCCCTGGTAATCTCGTTTCTCCGTTTCAGTGGAGGTCTCGCTCATCACCTACGATAAAGGTGGCAACCAGTTTTCATCGGTAACCTGTTCCATCAACTATGTTTGAACCATTCGTGTGAGTACGATGTTCATGTCTCACCGTGTGAGCGCTGCGCTGAATGCTCACTCAGTATACACGTATACCGTCACGCATTGGGGCGATATAGAAGTTCTAATGTCTATACCATGGTGCGTTCACATTCTCAAGTTTGAACCTCTCTTATAGTCTATTCCAGGAGTTTTCTCGTGTGTCTCGTATCACTGTGTGCGCTTCGTTGTTCTAAATATTGGAATGCAGGGTCTTGTTACCGCTAGCGTAGGCCTTGCTTGGACGTTTTTGACAGCATAGATCTCCTGATGGTCGAGTCTAGGGATTTGTCGCATTCATAGTCCAGTCGTCAGCTCTGAAATGCTTACACTCGTACAAGCCATTCTCATCCTTGTCATGATTTAGGTTCTACATCTACAGGATCTGGAGACGTGAGATCCGGTTTCTTTCCTGACTGGACTTCATCTTATGTATTTTCTACAGTCAGCAATGGAAACTATCTTCTGACCTGCCCTCTGGTGTGTATTCATTCTGCATTTGCTGTAGCGAGGAACTCAGAAGAATCGAGGCTGCCATATCTATAGCCGAATTTAGTACGTCTTACCCACCTCAGGCTCTCTGCAAATGTTCATCGTTGATATATCCTCCTAGTCGTCAACATGTGTGAGTTTCTTGCTTGTGTGCATATTGTCTTTTAACGATGCCATCTAGATGCTGTTGATGCAGCGTGAGTACGAGGTCTGAGACACAGCACAGCTCTAACTATTAGAGTCCGGATAGGCGAAAGATTACAGTGTACACAGACCAAGTGAAGATCAAGGTAAGGTCAAGTTTTCCTCATCACGTTGTACAAGCATTGATCACCACCACATCAGCCATACCTCCTAGCATACAATGCTCTAGGTGCTGTCGAGGATTGCCTCCTTGCTGGAACAATGATTCTTCTACTATTGAAAAGCCGAACGAGGTTCAAAAAGTACGTACGCTCAAAAGAGATTATGGGGCATGCATGGTTGATTGTTCTCAGGACAAACACCATGATTACCCGTCTGGTCGGTCGCTTATTCCTATTTTCCATACAAGTCTTATTATCTTCCCGTTAAGATGATGTATTGTGTAAATACCGGTGAGCTGAGAGCATCACTTGCTTGAGCATGTTCCATTCTAACTCGTATCGTCGAAGGTATATTTACAAGGTATGTCGACTTGGCTTGCGGACAGACTCTGCGTGACAGCTTGATGCAGCATGGCGGCTCTGCTCACAATTATAACGGTACGCTCATGCACATATGCATTGTTTCCTATGTTCAATCGTACAGTTGGCGATCTGGGATGAGACCATGATCGACCATCCGTTCTACTGTAAGCACATCACCTTTTGAACCTCAGTATTTCATCTGATCTAATTTGCTTTTCCAGTCGCCCTCCCGAGACGTAGGATCGCTTGCTGTTTCATATACGTCCTATTGACGCTTGCGTTCCCAGTATATGGCGCCTCGCTCTTCGGACTGCTCAACGCTCGCAACGACATCCGAAATGGGACACCAAATAATGGATACTCATCAAATGAGATCTCGCTTTCGCTGGCTCGCACTGCGCACACGGCTGCAGCCCCAATCCAAAGCCTGTCCGCGCATTCGGTAGGTTGTATGTATTATCCTATTTTACGTTGGCTGACGGTGATTGCAGGTGGATGCTAAGCCGAGCCATATCATGGTCAGCGTATCGAGAGAGACCGACCATCACGACGTTCGTGCTTGTTACTCCTGGTACAACTTTGGAACTTATGTACAATCCAGGAACGATCGATGGGTAAAGAACGAGGTTTTGAGTCTGTATAATGTCGCGATGGAAGCATGGAGTTCTTCTCTAGTCTGTATTTATGTCGTCGCTATTGTCTGCAGTGAACATATTTCAATTCCCTTCTCAGTTCGAAGGATACCCAGTGATCGAATGTCAATGCCTTTTGACTCGTCTTTGCATACAGGTTTAAGAAAACAAGCAGATACCGGTGCAAAGCATACGCCGTTGGGAATACGTGAAGGGCTGCGCCTCCAACAGAGAAACAAGAGTTACTAAAGATGAAGACGACTAAGAAAAACGTCAGCGAGTCCACGGGAAGTCACACTTCAGAAAATAAACTGTCGACAACAAGTCTTTAAACATTATTTGCAATGTGCAATGTGCGATAGCTACAAGATCTCGAAATGCTACACAACGAAAGTGGGGTAGTCCATGTCAAAACAGGTCGGAGGGAATACAATGTGCAATGCGAAGGCGACAGCGAAAGTGACGACGATACAGACAGATATAAAGTAACAGAATAAAAATGACTGCTCGAGCGGGATGAAAATAAATGCGGTACGAATTTGCAAGACGAAGAAAAGAAGCAGGAGAAATCTGAGCTTTATGCCAGGCGTATTATATGCGAAGTGAAGAATGAATGTATGCGAGATGTTCCGAGATTGGGGAAGTGCACGGGTCAATGGCGAATGATATATGGTATGCGGTGAATATTGGTTCGTGAGTTTGATTCCTAGAATAAATTTTGCGACGACCGAAAATTTGCAGATGCGAGTTCAAGAGTATCTTTTGAGATATGTACCGTTACTGGCCGAGTTTGCTGTAAGATAAGAGCGATGATGATAGCGATGGATTGAAGAGCGAATATTGTCGAAGAAAATAGGCCGGTCGAGATAGAGATTAAGCGGATAGTGTTTAATAGCCATAGTATGCGCGCTGGAGAGAAATTGTCAGCATTGGAATACGAACGTTAAGAAATTTTGTACCATTCGATCACTAAGCGGAGGATGTATATTAGTTCGACATCTGCGGAAATAAATCGAGGGACTCACAATAACCAGATAACTTTGGAGCCGGTTTTGCACCCACGCAAAGTGACAATATGGCCTCTAATGCAGTCGTAAAGAAGCGCACGCTGGTCCTTGTCAGCCTTTGGATATACAGTCAAAACGTCGAATGCAGAAGAAGCAGGAAATCGGACATACCGTGGGCAATACACTAGCGATCAGCTGACTTCCAGTCACAGACAGCGCTAGGTCGACGATCATTGCACGGCGAGCGCTGTACGAAAAGAAACATAAGCACATGCAGCTGACAGAGAATTCAAAACGAAACGTACCTTTTCGCGGGCTCGCACATTCTCTTGACTACCTTGTCAAGTGTGTCCTTACCGCCCTCCTTTAAAGCCTTCGTCACTGATTTATACCCTTGTTCATTAGTTGCATATTCAAGAAGACCAGATATCAGGTGGTCGAGAGTCAGTTGACGGTGCTTGTCGGCTCCGTGCTCTAAGACTGGAAACTGTGTCAGTAACCCGCGCGAAAATCGTAAAACTAGAACGTACTGTGTTGAATACAGTAAGAACCCCATTGGCTCTTTGCGACTTCACTGAAAACTGAAGATCCTTGGTTGAGCAGCTCGTCGACGATGCCATCCTTGGCGGCGGTCTCCAAGTTTTCAAAAGCGTGCTGTGGAGAACATTGGAGTGAGTTAAAAATGAAATGTAGCTTGACGGTGATGTCATACCTGAACAACGAGAGACCCAGTCTCATGGCATGCAAGGCCCGCCCATTTTCCTTTGAGCGACTTGTTGACACTATAACGGGGATTAGCAATGATGGGCGAAAACGGTGGCGGAGTCGATACGATACGTACAAGGCAAAGATCGGTGGCGCCGGAGGAGTCCATGAGAGCTCCATGATCTACGGCCGGTTGTTAAGGATAAGAAAATATATTGGGGGAAGATCTCGTACCTTACTCCAGACGTGACTGGCATGTTTATTCACTAGCGTCTGAGCAGGATCGCCAAGGAGTAATTCGGAAACGATCGCGAGACGAATATCTTCTTCGCAGTCGAGCGCTTTTTGCAGGACATGGCAACCGTAGCAATTGGTGGCCAGCTCGACGATTCGACCCCTTCAAGAGTAAATAGGTCAGCAATGTAGATACTAGAAAGCCGGAGACTTCCTTACCGCATGCATCCGACGATCTTTCTTCTTTCCTCCGCTGTCGAGGCGGCTTCAAGACAGCGTTGGACGGCCCAGTTTCCAAACCTGTCATAGATGTAGACGTCGAATATATATACCATTCACAGTAACTCACCTGTGGGCCATCATCTCAAAGCCTCGAGCACAGATTGCGTCAACGATTTTTGAGCGCTCGTTCAAATCTGCTACCTTGAGTTTCTGCTGCAGGAAAATCGACGCCTGCTGATCTGATCCCTTGATGATCCTTGAAACAAAAGAGTGGTATGGCGGTGTAGATGACGGGTGAAGGAGCGACAGGAAGTTGATCGGCTGATAGAATATAAATATATGCGCATCAGAATAAGCAAATTGAAATTATTGAGTACGTACCTCGTGAGATGACTGTCCGTGAGGCGACGACGGCGACGATTGTTGGTACGAAAATGAAGAACGAAGTCCAGAGGGGTGCTCATCAATACCGATACCTCCAGAACTTATTCCAAGAGAGTTCGCCAATGCCTTTTCATCCGAACGCGTCCACTCAGAGTGTGCGGAGAAATGGTCCTGCGTGGGCTGAACAGATGGCTGTGGTACGTGCCAATCATTAGAGCTGATGGGTCCGCCACTGATACCGACATTATTCACGGTCTCTTGGTGAAGGGACATTGGAGGCTGTGGGGAATTAAAGAGTTGCGAGGAAATCTGATCAGAAGGAGAAGTCTGGTAGACGGAGTACGATGGCTGCGGAACGATGTTGCCGACAGTAGCTGCAGGGTGATGGTCGTAGGATTTCATGTAATAAGGTAAGGAATGAAGTTGGTTAGGAGCGTGCATGTAAGGAATGCCAGAAACCGGCATCTGCGAAGAGTTGAATGTCGGAGAATGAGATAATGCGCCGTTATCCGACATATGGTGGTGCCTCGTCGGAGAACTGGGCTCGAATAGCAAGGAAGTCTGTGGAATATACGAGCCGGATCGTAGACCCGTAGCGAGCTCGTATGGAGACTGAAGCTGCTTGATATCGAAGGATCTAGTCGGAGAGAGGTCGGTGGGAGTGAGAAGAGCAGAGGAAACAGATGCAGGCGAAAAGTCTGGGGATCCTGGCGGCGCCGCCTCGAAGCTGAGATTGAGGGCAGGCTTTTGCTGGACAAAAGGGTCGGGAGAGTTGAGATTCAGAGTCCGAAGCAGCTGTTCGACGTGCTGCATATAGTCAGGTCAGCAAAAATGGAGACAAGAAGCGAGGGAAAAAAAGCATACCGAGTCATCAAAGTCGCCCGTCGGACTGTTCTTTTTGCGTCCATCCCCGATAGCGCCAATCTCCTTTGCTGTCGTCGACCAGACGCCTGGGGAAGGTCCAAAGACGTCTTCCCGAGTGATAATCGGGGCCGCCTGGGAAGAAACCTGCATCGGACGCGAGGGCTGCTGCTGGACTTCCTTCTCAGCAACCCTCGAGAACGAGTCGAGAGCCTTCGGCCACGTCGACTCGGACGGTTGAGGCTGGGGTGCCCATATCGACATGGCGGGCGGTCCAGACGGCTGTCGAGTGCGAGCAACATTCTGCGGCGGTGGGCTGTGGTCATGAACGGCGAGAAAGGGCTGGACGCTGTCGGTGGATGGCATAGGAGGGAGAGAGGGAGATTGTGGTGGTAAGAAGTCAAGAGGCGTCGCCGCCGTCCATTTTTATAACCTCTGAAAGAAGCGCCATCAAGATTCGCATTCCTTTTATGGAAGCGCTTTATCTCTTTTCGTCTTCCGGTTCTTCCGGCGTATTTTCACCAGAAAAAATATTTTCCCCCAGAATCTGGAGAATATCCCGTACCAAGAGTCGATGCTTGCTTATGCAAGGTCTATTGTGCGCTGGTAGAAGAAATTAAAAATATTTGACGTTGCCAGAGCTTGAGCTACTTCAAAGCCAGGCTGTCAAGGAAGATTTAGCTTTTTGAGTCAGAAATATAACGACCCGAATTTAGTAGTGATTCCTCGTACCGATAACTCGTGTGAGTATATAAACCACCACGGAAGTGAAGAATTATCTGACACTGGACATTACATTTTATTAGATCGCATCAAATTGATCTGACATTTCATACACTCCCATATGTCAAGATCAGTTCCATTACGTTGGGGAAAAGGCCGTTTCAAATGTGTGGTCCAGTAGCATACGAGTGAAGGCGTGCTCTGTGAGACGATAAAGAGAAATAAAACACCTTCAAAAGCATAATCCATGGTCCCACCAAGGTGAGCATGGGTTTATATCGAAGGTCGTGCCCTAGCTGATAAGTGTCGGCCGCGACGTCCGAAACGAAAGGGAATGTCGCTGCAAGTTCGAAGGACCTCACCAAATCCCCTTCCCAATCACAAGGCAATGTTCACTCGCCTTCGAAGTCTTCACCCACGACGCATCTAGACTGTCTCTGCATCCATTGATACAAAAACTCCGATAGAAGTGAACCCAGGGTTTCCACTCCTCCAATGTTCGATGACTGGTTACAAAAATCAGGATATCAACCCCCACCCCCCCCTCCCCCCCGAAAGGTTCAGAGCAAGAATCACATGGCCTCGTCATAATGCTTAGGGTATACGGTCGACGACAGGTCCCACATACATTCCGATTTCTGTTGAGAAGATTAGGAAGCCAGCTCAAGGCAAGGACACAATATGTCGACTTACGCATGCACTCTTCACACTATCACTGATTTATTCGAACGAAAAGGAACGATCTCTGAAAATCGCAAGTTTCTGGTCGTAAGAATAGAAGCTAAAAAAGACGAGTAGAAATTCATTCAAACGCCGTGACAAAGGCGAGGCGAACAAGACAAACTCTCACTGAAGATTGATGGTCTCAGTAGATTCAACACGACTTAGAATTCTCGAGGTACCGAAAGGAAGAAGAAGCGGCTAGTCATTGGCAGCTTCTCGCTGAGTTCATGATACGTACGGAATAGCCAGTGTTCCTTGTGAAAGGGAGAGGGAAGGGGAGTAGCCGGTAGCCGGAAAGGTCAAAGGTAGAGGAGCAGACCGTTGGGGCCCGAAATGCCAAGAGGTCATTTAACGTGATTGATGTGTAAGCGGCATCCCGTCCCGAACCGGAAAGTTGAGGTGCCGCATTGTTTCAGAACGACGGACGTGAGGACTAATTGCTTCCTTGCATCCCTTCAATTCCCTTCAACTTATTCAATCAATATTCAGTACCAGCCGATTTTAGAGCATGCAGTACTTGGTTGTCTGATATATACAGACTCTGCCGTCCCGGAATTGCCATGCTTTCAAGTTTGGGAATAATGCACGTTCGGACTCTCTAAGAATGACCGCGGGGTCGTGGGACTCCGACGACGCTAGCGGGATACACGATATGTGAAACCTTTTATTATGTTGGAAGTCAAATAGAACTGATGTAGTGCCGTAGATTCGTCAGAATTGTCAGTGGCCATTTGATCAATGGGCCCGATCCTATCACGCAACTGCCTGCTCTCTTGCTTGAGCGGTATCATTGTTCCCCATTCAAATTGACGGTGATCTTACATTTTACCTCAATCAGTTTCTGATTAACGTGTGATTACTACACCATTGACATGGGAGGGAACACTCATGACCGCACTTTAAAAGACGTGCACTGAGCTCCCATCTCTCACCCCGACATGGTATCTCCTCCATTCCCAGACGATGTCCCCACTCATCCTCTCCTCGTTATCGACTACGAACTGCTGAAGGCGGGCGATGTATCCGAGACAGAGAGACTCTGGGAAGCCGCTCGGAAGCTCGGTTTCTGGTAGTAAGTCTTTCTACACAGTCTTCTAGTATCGTATCACCAATAAACGTAGCCTAAAGAACCACGGTGTCGAAGAAGAGGCTAGTCGCATGTTCGAGATGGGGGAAGAGACGATGAGCCTGCCTCTTGAGGAGAAGATGAAGTACGAGCAAGGCGACGACGGTAGATCCTCTGGGTCAGTCATCCTCTTCTGCTACATGTGCCATCATTCATATTTCTCACCTAGATACAAAGCCGCGGGCAGTGGTATAGTGGACGCGTCAGCCGAGCAAGGTGACACCATGGAGTTCATCAATGTCTCGAAGGACGATGCCCTTGCGTACCCCAACGTCGTTCACCGTACCTACCCCTCTACCGTAAACGCGAGAATGGATTCTACCATCACCCCATTCGTTACCAAGTCGGTGCAAGTTAACAATACGATCCTGGAGGTTCTCAACGACAAGCTTGAGTTACCGAGAGGAACATTGACGGAGCTTCACTCCAAAGATGAGCACAGTGGAAGTGAGGCACGAGTGACGAAGAGTCTCGCAGGGCACGCTCCGGACCGGTTGGCTCTCGGGGCCCACACGGACTTTGGGTCACTGACCTTTCTGCATAATAGACTGGGCGGACTCCAGGTTCTTCCACCTGGGTATACAGAGTGGCAGTACGTTAAAGTTAGGCGACGAATTATCTCACTCAACTGCTATTTTCTTACATGATCAAAGCCGGTCCCCGGACATGCAATCTGTAATATCGGCGATGCCCTCTCCTTGTTCAGTGGAGGTGTGCTCCGTTCCAATCTTCATCGAGTCATGTAAGCGCGACACGGCATGATCTCTGTTCCTGCCTCACCATTTTTAGACCGCCTCCGGGTCCTCAGTCCCATCTCGAGAGGTGGTCACTAGTCTTCTTCACTAGACCAAGAAACTCGGTCGTCCTTCGCGCTTTAGTCGAAGACAGTTCTCTCGTCTCTGAAGCGGTACATAATGGTCGTTGGAAAAATTTCGAGTCGGGCGAGACAGCGAAGGAGTGGTTTGGACGACGAGTCAAGTATCAGAGATTGAACAACCAAGTGGTGAGTCGGCTTCGTGCTCAGTTGGCATGAGGTATTTATGAGAACCGTGCAGGGTCCCGAAACGTGGAAAGCCAGTAGGGGAACTGAAAATGAATAATATATGACCGTGAGAATGCTGTTTGAAATTTCTTTCTACCCAGGCCCCGCTGGATATGAGTCTATCCATACGTTTCATCAAATCTCTGTACGATAACGAGTAGACATGACACAGTGTATCGTCAAAATATACGGGATGAGCTAGAGCCTCTGATTGTTATCCCGAAGAAAAATGGTACGCGTTCTCTCTTGATATATCACCGCAGGTGAGGCTCGTCTTATCGGACTTCGGCGCATATTGATACGGAGATTTGGGGCCCCGTTTCGGAGATGATTAATTATGTAAAGCTAGTAGATGTACGAAGGACGATACATCTATGACCGCCCTTCCAGACGTTATGGCACGGCTCCTCTCTACCGATCTAAACAGGTCATCTCCACCCTCCCCAGACGATATCCCCAGCCATTATTTCCTCACCACCGACTACCGGTGACTCCAAGAGTGCGATGTAACGGAAACAGATATTCTGAGAAGCCGCTCGACTCAAGCTCGGTTTTTTGGTAGCACGTCTGTCCATAAAGTTTGCTGTTGACACATAACTGATAAGCATAGTCTGAAGAGCCAACGATATCGAATAAGACGCCAGTCATATGTTGGAAATGGGAGAAAAGACAAACATATGAAGTCATATCTTTATATGCGCCCCTCCACCGACTACTAGAAGATTTTCAAATCTTGCTGAGGAGTTTTTCTTGATATTTCACAAAGCCGTCTTTTCCGTATCTCTAGCCGTGACATAACCAACTACAGGCACACCTCCTTTATATTATATCATACACCATCTCATTGCTTCTCTGATGTCGCCGACGACGGACTAGTAATCGTCATGAGGTTTGCATGAGCTGCCAGCTCATTTAACGGCAATGATGTCCTTCCGTTAATTCGACACTGTTTTTCTTATTCCGTCCTCTTTATTCAGTGCCCTACATCAGTAGTGCGGCTGGTCGCAGGACCGCAGACGCCCATCAACATTCAGTTGGTCAATGTATCCCACTACCTGACAAGTGATATCAATTAGCAATTATCGGCCCGCGATACTATACTGATATCTAAAGGTAGACACGAATGAGCGCCGTGATCCGTTATCGGATAACTTATTCTTCGCAAATCCAATCAAACCGAGAACATCGGGGCTCGTGGTAATCATTTGTAGCTCTCTGACACCTGTTCCCGCCCATATGCACTTGCCTTCCTGATCTCCCTGACGTCTAGTAGAGTTCCTGGTCCACGTTTTCTTGTGTACCCCTCTGTCACCTCAGGTTTGTGAATGGCGTGAATAGCGACCCGTATCATTAGTTGTGCTGGATGGCAGTCAACATTGTAGTAGCAGATATTTTCCGGGTAACTACTAACAAGTACAACACGCATTTTATTTATACTTTGAAGTCTTTATCAAGGGACTCAGGCACCAATGAACCTGGGGCTGAGCTAGCCCAGGTTCAGTTTACATGCTTCGTGACTTCATTATGCCTTCTGGTCCCGAATCTGGATCTTACCGATGGCGCCTGATCTGAAATTGACATGAGGCATCTAGATGATGAGAACCAATTCAACGTGTTCATATACTTTGGAGAGCAATTTGCAGAAGGGTAATATCGCGGGTCCTTCAATTAAGGCGCCCGTTCGGATTCATGTTCATCGAAGCATTCTTAAATATAACCTATAGATCCTGACCGTGTGAGTGAAGCTACGCGCCAAACTTCCAAACGTCTTGTACCCGGTGAGGTCTGTGCGATGGGTCACGTCCAATATTCTCTCTGTGGGCTAGTTGGGCAGTAAATTAGCTCGTGCTATGTCGGTCCGATGGCTCGAGATCAACATTCCGCATAATCGTGCGTAAATATTAGTTTTGGTGATTGACTTAGTCTATTTCGACTGAACACTTTAATCGGAGCTCGGAACGCCTAGTAAAGGAGAGAACGGTCCGTTACCAGCTTTAAACGTCGTTTTAGACATATATCATCGTGCATTCTGGGTACAGGCACTACATTTTGCGTGATGAAGCGTAGCTCGCCAGTCTCGGTTCGGGTTACTTCCCAGTCTGCCATGAAGTCCTTCCACCGTAGTCAAGGCTTGAGGAGCGATAGGGATAAAAATAAATTGGGGATAGTATCATATTAATCAAACTTATTGTTCACAAAGACGACACGTAGGCGTAATGAGTCTAGCACCACAGGAAATCATCGTGGACTGAGAGCTGGCATGATTCGGGGGGGGGGGGGGGGGGTAGTATTTCTACAATAAAGGAGTGTCCCTTTTTTCTATGGAGCCATATAACAGCAGTCGCGATGTACAGAGTGACTATCAATGGTTCAAGTGGAGGGCACTTATTTCCTCCTCCGAAAAAAATTGAGGCAGGATTTTTTAGTTAGGAATCTTTTATGATACTCATGAATCAAATAAACGGGTTAGTTACTGATTAGGACAGCGGAAATATCCTGTGATTGAATAACACTAAAATTCTGGGAAAGCCAAGGGAATCTTTACATCTCAGTGTGGACTCGAGATGCGTACGGCGAGTATCGATCGCTATAGCTATTCACATGCAACCAATTGTAGAAGCCCGGCGGGACGCGGAATACCAACGCCGCCGGAATGATAGCCGGCGGAAGTTGACTGTTGCCAACAAGTGGGTAAGTAATATCCCTTTCTGAAAGGACGAACAGAATTCACACCCTGCCTAGAAGCGTACGGATACATTTCCGTGCAGCATGGATGGGATTTTCTAATTCGGGCTGGGAAAACGAACGCGGAGAAATATAATCACGCACTTTTGAACCAACCTTCGGTCATAAAAATACCGTGAAACATGGTTAAGAAGACGCGGCAAGGGAGCCGCCACGTTTCACAGCTGGAGTATGAAGACATCAGACGGTGATGGTACATTCAGAAAGCTTTTGATAATTTCCTGATAACGAAGATAGACCCCCCCACCGCTTGAGCGTATTGGTCGGCAAGGACCGAAATGCATGCAGGCAACAGTATTTTCTGTTTGCATTGTGACCTCCGCCGAGACTGTCGGATGATTACGCATGAGACGCAACACCAAGGTAACGATATTTTTAGTGTTATAACAGGACAGATCCAATTATATCGGGCGGAAAAAGAGACAGCCTAAATGTGTTGCGCCTTCAAGGCTAGACCAGGGTACCTGAGAGCGGTCAGGACAAGAAAATGTAGAAAAAAGGTATGCACACAAACTGAGTGCGGTCAAATTCAACCTTGATACGACAACGTCAATGTGAGGAAAGCGCTATACGGAAAGGTATGGAGGACAAGAAATGGTTGTTTTATGTCGTCTCCATCACAGCGCAGACGATCAGACTATCAGACCATGTGAGTGTGAAGACGGAGCGTAACAATTCGCGCGTGAAGACAACCACATGCATAGACAGAAACAGAACCCACGTCGGTGGCAGTAAGCAAATGAAGGTGTGCCGGTAGATCCTCCAGACATCCTTCTTCATGCTGTGTACTAATGGCTTCGGGAATTTACCACCCAGCTGTCGCCATACGGATGTTTATGAGTACATACCCATCGGGTATTAGGTATCGGTGGGCAGGAATATTTAGTGTAAGGCGTGCTCTAAATTAATCGTTGACAGTTAACTCTTCCCGTCGATGCCCTATTTTTTTTTCGATGTATGAGCTGTACCCATGCACCTCGCCGAGTAGAGACGGAATCCAACATTCGTGTTTCTCCTTCTGACAGATCGCCCCAAGTATACGATCTCAGTCTAGACGGGAGTACGTTCGTCATCGGTAGTTCCCATGATGGGTGCCAATATTTGTTTTAGTCTTCAGGCTCGCTAGCAGGGTATGAGAACAATTCATTCCGAGAGCATGACCTCGCACTCACGATCGCTACCCAGGCATCATTTGTTGACAGTTTCTCGTCGTACATTGGGATATACACCGTATCCAGAAGGTAAGATAAACCTGCGACTCTGCTCATAGGATTTATGGAGACACGTTTCTACATACTGGGACAGGGCGTCACATACTGATTCATGTTCGCACCAGCGATTTCAGCGATATCAGCTGGCTCTTTAATCTTTTATTTTTAATTTTTTTTGGTCTGGAATGAACTTATCATTACCTCTCTTCCCGCGGATCCCACGCTCGCATCTCCCTTGTGGTGTCCAGGTTCGAGTGAACCAAGGCCAGTCGCTTTACAAGTGGCTTGGTTGAGAATTTAGTGGTTGACCTGTTATGAATACGACATACTCTGACTTTAACTGATTACCTTTATTTAGCCTTGCGTCCGGCCGCACCCGTAGAAATATAGCGGCTACACGAAATGGCTAAGACGATGATACGGCCAAGCAGACCGTCGGAGTCAAATGCTGCATCGACTAAGCTGCTTTGGTGGATAATCTCTGGACCTAGTGGAAATCTCTTGGAAACTGTTGAGTCACAAAACACTTGTATTCGTAAGGTAATCTGGTCGTACACGGGGAACAGGATACTGATACAAGGCGGGATTGACCTTTAATAGGTCATAGATATACTACTAGAGGCCGGTCATCAGTGACGCGTACGGTGACATATGATTCAAGGATACGCACCTTTCGTAAACATATACAACGATACACCAAGGAGAAACTAGTCGGTACTGCCAGGATTGACAGTAGCAATGAGAAAACAACGTGAGCCTGTATTGGCGGAAGGCTTGGACGATCTTTTCGCAACCCCAGAGAGTAAGCTATGAAAGTCTACTGTTAGCGAAAGCGAAAACAACAACGATTTGCACTCACTTAGCGCATCATATCCGGCAGCTCAGCTAGACCGCTTCCTTGCCTTCTCCAGCACATCCAACCTATCAAGCGCCATCCTCCCACATCCCGAACATTTCTCCATCTCCGGCCACTGTTCAATGTCCAAAGCATACACCCTGTCCCGAGACGGCGTCGCATCCATTTCCCAAACTATCCTCCACCCTAGCACCGACTACGGCGACGTGTCGACCGTATTGCCACACCCTGTACGCCTCACATCGCCCTCCATATCCGCACGAAACTCATCTCGTCTTTTGTGATGAAACTTGAATAGCTTCACTAACGGGCGCGGTGAGATTCGACCCCATAGCCTCCCGGTGCTGCTCGTCGTGGAGGGACAAGTTCAGCGGATGCTCCAACCAGAGCTCGGTGTCACCCTGAGCGGTTGTCGCAGGAATATAGGCGCAGCGATTGATACGCGTATGATATCCAGGGCACCTCCTGCTCCCAAAGTCTCATTTAGACTAAGCACACACATCGTCAATGTCATCTAATGCGCGCCACGGAGGCTTAGCCAGTCCACTGATGATTCGCAGCAGCCGATCGAGGATGACATTATGTTCATGGATGGGAATGGGGGGGGGGGCTTGCTATTTGTTGGAACATGAAAGACTGGGACGCGAAAAACGTGGCGGTCCCTCGGAGGACTGACCAAGGGAGACTGTATACAGTGCTACCGAGCGAGGATGTAATTGCATCGTCAAAGTAATGGAAGAAGAAAGTAGTGACGGCTTGGTAACGGCCCCAAGGTGGGCATGTCTTGATGAACTCGATGTTGCATACTTTGTCGACAGGGTATATGCTGGGCCCGAACGTCGAGGTGCTTCCGCTTGCGACAAGTCTGCCCTGTGATACGGTCAGTGACGAGCTCGAGTGACGCATGCTACACTGTCAAATATATGGGGAAACAAATACAATAGCAGGACGTGTCACTTACCTTTCTGAGCTCATGTGCAACCCCCAACTATTCCAGGCGAGCTGTGACCAGCGGAATTGAGTCTTCCTTCATTTCTTTCCTTCATCGGTGTATCTGAGAGCGGCGACACCGGAGCCAGAGAGCTAATAGGTGAGATGAGAGACGAAAGGAAGGATACGCTGGTGCGCTTACCTCGATAGACCCACGTCACAACCACCGATAAGAGACCAGCCGTAAGAATAGCGCAAGCGGCATATTGATCTGATCAAATAATAAAAGGGCGGACAGTCTCGTAGTCTGGCCGAATCCTAGATGGAACTTTCATCTAGATAGGCTCGATAAAGGCTGGAGTTTGGTGGGGTTTTCTTCAAACGGTTGCCTCGGTGCTATCCTCCAGAATTAACTAAAATGTCTTTTGATGAGAGTGATTGCGCATAACGAAGTATACATACCAGTCAGCACTCCCACAGGTGTGCTAAAAGATTGCGACGACAGAGACAAAATCGTTGGTTGTTTCTTCCTAAGTCAACATTGCAAAGGTTCCTCGATAGGTGAAAGGAGATTCTTCGTCGTGGTGCCCCAGAGTGACGGAGCCTGAGACTGTTCAGGTACGGCCACTACCGTTCGATCAGTGCCTAGTAATCGAACTTTGCGTGAGTAACAAGAAAAGTAAGATATATGTAAATTACTCACCTGTGTGGTAGCTCTTCATCAATCTCGATTCTCAGTGCATTTTATCTGCTCTACCGCACAGCACAGACCATGGAGGAGCACGTTTATGCTGTCCGGCTTCAGTGTTGGGGTATTCGAGGCATGGAGTCTATCCGGCGAGATGGTTTATCATTGATAAAGACAATATAGACGAAAGGCTCTTAATGCGACGGCATCGTTACCAAGAGAGAACGGAATTTAAAACCCCGAAAATCGGCAATCAGAGCACGCGAACCGGCATTCAAGGACCACATGTAACTTTGACTCCTACCGTGACCACCATATACTGATCTCGCATTGTCTTAGTCTTAGTGCGCACCCTGGCGCCTATAACTTCTTTCTCAACGTGTTAGGCCCATTACCTTCCGGTCATCTTCGAATGTCGAGTCTTTTCACGCTAGCTTTCGAGATGCTTTCAAGACACTGGACTCGACCTGTGTGAAAACGGTCAGTGAGGCCATCTCTTCCTTGAAAATTAGACTGGAATCAGGTAAACTGATATATATTTCATTGCTGTGGTGGATTTTGGGCTTACGTGCGAACGTTAGCTGCTCAGCATTCCTTCAATATTCAAGCAATTCACTTCCCCGCACTCTCGGTCTTTCACGGTCGGCAGAGCTAGCATATTGGGAACATGCCAGGGTCTCTTTGGAATGAATTTGGACTATCTTGAAGGGCGGTGGGACTGCTAAATTGATGTCGGCGTCGATTTTCGTGCGATGGTACGTGCTGTTTCTCTTTTCTGTTACAGCAGCTCACGAATTTTCATAGGATCGTTACAGGCTCGTTCCTATTGACCAACGAGCACCCATTTGACTTTGTCGACGCACCCCCCCCCCCCCAGTCCACATGGCGAGCCGTTCCCTCGCGAGTTCAGTACAACTGTCGCTGCACGCACCCAACTTCACAATTAAGGCCGACTTTTCTTTCCCCACTCCTAGTACCCCGGTTGCAGTGTGTACTGCAGCAGGACCACTACGAGGCACCGCGAAGCCCATTTTCTAGGTCCTCGCTTTCATCCTCTGCTCGCCGTCGCCGCCGTTTCTTTCAACTTCTCAAGTTCCACCCATCGCAAGGGCCACCGACTACAGCAGCACGGCCGGCTCAGCGGTGACGACTACAACACCATCCAGATGTACCATGGCTGCCGTGTAGGTCGTCGCCAAAACGGTCATCGTCGCCGTGTCCTCCAATACCTATCTTCGTTGCGTCTAACGGTGATGACGACTTCTCCAGGGCTTCAAGTGCCTTGGAAATCATGTCTCCCCCACAAATGATATACACCGATGTGAAAGACATCGGGTTCGTCGTCGTCGTCGTCTTGAAGCCGTCGACCACTTTTCACGAGATTACCCCTCACGACGACGACTACGCCCATTTCCCGCCTTTCAACGTAGTAACGACTTTTTGAACGGCTACAGGACCACCAGCGACAATTATCGGGACAGCCTTTACATTTATCTTCCTATTCGTATGCCGTCGACCCGTCGTCGTCTCAACCTAGCGTGCCCGCCCATCCGCCTTCCAGATCAATACATAGTTTCTGCAGTGTCTCAAAATCTTGTCGATGTATTCTCCTCCATGATTCCGACATACAGTGCGCGTGTGAGCCGTTGAAATGGCCGTCGCCGGGATGCGTTGGCTACAGTCCAGTAATGTTCAGATAACTGCCGCTGTCGTCAATAATCCTCCGTTTCGATGTACAAGGGATCAGAACGTCCGAGTTAGGACGGCAGCTTGCGTCCCACCCTTTTAATCAATGTAGACTACCGTAAGTCTTGAGATTCCCCCGACAAAGCATTAATTGATGATGATGTCGCAGACTGGAATGAACCGGCGTCCAGCCGCGTCACTGTATCACGATGACCTATCAAGTTGTTGTTGTCTTCATTCCGCCGACAACCTTTCACAAGATTACCGCCTCCATCGCATCTGACAGTGACTACGCCTATACTCCACCATCCCGCAGTGGTAACGAGTGCATCAGGAGTACCATCACCAGCGCCAACTACGCGAGCCATCATTACGATGCTCCTCCTTATTGATTGAGGCGGTACAGAAAATGGACAAGAAAAGTGTCTTGGAGAGGGTAAACCACAGATTAGGGTTGGAAAGAGCAGCCAAACGAAATGTGGAGAGGTGGTTGGTGGTCGGAGAAGGTGGAACGGCGGTACAACGAGTAGCAAGGGCCCCCATACATTTGCGTGTGCGGTCCTGCACCGCGACATGGAGGGTGTGTGTGTGTGTGTGTGTGTGTGGAGATTGTTCGAGTGCACAGGTGAGTGTCAAACAATGAGCCTCCACCCACCCCCACCCCCCCACCACACATGCGCGGTACTGCACCGCGGAGTGAGTGGGTGGGGAGTGTTACACACAGTAATTATTATTTTTTTGTACAGCTGAGTTTCGTTGAAATAAAATATTGCAACGTATACATATATTGAGGAGGTGCATTCGAAGACATTCACCGTTCCCAATTTGCATGAGTGAGGCAGGAGAAGGCGAGGGTGTAGGGACGTGGGTGGGTGAGAAGCAGGCCCACCCATGCGCGGTGTGGGACCGCGCAGCGATGGGAAGGCTGGGTTAGGGTTAGCCCCCCGCCCTTCGCCGAAGGCGTTGGGCGGGGGGTGCGATCACCAAAGGTGATCGCAGGGAGGGGGGTAGGGCAACGGAAACTCACCGAGGCGGTTCTTGTGCGTTGCTTTGTGTGAAGCGAAGCGGGTCCAACAGGGGATGAGGACTACTCAACCCAAACCTGTTTCGCTTTTATAGCTCTTCAGGGACCGTTCGCGCAAGGATTGCGACATCGTGCGGGGCAATTGCTATTGGACCACACTTTGCTTGGCACAAAGTCGTACGAGAAGCGTCATTTAAATACAAGATGGCGCCATAGTACTCGGGCACGTGTGAAGTTGCACCGAGTATGATAACGATAAGATAACACTCACCTAATCTGATCAGATAAGATTACCACAATCTTATCTTGAGATCTCCGAGATCGCCGAGGATGTTCGGTAACGGCCGCGAGGCTCCCAGTCCGGCCCGAGGGCTAGACCGGCGTTGGTCGATTCCACGCATAAGGGGTCCGCGCGCCGAGGCGCGTGCCGTCAATTCGGCATTAAGCGGACCTGTACCTTAGCAGCGGGTTACTTACTAATCGCAAGGGATCGTTAAGTTCGGTTAGGGTTCGGTTAGCGTTAGGGCTATTATCGTGACTTTAGTCGTACGCTTTACTCAATTACTTGAGTAAATACTTACTTAGGGTTAGGGTTAGACCGCTAGCGGGACTACCCGCGTAAGATATTCGAAGAGTGAATAAATAAATAAGTATCTGCAACAAGGATGTCAAAAGAATTGTCTGTGGTCATATCAAGTTCAACGCACCGTGTTAACACGGCTTCCCGTCCACTTGGGTACGGGGGTTTCCTCAGAGAAGCGTCTGGTATCAGCCGCATACGTTTAGGGTGACTGCAAGACCTCGTACGCCTTTTGCCCCCCAGCCTTAACCAGGAAGTATTAGGTTAGGGTTAGGGTTAGGGTTAGGGTTAGGGTTAGGGTTAGGGTTAGGGTTAGGGTTAGGGTTAGGGTTAGGGTTAGGGTTAGGGTTAGGGTTAGGGTTAGGGTTAGGG